>CM062841.1:1386371-1844768 GCA_031772345.1 Himalopsyche anomala | reverse complement strand
ATGATATACAACCACTTATTATAAAAAAACTTCTCGTGAGTTGCTTCGTTTTAGAGTCACTAGAAGAAAATTTAAAAAGTGGTTTCATATTCCGTTGCTGAAGGAAGAGCGTGATAGCTACAGAGGTAAGAAGTTTTTAGTAAAGCCAGTTCACGGGGACTCCATATGCATTCATTTGCAAATCACATTATATAATATATAATTTTGTCGCCCGCTGTGGTCTAGTTGGTTAGATCTTGCTCTACCGATCAGGTGGGTCTGGGTTCGATTCCCGGTAAAGTCAATGTTAAATTGGATTTTTTTCAATTTTAATTTGATATCTAAGACATGGGTGGTTGTGAAGTCAATTCTCCTTGAGTTAATCCCATGTGATTTTCGAAAATTCTCATCGAGTATATATCGTATGATCTTTCAACTTCAAAAATATTTGACGCATCGGCTTAAGCTGTAATGTCAAATATATTTTTTTAATTTAAAAAAAAATACAAAAATCAAATATGCCTCCCCTCATACTTTATCTGTACAGGTACACACACATGAGCATTAATAAATACACACATAAAATACAAAAGAAAGCCAAGCAAAAAGCGTCATTTTCATGATATTAAAGTTGTTCTTACATATATGGTAGGTCGTCGAGTGGAACTACTCTTGGTCTAGAACGATTCTCTGACACTGTTGTGTTATAGTTGTGAAGATTAAAGATCGTTTGTTTGTAATGTTTTTCTACCTCGCTGTGAAACTTTTGAGTTATTTCACGAACGAAATCGCGGATGGTAGGTATTTCCAAGTCTCTGTGAAACAGCTAGCTACGTACGTACTACGGGGCGTTACATATCTATCAGTGATTTATTTTTAACAATCTGGAGAGTTTGTATATGTTTGTGGTGAGCATAAGCTCATATTGGAGTAGCGTACACCATGATTGTTTAAGTAATTGCTGTATAAAGAAGCAGCTTGCTTTTGAGAGTAAGTTTGCTCGTCGCATTATTAGCTTTACGTATAAAAGTGATTAATATATGCTTCAAAAATTGCTTCATTCTTTCAAAATAACTTACTTCTAACACACTCTTGATTGCTCGAATAAATTGTAAAACAACGATCGGTCTTTTATCGTAATTTTTCGTAAAGTTTACCATTACAGGGTGTTTCAAAATTAACATGTGTAGTAAGAATCTGTGATGTTTGCATGAAGGAAAACATATTACCGCATCATTTTGCACTGCGGTAGGTCCGGCCTTCGATAACCGCCCACACTACTCGACGCTCTGTGCAAATCGATCGAGCCCAAGTCAATCATTATCGATTCGGGACTGTTCAATGCAACTCAAAGATAATAGTATTTTAACATTTATTTGATAGACAACCTTATTCAAAATAATTAGGCATTATTTATTTATAAAATGTGTCGGAACATCTTTTCAAGTTTTTTTTTCTAATCAATATATGTTCTCAATGTGGAGTATATGGTTTTCTTATGGAAGTTTCTCAACACAAGTTTTTTTACTAGAACTGCTTGTTATTCGACCTCTCTTTTTTTATAACATCATATCAAGCGTTTAGACCGTTGGTTCTGGTAACAGAGTAAGTCTATGGACCAAGTTTTGTTTTGTATTAAGACATTAACTTATAAGTGTTACGGTATCCGTCACATAACGTTTTTAAAGAACCTTAAATGGTGACAGACAGAAATTATTTTCCAAGAAAAAAAAATCAATGCGAAATAAAAATACAAATATTTATCCAAGGCTGTGGTGACTTGGTGTTAAATAAAGACGACTCCGAGTCCAAGAAAATTTTACTTACTTATATAATTAAAAAATACTTATATATATGTATGTGAATGTATTTTATCAAATCATCTTTAGTAAGCCAAGCATGCAATGTCAACACTTTGGACTATTTTGTTTGAATACACATTTTGAAATATATTTTTCAAAAAAAAGTCAAGCCGCTATTCTAAAGGCTTTAAAATATCTCTCTGCATCATTTCTCATACATTTTTTTTTATAAAAATCCGTGGTTTTTTAATAAATAATCATATTTTAAGTTGCGCGTAAAAAATACGTCATCCCAGCACAAATATGAATTTGCAACTGACGCGTTTAGCCCAGCTATCTTACGAACGATCGCTTATCGCAGGCTCTTATCTCGTTATCGCGTTATCGCGTATTTATATAAACTACAAAAGGTCCAAAAAACTATGATTTAAGAATACCTTAATTATAAACATTGTATCACCCATATTAAAATAGATATTTAAGAAAATGTGGGTATTGGGGTCGCATTTCTTGAACTTAGAACAGGAAAAGTTAAAAGGTATATTTGTCTAATAACTCTAAAAATAGTACCGCAGATGAATTTAGATATTTTTTTCTGTTGAATATGTGCTTTTTTATTATACCTGGTTGTACACAAATAGTGTTCACAGATAAGTTGACGCGGTAAAAGCTAAAAATACATAGCACCATTTAAAGTCGTGTTGGTATTACCAATTCGTCGCAGGTGGATCGATCGCCATCGAGACCTGGTCGCGAGTGTTGCGATGAGAGGCTTTATGCTATCGATCATTATTCAATCTTCATATCAGACACGTTCAGGATTTAGCAGTGCACACTCGTCAAGTAACAATACAACTTTTCAAATAAAATAAATTCTCTTTTTACACGAGAGATACTTGCGACTAGGGCATCCAATCCCGGGATCCCTGTATTCCGGGATTGAGAAATTTTGAGCAATCCCCGAAAATTGATAGTATTTTGGAATTGAGGATTTCAAATTCCTCGGTGAGCTAAAAAGGAAAAAAAACGAGTTATGGAGATAATCTGGGGAAAAAGTATAGGGAATTGATGATTTAAAATTTCTCGGTAGGCTAAAATTTTTTTTTAAAATTTCGGGATTGAAAATTAATCAATCCCGGCATCCCGGGATTACAAAAAGGCTCCTTGATTGGGTACCCTACTTGCGACGCTATAATACGCCGTGTAAATAAAAAACACACTAAGCACAGATAAATGAAATACAGTAAAACCCCCATTTACACTAAAGTCGAGACAGTGTAATTTGGAGTAGTGTAATTGGGAGAGTGAATCTCATACAAAATTAGAGATTTGTTTTTTCCACGAAAAACGCAAAACTAAGACTTCTCTTAGTTTTGAAAAAAAAAATGTGGACGAAATATTTAGTTACTAAGTGGTAAAATGCAAAGCGCGCCAAAATCCAACGCATAGAAAGTCTTCTGGCTATGCATGTATTGCCTGGCACGTGTTGAATACACAGACGCTACCCAAAATTTGGCTGTATGCACAGCACAGACGACCGTCTCGTAGCAACGACAATGGAATGCGACCGTTCAATTGGGAAATTCCGTTAAGGAAAATAAAAAATTAAAAGTTGATGATAAATTTTTTATTCTACTTGTTGTGTAACTAGTTGTAACACGTGTTTTGCCACTTTGAGAAGCACGTTCAGACTGACTTTATCGTTCATTTATATGAACTATAATATAGATATTGCTTATTATTTTAGTCGGTCAATTGGGATTAAATTACCGGACGAGTGAATCGAAATCGGTATTTCTAAATTTCATATAAAATAACGTCATTATAAAATAAATCATAAATGGGTGTTTTTTATTATTAACCTTTTATCTGCCGTAGAAAAAAGTATGTTTGTACCTAGCACGTCGGTTATAATTTGCAATTATTGATTTAATTAGTTATTGACGGGTTAACTCGTAACTGGCGTATTGAGCACGAATAGTCGTTCATTGAAAGGGTCATGAATTCTAAGAACTTAAAATTAAATTATTTCAATTCATCACGGACAAGTGTTTTAAAATTTTGCATATCTTACCTATGTAAAAAATGATTTTAATAAATTTTCAAAACCGGATAGTATTAAACAAAATGAATTTGAAAAAAAAGATGATATTTAAAAATGCCCTTAGATCACACCACACCATTGGCCGTAATGTACTTCCATTGCGAATTGAGACAAATCGTCACGCGCATGCTCCTATCTCGTGATCTATAGATCCATTCGATCCACGAATCATTAAACTGCCTTGATCTTTCCAATTTTGCTAACAGACAACATATTTGCATTCCCTTCGTTAAAACCGCCAATTTGTTGAAATAAACGGTAAACTTTGCACTCGCCTATCTTCGTGTGAGATTCGAATGATCGTATTAGAGATAACTCTGCACATTGGGATTGGGATTATATTAATTGGGATTATATAGATTGAGATTATATTATCATTAAAGCCGGCGTTAGCTTATTTTAGCAATTAAAAATTAACATGCTTATATAATAAAGACATGTTTTTCAGAGACGAAAAATAATAATTTGTCGCCTGCTGTGGCCCAGTTGGTTAGAGCTTGCTCTACCGATCACGCAGGTCTGGGTTCGATTCCCGATAAGATCACAGTGAATTTGAGAATTATTAAATTCAAAGTTGTGATCGAAGACTGGGTGTTTGTGATGTCAATTCACGTCATTTCCTCGTCTCCCATCCTTCTGATCCTTTAATAACTGGGTGTAGCAATAGCGATTAGCCAACCACTAGTCCTATTTTAGCCTTATCCTTCTGTCCCTACTACTCACTTCGAAAAAAGTGAGGTTGAGCGACTGAGTAACAAACAGTTCTCGTTGAAAAACTTCTGTTCAGATACCTCCATTAGGAGGCCATTAGCTCCACATTGAGAGCAGATATGGATTAAAATATTAAAAAAATAAAAATAAAGACAACGACATCTTAAATGAACAAACAATTATCAATCTATCACCCTTACTAAAACCCCTAAAATAATTAATAATAAATACTAGCTCATTTCAAACTAATTTACCGTGAGTAACTCCATCCTAGTTATTGTTGTTAGCAACACTTAAATCATGTTTAATAAATGTTATAATTGTAAAATAAATAAGATACTAGAAAAAATAACAATATGTATTGTGTACTTCTTCTAGGACAGTGTATATAGCTGAGTATATATATGTAAGTTTATTCATAGTTCTGACGATGGTGCACGCCGAAATTGCTATAAACTCATTTCATAAAAAAATGTAGAACTAAATACGTTGATATTTTGTTCCTAATTACAATGGAGTTCTATCAATTAAATGCCAATTTAATCAATAAACTGTTGAAATGGCTGACGACGAAGCGGTGTAACTTGATTTCATCTCGTATGAACATCTCAAAAAATATGTTTTACACTGTTGAACTACTGCTGAAAATTTTGGGCATGCACAACTTCGTTTTTTGTATAAGGACAGAAAAGCATTTTGTTTATATGTAAGAAGACTTAATAGGTCAAACTTTAAATTTAAATTTTTAAAAGAAATAACTCCTGAGTCAACTAGCAATGTCAAATTAAATTTATTTGATGTACTCAGTAAATAGTTGAAGTCGAGTAAACCCAATAATTGTATGCATACAATACTTCACAGAGATGATTCCACAAGAACATATTGTTACTCAGTTAATAATACCTCTCATTGTTTACAAAGAGAGTAGGAATATAGAAAGAAGGCTAGAACAAGTGGTTAACGATAAAAAGTCAACGATTTTTACCAATAACTGTCACCAACTTATCCAAGGTTGCGTTGAAGTTTATTTGAGCATGGATCATCAGAATTTAATTTCCCAATTATAATGGTTTACTCAAAGATATAATGAAAAAACAATTTCCATATAACTGTGGTTTTTAACTACAAGCTAATTTTCCAAAAAAATATCCTTTGATACATTTCCATTCATTTATTATTCAAAAAACTGCCAACTTTTTACCTTCTCTATTTGAAAGTATATGCCAATATTTTACGTATGCCAATGTACTGTAGCAGGTATTGCAACACCTTGTTTATTTGGGAAACTATTTTTAGTGCTTTTAAATCACTATAATAACTGAGCTAATTTTGTTTTTCAATTTATAACTTGAGAGATAGAATATTTTGTTGGCTTATTTATTAACCTTACGATGTTTTAGAAGTCTGATTCATAAAGAGATAAATCACGTGCCACAATTTGTAACACAACAAGTGGAATAACAAAGCTATTGATTTAATTTGATGTGTGATTCAAGGGTAATTTAACTGTAGTGATGGTTTATGCGTTTTCTTATAGTTAGTTGTTCATGAACTGCAGCAGTGAATTGAAGTGATTGAATCTTTTAAAAAAATGAATTTACGATCATATAGGGTGAATGCTATACTACTGGGAAATTTAAGGAAGTACTTTTCCTAAGCATACCATAACTCCAAAAATATAAGCATTTAAGTAATACTAGATGTATGTGAATTAAATGTAAGTTTAGAAGATTTAAATGTGTTCTGCACTGTTAAAAAATGGGAGCCGGTAAATTGCTCGAATGGAAATTGCTCGAATTACAAATTATTCGAATTGCTTGGTTATTTAAACGATTTTTCTCGACTTTTTCTACGAATTTCATTTTTATCTTGTGCGACACTTGTTAAGAGAATGAAATATAATAATAATTTTCGTAAGTATTTATTTTAACCGTGTTCGCTCCAAATGCGGAACATATGATCTTTTAATTGAGTTTATCTCAACAGAAGTGTTTCTACAAAAACTGCTTATTAATTAGTTACTCAAACTGTTTCTATATATTTCCAGAACACATAAAAAACTAGGGCTAAGACAGAACAAACGGACAGAACAAACGGAAACAAACTGATTATCTTGTTTTTCGAGCAATTTCCATTCGAGCAATTTACCGGGAACCTTAAAAAATACTGTCCAATTACTGTGAAATACCAAAATCTGTCATAGTAATTGGACATTCTTACTGCTTAAGCTATTTTTTGTAGTACTGTTAAAATTTTAATTTATATTGGCACTTTGTAGTTCTGTACGATAATCTGAGAACTTTTGTCCCGAAATTCACAAAACTTTGTAAAGAAAAAATCCCAACAAAATTGTACTGTTCCTTAATGGTTCTTATTCGCTTTTTTAGTGTGATATTGCAAACAAATTACATTGTTTTCAACTTTTTCTTCAAGTGGTAAAAAAATAAGAACGCATTCATTTAGAAATAGAAACACTTTATATATTTGTGGCAGTCAAACCAAAAAGAATGCTATGCAACTTTTACGAATATTTGATGTTTAAAGTTGAAGTGTCCAATAATTGTAGCTGTCCAACTTACTATAGCAATTACCCTACCCAATTTATCTTGTCTACTCTGCAATAAAGGCATATCATATGTTGCGAAAATTAACTGTAAATGATTACGTAAAGAAAAAGCACACACCACAACTGTTTCTGGAAAACACAACAGCAATAATGCAAATTTGAATCATTCAAATTATGTACACTCCCACAGATTTTGTCACTAACGACCCGGGTTTCGCCTTTCGGCATCTTCAGGCGTTCAAGCGCACGGATGAACTTGAACTGACGAGCTGGTGTGAAAGTGAAATATAATATTTTTCGTTAATACTAATCAGTTTTAAATTAATCTTAAGAAACTTACTATTTAGTCTGCAGGTCGTATTAAATTTAATTTTAGCCGTGGTTGGGGGCGTGGATTCGGTTAAAAATATATGTATATGATGTCAACTATAATTTATAAAAAATATAATTTGGATTTCGTAGTGACTTCCAATAAACTCCAATTCTACTAAGCTTTGAAAGTTCGGTTTGCCTTTTGGGGGTACAAAGTGAATTTCGTTTGGTAAAAACTTTTTACGGTTATTTTACCTGTGTTTTTCACAATCCCGTATTTTCAGACGGAACGAGAAGATTCCTTGGCGTGTTCCGTTAATGCCACCCCTTTTCACCTTTTATGTTTTTTTGTAACAATTATTCAAACCCATACAAACGGTGCCGTATGATGTGGGCTTAATAATTTGGTTATCATCGACCGATAATTAAATATTGTTTTAGATGAGTTATGAAAGTTTTCCCACAATATATGTGTTTGTTTAATTAGGTATCTGTTGTATTTTATATATGCCGCCTGTGTGGTCGAGTGGTCAACGTCGTTGGCTACCGCTACGGAGGTCACGGATTCGAAAACCAGTACGGACAGTTTTATAAATTGATTTTTCAATCGATTTATGAATTTCTGTTCAAAGGCATGGATGTATGTAATGTCTTGAATTCCCCCTCCCACCCATCCTATCCTATGAACGGGGCGTATCGAGAGCGATTAGCTAACCACTAGTCCTGTCCTAGCCCTTTCCTTATATTCCTACTATCTTTGGAAAAAGAGAGGTTGAGCAACTGAGTAACAAGCAGTTCTCGTAGAAACACTTCTGTTGAGATAAACCCCAAATATTTGTATGTACATATATATATACATAAAAATATTTGTACTATTTATTATTCATATAATATTTAACTGATTACAAAAGATTGCTTACACATTTTTATTGACTATTTCGTATACAAATATAATATTTTGATAACCAATAAACAGTGTACAAAATAAAATGCATTTTTTCGTACCAATTCTACAATCATATAAAGCGATCTGGACCAATTTCAGTAATCATGAATCTTTGAATGTATTATTGAAAAAAATATAACACCTTTCGACCAATAATACATAAATAAATGCAGCCAAATAAAACGAAACCTATTTTACCCGCTTATAGCCAATTTCTTCATATTCCCAACTTACTTAAAATAGATCAGCACCGGTTTTGTTCAACACGATGATTTGTTTTTTTGTGATAAAAGATTGTCTATAAGAGACATACCGTATTCATAGTTGATAACAATTTGTTTGATAATATTTCTTCTTCTTTGGCCATGTTCGCTCCCTATGTGGAGCATATGGCCACCACGCGGCACTTCCATGTTTCCCTGTCTCCCGCCAATTGCTTTGCTTCCTCTCATGACATGTCAGCACCCCTTAGTTCCGCCGAGTACACCCTATGGAAATTAACTCGACGGACGTCAGGGACGCCGGAATCCCACCGGTCGAAAGAAATGGCAGGCAGGATTGAGGCTTGCCGGTGGCATCCGCAGCATGTGACCCAGCCAGCTCCAACGTCTCTCCATAACCACTGACGGGACGGGACGCTGTCTTGTACGCTCCCTTATCTCCGAATTCTTCACAAAAATATTTAATTCGGATAACATTTAATTATATTTTAAAACTTACTTTAATTAAAGTAATGCTTAGAAGCCTGAGAGTTTTTGAATGGATTGTCGATAATTTATAAGAGAATAGATGCATTAAGTTTGTATGGATAACGGCTATGGTATCCAATCCCGGAGCCTTTTTGTGATCCCGGGATTGGGCACTCAACGTGAAATCGTGTATAATTTGAAGGGAGGAGAGGAAATAATGTGAATTGACATCAAAAACACCCAGTCTACGATCACAACTTTGGATTGAATAATTCCCAAATTCACTGTGATCTGACCGGGAATCGAACCCAGACCTGCGTGACCGGTAGAGCAAGCTCTAACCAACTGGGCCACAGCAGGCGACCCTACTTACAGGTATTTGACATAACTCTATGGCATCCGGCAGAGGATAAAAGATTTTTTAGTAAAACAAATTAAAACGTTCCCATGTTTGCTTAATGTTTATTTGCCTAGGCTAGGAAAATCGGGGTCGTAGAAACGGATTCGTAGATAGAGAAATATTACAATAGGAAACTGAAAATAAAATTCGAAAAATCAAAGGCGGCGACATTAAATAATAGAAAAGGGTTGATTTAAAAAGAGAGGGTGGTCGCCCACCCCTCATTTTTCCGGGAAGCCTTGTTCCCTTTGTGAATCTATCGGTGATTTACTTTTTTAATATAATATTCGATGTAATTAAAAAGTTTCCGAGCTATTTGAAGAGAAGGGATTAAAACGTTGGTGTATTTTTGTGTGTTTGAAATATTTTAAATATGTTTTTGAACTGTCAAAATATTATTTCAACCCTGCAGTTTTTTATTAGAAAAGGCGACAAACAATTTATTTAATTCTACAACATGATTGAATTTCTAGAGCTTCATTACAAAATATGGATTTTCTATTTAAAATGTTCATTGTCAATTGTAGTATTTATATTAAAAATAAAACACTTTTTGTGGTTATTCTATACTATTTATAATATGACGGTATTACTTGCAAACTCGGCTCATTCCAAAGTTGTTGAAACATGAACCATGAATGTAATTTAATAGATAAAAATAAAATTTGAAAACATTTTTAGAAATCAGATTCAAACATGGCTTCACAACATCCAAAATATCATTTCAAAGTAATGTAAGACTAAAAATACTTAAAAAATGTACATTGTTTTTCAAAATGAAATTCAAGTTTAATTTTTAACCTTTTTGTAATAAGCCGTGTTTGCAAGTAATACCCTCATATATTAGTATTGGTTTCGCTCATCACAAGTATATAGATATACATTAAGATTTGGCATTACAGCCAATGCCAATGTGCCAAATATTTAACGATGAAAGATGATGCGAGAGAATCTCGATGAGATTTTTTTTAATTTACTCAAGATCAACCCCATTAGAATTGATATCACAAATACCCATGTCTAAGATCTCAAAATTTTGATTAATTAAAATGAAAAAAAAAAATAGTTTGACCTAACTACGGATTGAACATTAACCCATCTGATTTGTAAAATCGTGCTCTTATCAACAAGACCACGGCTTCTCAACCGGGACCAAAGAGGAAAAATAATTGTATAGGAGTCACAGAACAGTTTTGGGGGGCCAAGTCCAAAATTCCATAAACTCCCTGGTTTTGAAAACCGGGCAACGGTCTTTTCCTGGACGTACAATCACTTTTTAATTGGTGTTTTGGTGGATTGCATATTTCTATTGTACGGAGATAACACTGTTGAAATGTTTTTTAATTAAGGTTACTTCACTTTTAGGACACTTTAAGACGTGTGGAATATTGCAACGCAACTATTTTTTTTTTAAATACCACATGTCCTTCTTCTAATGGGCCCACATAATTGAGAAGCTATGTTTGATCCATTTCTGGATTAAGGCTTTTTTTATGTGATGCCACCACCCTTTTTTTAAGACTTCTTTTGTCACGTCATTTTTCTAAGCTACTCAAGCTTATAAAACTATTATAAGATCCAAAACATTGTTTTCAATTCCTCTGTTAAAATTTTAATAATAGAATTTCAAAGTGATCCAATAAAAAATCGCATCTGTTCTTTGAACGCTCAATTTCCTCTACATTTTTTCCCATTATCTTCCAAAACAAACACTGAAACCTCCACTTTCTCTTTTATAACTCTTTAATAACACCACCATGCCATAATCGAATTACATCCGCCGCAAAGATATCAACCCTATTCCGCCCCCTTTGCCCGATCCCACCCTGCAACAATGAAGGCACCCTAATGTTCATCGCACAAAAAATAGGATTCAAACGAGCCAAAGAATATGAAATTAGAGAAAAATGGTCCGCTTTATAACTCACACTGCGTACTTTGGACAGGGCCTCACACCGGTAATTGATCGCGGTGTTATGAATTGATTGCGGGCTTAATCGCGAGTGAAAATGTAAGTTAAACTACAATTTTTACTCAAAAACTACAACTTGTACTAATTGTTATTTATGTATTTGTTAGTATTTTTTTTTCTTACTAGAATGAAAATAAGCTATTTGACAGTTTGTAGCTGTTTTTTTATGAACACTTATTATAACATAAAATATACTTTATTTTGAGCAGTATTAATTATTAACATTACGTTGAAAACGTCTTTGAAATATTTTATTTAGAATTTGCATGTTTTTTTTATTTCTATTTCATCGACATAAATAATGTTTTTGAAATAATAAAAAAACTCCTAAATGCTAATGATAGCTTAGCTTAAATATTTCATATGCATTTTACTACGCATTGGTAGTAGACAGGATTTGACAGAAATAAACTATATTATATTATCAAGGGTAACTAACTATCTGTTGAAAAACAAGAAAGTTACATGGATAAAAACTCAACGGAATGTTTTTGCCACCCCTAACGCAGACTTTGTTACCTTCTGAAAAATTCTACCCTTTACCTTCTCATCTCGTATTATATTTTTTTTACACAAAGTAGATAAAAAATAATAAGTCGAATTTTTCCATTTTCCAGAGAACGTTGAGTAAACATTTTAGTACAAAAGAATCCCTTTTCTTTCGTCTATAGCACAGCGATTCTGATAATGTACGTTTTCTTTCTTTTTTACAAAGGGAAAAAGTTTCAGATACGATTTGCTTTGATTCCTCTTTGACAATTAGGCTTTTGAATTCTGTTTTTAATTGAATGAAGTGATTTATCGTTTGGCAAAAACAAAATTTCTACATTAACTGTATACCCATTTATTCGCTTATTAAGAAAAAAAATATTGCTCGACCATTTTTGTCTTGAATTTAAATTTATATTAAATTAAATAAATTATCGTTAAAAATCATTTCACTATTTTATAAAAGATGAAAGGAGTAAAAAATCGACCGTGGAAAGTAAAAAAGACAACAAATTTTAGAGAAGACACAAAAAACGTTTTTTGGTGATTTTAGGCCAAAGACAAATAATGAAATCACTTTTAGGGTGTTCACTTTCAATACTTGGTGGAAAGGCATTATATTAGTAAAAACACAATATTCCTTTGTACTTTATTCCACTTTATTTAATATGTCAGGACTGGTTTCGCTCATTACGAGCATCGTCAACTGATAAGAAATATAATTTAACCATGCTATTTATACAAAAATGAAAGTTATAAACAACAATTAACATTGAAAAGAAATTACCAATTACATTAAAAGTGATTCTAAAATAACACAAAATTAAAATGTTTAACACATCTAACATATAATTAAAAAGTCATCTCAGATTATTAAATTTAAAATGTAATTTCTTTTCAATGCCAATTGTTGTTTATAACTGTTCATTTTTGTATAAATAGCATTGTTGGATTATATTTCGTATCAGTTGACGATGCTCGTAATGAGCGAAACCGGTCCTGACATATTAAATAAAGTGGAATGAAGTACTAAGAAATATTGTGTTTTTACTAAAATAATGAAATATACAAAATTTTGAAATGAACTAGTTTTGATTGAATTTATCTAATATTAATTTAATAATTTTTTCATGATCGCAATTTTCGCAGATCCTCCTTTTTTAAAACTTAAAAGCTTACATCTTTTCGATAGAAATTGTATCAAGTTGTATACATTGTAAATATCGAGTAAAGACTGTTTGACTGAAGACCTTTTTGAAAAAACTGTGCTTTACTTCCTTTTTCCCCTTCCACAGTAGATATGTATAACTATTTGTATACCCAAAACGATATAATAAAATATCAAAAGAAAAAAATACAATTACATTAAGAAAAACATATTTTAATATTTGTTTAGATTAATAAAGTGAAAGACACTTTTTTGTCTTGGTGTTTGTTATCTACGTCATTGAATTGAAAAGAAAGGTAATTAATCTATTTATATTATTTACAGAAATAACACAATTTTATCTACTTTTTCATCAATTTAACATAACGAACATAATTAATATCACTCATCCTGAGCAATTGTGAAATTTGAATAATATATTATAAATACGGGTCTTTACTGTCAATACTTGGTGAAAAGACATTATATTCCAAAATTAAAACACTATAATTTTCTCTTCGTCACAGTTGTTATACCCGTTTATTTACTTATGAAGATTCATATATTTTTTATTAGTTAACTTATGTTCATTTATTTTTAATTGATATTCGATTAATTCTTTTTCACAATCCTTATGGCTGTTGGAATTGAAGTATACATACTTTCCCAATTTATCCAGAAACAGCTTAATAATTGTCATTCATTGCTATTCATTTTATTAATGTGTTGTTAGTGACCACTTTTAATTAATTGGGCCCATTAAAGGTGCAGTGAGCCAAGTGGTATTTTAGACAAAAATAACTAAGATACGTTGTAATATTCTACACGTATTAAATTATCGTAAAAATATAGTGTTTTATGCGTAAAATAAAAATATGCAATCCACCAAAGCACCAAGTAAAGACGTGACACTATTAAAAGTCAAATAAAAAGTAATACCAATTTACTTGTCAGCTCATTTCACCTCTAATGGGCCCAATTGTTATATGATGTGATTGCATATTAGTATCATCTTTTTTTATAGACGCATCAAACATTTAAGCTACAGTTAATTAAGTGTAACTTAGTGTATGAAAGGTAGAGTAGATGTATTGTGTACCTTTACTACGCCACTATATATAGAAAAGTAAATGTACGTTTAGGCATAGTTCTGAGGAGAACGTCAAGCCGAAACAGCTATCAACAATCAAAAAAAAATGTAGAGCCTAAATAAATTACACTTTATCCATTGCATTAACCCCTGTTAGCTTTTTTTATGTATATATATAAAAAAAAATATTTCTTTTGTTAGAATTGATATGGTCTTTGAAAAATTCCTTTTTCAGAATCTTCTTGGCTGTCGATTTTGTTTAAGTATGTACACACACCAACTACTTGGAAGCGGGGAAAAACAGGAAATTATCATTTTGCCTATTCGATTCATTAATGTAGGATTTTATCACTTTGTCAAAATTTTTCCAAATTTTAAATATGTTTGTAATTACTTTCAATCACCACTCTAAATTTATTAATCTGGGATGACTTTTTAATTGTATGTTAGATGTGTTGAACATTTTAATTTTGTATTATTTTAGAATCACTTATAACGTAATTGGAAATTTCTTTTCAATGCCGATTGTTGTTAACAACTTTTAATTTTCGTATAAATAGCATTGTTAAATTATATTAATTATCAATTGACAATGCTCGCAATGAGTGAAACCGGTCCTGACATATTAAATAAAGTGGAATGAAGTACAAACGAATATTGTGTTTTTATTAACCAAAATACATTGTTATTTTTTCACCGTGTTATAATGGAGTTCTACCAAGTAAATGCCAATTCAATTAATTATTGTAACTTATTTATATATCTTTACTCTTATCCTACCTTATCTTATGTAGATAAAAAAAAATGCCCAACTACAATGAAAAAAATAGTAAATTGAAGAAATATAAATAATTAATGTAAAATATAAAATCCCTTTTATGATTATAATATTAAATAGTATGATTGGACAGTTATTCTTAAGCCCTTCGATACGGACAATAGAATTTGCCCAACATGATAGAGCGACCGCGAAGTTGCGGTGTTCGTAGAATTTGTGGTTATTTTAACCCTTTGAGAGCGGATTGAGAGTCTAGCACAGTCTCGTGTGTCGGGCAAATTCCGATTCCGGTCCATCATATTGTCTACGTACAGGTAATTTGATGTTTAAGCAACTGGGCAGGGACCGCAAATCATTGCTTCGTAGGCAGGAAATATTTGTATTTTTTTTCTTCCTTTTCACACATATATCCACTACGCAAGCGTTTGGAAAAAGAGCGTTATCAACCCATTGTTATTATTTTTTTTTTTAATAAAAAAAATATTTGTCATTACAGCTAATGTCAATGCGTCAAATATTTTAAAGTTGAAAGATAATACGAGATATACTCGATGAGAATTTCTTTTTATAATGAATTTACAAGTCACTTGAGATTAACTCAAGGAGAATTGACGTCACAATCGATTACCCATGTCTTAATCTCAAATTCAAATTGAAAAAAATCCAATTTGACATTGAGCTTACCAGAAATCGAGCCCAGACCCACCTGATCGGTAGAGCAATCTCTATCACAGCGAGCGATGTTAAAAAAAAAGGGGGTGGAGCTTGTCAACGTTTTCTCTACTGCTGCCTTATGTTGACTCAGATAAATGAATGTGGCTTTTAGAAATGAAAAGATTCCCCACCCTTGAACTAAGACATCAAATACCGGAATCTTTGTTTGATCCCAGATTTTCGGGATTCACAATCTTTCAACCCTGGGATCTTTGGATTAATTTGGCATGCTTAGCTTTAAAAGTTTGAACGCTCGAAGAGAAATGTACATGGCCATATATTTCCCACCAACATGAGAATTCCATCATTCTTGAGACTATGAAACTAAATGTTGCTGATTATTTTTTGAAAAATCGAGGGCATGGATTGTTTGTTCTCATAAAGTGTAGAACAAGCCTGCCAACGAAGATGCCACTGGAAAGAACTGTAAAGGTTTTTAGCAATGTTGTTTCATATTCCACGTGGACGTGGGTGAGTTCCGACGTCTGCTATTTTTTATGTTTTAAAGTAGAGTTTGTCGGAGCTTACTCAGTTGGCTTCCTTGCCAATTTAAAATTATATTTTTTTTCTACTGCTTTATTAAATTATTAATAACATTGAATTTTATTCTCTTTTTTCTTCATTGTAAAAGTTTTAAATTTATATCATGTCAATCTTTTGCAATCTAATAGATAAAAATGAATGTTTGTTTTTTCATACTCTATAGGCTGCCAAGCCGCTGATCCGATTGAAATAAAACTTTGACAAACTTTTTGCCTGCACTTCCGGAAAAGTTATAGGCATATTAAAATTAACTTACAGTAGGTCTTATATATAAAAATCAATTTTGTATGTCTGCCATACCGTTCATGCAACTTGCGCGAAGGTTATAGACGTAGTAAAATTAAATTACAGTATGTGGCTTATGTGTCGTACCATAGAAAATTGGCGGTAAACGTCAAACGTTAAACAGACAGAATAAAAAGAAATGCATATATACTATTTAAATATCTTGAAAAACTTGAATAGCCCTATCGCACGATGAAATAATGTCAAGCTGTAGGATAGATATGAAAGTCTGTCGAAATATTTGCCGCAGATTTTGGCCGCTGGTCATCCTTCTCAAGTAAGTATCCATATTTCGAAATAGTAAATAACGTATTTAAACTATTTGTTGTTGGTTTGTACGAATATTATACCGGCTCAAACCAAATGGTGCTTAATATAATATCACGATATTGAAAATATTGTTCAATTTTTTAATAGTTTTATTTTATTTTCCTAATGATAATGTTTACGTGCTTAACACAAGCGGCTCGGAGACAAGAAAAATACCTCTCTTCCGATGGGGTTCGTTTAGGGACCCCAGTGGTTTCCTCATTATTGGCCTTATTCTTATGAATTTCAAAAAAAAAATAGTCTAAGAGCTTTAAAATATCTCTCTGCATCATTCCTCATATATGTTTATAAAAATCCGTGGTTTTTTAATAAATAATCATATTTTAAGTTACGCGTAAAAAAGACGTCATTCCAGCACACATATGAAATCGCAACTGACGATATTTAGCAAATGCTATTTTACGAGCGATCGCTTATCGCGCCTTCTCATGTTACCAGAACTTATATAAAATGAGGTATCGATGTAAGTGAGATATTGTGTTGTTTTTGAGAATAGTATTCGAGGATACATAAATTATTATCTTTAACTTCGTACACATCAATCCGTTTTTTGTTCTACTTTGAGGATATTTTAAATTTAGTTAATTTTTTTCTTTTCTGTTTTATTTAATTACTGTTAATTAATGAACGAGCGATTGAATATTTTTTTTTCTTCTACAAAATGTCCAAAAAACTATGATATAAGAATACCTTAATTATAAACATTGTATCACCCATATTAAAATAGATATTTAAGAAAATGTGGGTATTGGGGTCGCATTTCTTGTGCTTAGAACCGGAAAAGTCAAAATAAAAATCGCTTAAAATCCATCAATGATGTAGTTTGAACGATTGCCTTTACGAAAATTAAAATACGTTACTTTTCTGCCAAAAGTTGTTAACCAAAAAAACAGACAAAAATGAGTACTTCATTATTTTTCTAGATTAACTTAGTTGACGAAACTGAAAAAAAATCAGCCGTCAGCTGTAAAATCGGCTGTTACTGGAAAAACAAAACCTCTAAAACAACATCTAGTCTAATTTATATTATGAAGAATTTTAAGTTTAGTGAATAAAAGGTGCATAAAGGGGTGGTGAAGGGGCATTGTAAGCTACCATAATACTGTTACCACACACCGCTTAAGGCAGTATGTAATCTTCCCTTAACCTGTAAATATCTAGTGTATCGAATGAATGCAAAAAGGTAATGCAAAATACTGAGTATGCTAGTATCGGGGTGGTTGGTTTTGAATGGCTGAGATCAAAGACGAAATATTTGACATTTTCATACGGCAGGCATCTCTTTGGTCTGTAAGGTACTGCCGCAGCTAAGTCGATGATGCAGCCGGGCCGTTAGGAATGGAGGTAGAATTAACCCTTAGCAGAGGTGCAATTATTTTTTGATTATTTATGCTGTGTTATAAAGTATTATATTTTTTTTGATAGTATACATAGTTCTAATTAATAAAAACACAATATTCTTTGTACTTTATTTCTACTGCATTTAAAAAGGTAACGACCAGTTTCTCTTATGGCAAGCATTGTCAACTGATAAGAAATATAATTTAACAGTGCTATTTATACAAAAAAAAAAATGGAAATGAAAAGGTGTAATCAACAATTTACATTAAAAAGAATTTACAAATAACAGTAAAAGTGATTCTATAATTACACAAAATTAATTTTTTTAATACCTCTAACATGTCTTTAAACAATCATCAAAGATTAATAAAGTTAACGTGGTACAAACATAATTATATTTGTAAACAGTCATCATAAAACTGGGGCATCCAATCTCAGACCCTTTTTGTAATCCCGGGATTTCGGGATTCACAATTTTTCTAATTCAGAGATTGATCATTCGTAGATTTCAAAAAAAATAGTCACTAGCCAATTTAAAAAAAAACAGGAATTTACGGAATTACCAAGTTATTTATTATTTTTGCCTGGTTGCTTGTTTTCATAAACTATTCGAAAAAAAAATACTTCTTATCTTCAATCCTAAGCTCCCAGGATTGTGATACTACTAACTATAACTAAAGTGATCTCATAATTGGACGAGATCCCGGGATTGGAGGACCTATTCATAACGACAAGTGTTAAATAAAAAGAGTGGATTGCAGGGTATATTGTGTATCTCTTCTAAGCTCGTATATAGCTGAGTTAATATAAGTAATGTTCTGTTGATAGCATACGCCAAAACAACTATCAGCTAAATATAAAATATTGTTTGTGAAACAAAAAAGACTTTGTTATTTTATCATCTTATTACAATGAAGATCTAATAAATGACAATTCAATCAATCAAAACAAATTATACAGTAATTTTTATAAATTTACTTTTTTGACGAGATGATTACATTTGTTGAATGTTTAAATTCTGTTGCGTTGTGACACCGAGTGTTAACACCCTCCCTTAGAATTTGCGGTTTGTTTTTAACCCTTTATATCGGCGGACGAAACGTAACAACAAAGCCAACATGCACGCGTTTGTCACTTAACCGCTGGGAAATCCACAAGAATAAATTCCATTTACTATATATTGTTATATCATATACTTACACGATTAAGTATGTATATAAATCTGCGTAAAACATTTCAGCACTAGAGAGGTGAAGTGAGCCAACTAGTAAAATGGTTAAACTTTTAAGTACAGTCTCGTCTTCACTTGGTGTTTTGGTGGGTCGCGAATTTTTATTTTACGGAGATAACACTATTGTAATGTGTTTCAACTGGGGTTACTTCACTTTGTCTTTACTTTAAGAGGTGTAAAATATTCCAACACTTAGCTTACTTCACCTCTTATGGGCTCATTTATATTAAGGTATATTATCGACAATTGCCTCCCTTTAATCGGCATAAATAATAGTTGCCTGTAATTACTAGTGTAATCAATGCACCAACTAAATTATTCCATACAAAAACCTCTTTATACACTTAACTCATTTTTTTCAGTTACGTTAGTTACCAACTTTTGCTAGAAAGGTGACAAATTACCCCCATCAAAATTGTTCTGAAGCGAAGAAACGTACAGTAAAACCCCCATTTACACTAAAATTGGGACAGTGTAATTCTAGGTAGTGTAATTAGGGGAGTGAATCTCATACAAAATTAGGGATTTGGTTTTTCCGCAAAAAATGCAAAACTAAGATTTCCATTAGTTTTACAAAAAAAAAAATATAGACGAAATATTTAGTTGTTACTCAGTGATAAAATGCAAAGCGCGTCAAAATCCAACACAGGGGCAGTCGCCCGGCTATACGTGTATAGCCTGGCACGTGTTGAATACACAGACGCTAGCCAACATTTGACTGTATGCACCGCACAGACGACCATCTCGTAGCAACGACAATGGAATGCGACAGTGCAATTGGGGGATTTGCGGCGAATATTTCAAGCCAGCGCGTAATTCGGGGTAGTGTAATTGGGGGTTCCACTGTATTTTGGTTTAAAAAATCTGATGGGAATATGTATGTAGATACAAAGTTATTTGAATAGAAATTTGATTATGTTGGGCCAAGCGATTTTATATCTCATTTTCAGAGCTCTTCCTTTACCAAAGCTGACCTGGCTAGTATTGCTATTTTCTCCTAGGGTTGGCAGTATGAGAATATCTGAGATCAATTATATTGAAAGTAAATCTATGGAATATTAGTTACATATTAGACAAAAATCAAGCCATTTTTATGACATCACAGCTGACTCTAATTCGCTATGCACTTGAAAAATATAATTAAAATGAAAAACACACAAAATATTATTTTAAACATATAAAATCAAAAAGTAAAAATTAACCAACAGCTTACAAATATTGAAAATGTCCACTTCTCTAGGCAATTCATTGATCTGCCGAGCAATCTTTGAAACTGGTGACTCATATGACATAGATCAGGGTTTCCCAAACTTTTTGTGCAATGGAACACTTAGACAATCTGGACATTTTAACGAAAAGCTTTTTTGGGATGGGTAATTTCTAATAGTTAAAATAAAAACAAATGTGTTATTTAGACACTTTGGAGGACTCTTCTGATAAACTCAACTTAAAATCATTTTATGATTAATCTTTGTTTTTTGTTTCGAATCCGAGTCACTGATTAAATTAATTAGTTTTTGTAATCACTTGGACTTATGTATACTGGTTTAGCGGTCACAAAAAATGGATTCTGAACGCTGGAATCATCCTTACTTGTTAATAACAAGTCTCTCTAGGCCTCTTTAGAAATATTTTTCGATAACAAGTTGCTATCGAAAAATATTCCAAAAGAGGTGCTTTCAAGTTATATAGGTGTTCGCGGAACACTTATTCAGGTTCTGTGGAACACCAGTTTTGCATGGAACATAGCTAGGAAAACCCTGAAATAGATTTTGAAAAAAATGGGAAGATATATTGTGTATTCTTTAAAGTCAATTATATAATATAAGTCAGTTTATATAGCTAAACTTATTTAAGTTTAAACATAGCTCTGACGAGAGCGTTAAGCCAAAACAGCTATCTACATTATTGAAATGAAGTTCAACCAATTAGTTGCCAATTCAATACATTGTTAATGATAGTTATTTCTTTTGTATGAAGGCAAATAGAGCTTGCCTCTCGCGGCTCGGAGACTAGAAAAATACTTCTCTGCCGATAGGGGTCGTTTAGGGACCCCAGTGGTTTCCTCATTATTGGCCTTATTATTATGAATTTCAAAAAAAAAAATAGTCTAAGGGCTTTAAAATATCTCTCTGCATCATTCTTCATACATTTTTTTATAAAAATCCGTGGTTTTTTAATAAATAATCATATTTTAAGTTGCGCGTAAAAAATACGTCATTTCAGTACAAATATGTATTTGCAACTGATGCGTTCACGCGTAGTTATTTTACAAACGATTGCTGATAAGCGGGCGCTTATCTCGTTATCGTGTATTTATATGAACTACAAAAGGTCTAAAAATCTATGATATAAGAATACCTTAATTATAAACATTGTATCACCCATATTAAAATAGATATTTAAGAAAATGTGGGTATTGGGGTCGCATTTCTTGAGCTTAGAACCGGAAAAGTTAATGCTTCTCAACAACTATTTACGTGTTGAAGTCTGCATTGTTTAATCGTTAGTAAAATATTCTACGCAATTCGATGCAAGATTGAATAATAATATAATTCGAAATCATCTGATAAAATTTATCTACTCTTAACAATTAACTTATCCAACCGAAGTTAATCCCAAAGATATCCAAACTAACCCTAATACGCCTTATTATTGTGGAAGATCAAAGGTCGAAGGTAGTATCCCTAATTGAAATCAATCGTCGATACGGTGGGTAACCCTGAATGGCCCGCAGCTGGGTTATTAACTCATTATTGTATTGTGGACCGTCCATAATGGGGTATGGAAAATACCCTTTTCAGTCTTGGACGCCTCAAAGGTTGCGCCGGGGGTGGATGGGTTATCTAAATCTCGGGTCGGACTTGAAGGGATGAAGGGGAACCAGCGGTTCATGGACTGCACTTATCTTTTAGACTATTAATGCTACAGACGTAAATAAAAACATGTATTAAAGAGAGGATTAGTTATAACTGATTTACCCTTACTATATATATCCATTACATAACAGCAAATATCGTTAATTATCGTAGAATAATAAAAAAAAATGTCCAGCAAATAAAACCACAGATTTTCTAATTAATACGATGACTGGATATTATCCACCTTTTATACTTTCTATGTAATGAACTTTCGAACTGCTTTTAACAACAATATGCCTTGGAAAAAAAATCGATAAACTGATGAATAGATTTTGGGCGTACTGGGATTCAAAACAGTAGGATCCAGTTGCGTCACAGATCCAGCTTTTCTTTTTTTATCCATGTTCGCTCCCAATGTAGAACTAATGGCCTCCTATTAGAGGTATCTTAACAGAATTTTTCTACGAGAACTGTTTGTTACTCAGTCGCTCAACCTCTCTTTTCCAGAGAGAGTAGTAGGATAAGCCTAGGACAAGACTAGTGGTTAACTAATCGTTCTCGCTACACCTAGTTATTAGAAAATAACAAGGGTGAGAGGTAAATTAAGAAATCAATAAATCTCCCGTGAGATCCGGCACAGAAGCCAAAAACGCTAACCGCTGTACCATAGAAACCGATCCATCTCTGATCGATAGAAAACATAATTATTTGTTAAATACTGGAGTACATTTTTGAAAAAGGTTCTCTTTCCCTGCCACAAAAGGAAATTATTAATTCGTATGCGCGATTGAATATTGACCGAGACTTTCGAGCATTGTGCTCTACGAAGGGGTAAAATTAGCCCCCGCTTCGGGCTGGCGGATTCATTGTTGCTACCATCCAACGTGGGGGTTGGTTTTCGCGATAACAGTCTTAAGGGATGATAATTTATTGGTGTTTAATTATTCTCCGTGCAGAAGGGACCTAACTTAAGGATGTATTACCGATATGGGATGCAAAGACTACTATACAGAATTAAAAGGGTATATGTGACTTATTGTACGCTTATTTTACTGGATTGGCTAAGATGAAAAAATAGTTTACTAAAAGTTTTTTACTAATCACTATTTATCAAGTTATTTATCACATAAAATACATAACAGAACATAACTAGATCGTTTAACTTATAATATATAAAACAAAGATTGTTTTAAAAATCGTTTCTGATTGATTGTGATTAAAAAAAAAAATTTTCGGTTCAGAACAATTCGTTCATTTCTATTCACTAAAAAATTAATGTAAAAATGAAAAAAGTTATCACTAAACTATCGTGCACAATAAATACTAAAAATAATATTTATAAATATTACATAACAAACTGTTGATTTCTCCCTGATGTAATTATTAGCCCACGTATAAACAAATAATTTCATCCAAGATATGCATTCATAACCATAAGTATGTTTTTATTAAAAGCGATTGTAAAGAAACGATTTTAATACATTTTACAAATACCAAGCGAATCCGGATGGAACAACTAGTCCTCATACATATCGACTATGGAAAGACAAAAGTACGTATTGTACACATAACAAATTTTCCAGGAGGGAGATAAAACGTTCATTGCTGAGCAAAAGGAAAATTGTGAAATATACACAACTTTGAAGTGCACGGAAACTGATAAACAATTTATTTAATTATTATTAAATTAAGTTAATTAAAAAAATGTTATCAAAAACCTTATTTTAAGACCCTTTTTCTTATCGCAATTTTCGCTTAAAAGCTGACTTTAGATAATGATTCGACATTTGAAACTTATATTCTTTTGATTGAACGTGTATCAAATTGTATACATTGTGATTATCAAAAAATCTATTTTACAAGAACTGTGGGATACGTCGTTTGCCTTTCCACAGTTAAATAATAGTTTTTGCATTAAAATTTTATACCAGTATAAATCACACTCACTTTTTAAATCTTCAAATATTTGAGGTGAGATATATTTTTTAAATCGCAAACAAATTAAATGGTCAGAGTAATAAATTTTTGGTCAGAATTCAAATTAAATTTTGGTCTGAATGAAATTTAATTTTTAGTCAGAATAAATATATTTACCGTCAGAATAAAAATATTATACGGTCAGACTTTTATAACCATTTTGGTTAGGTTAGGTTTAATTTAATTTCATTTAAATTGCGACTGTTTTATATAAATTCAGACCATTAATTATTTATTCTGCCATCTGTACACTGACCGATATATTATGACCATTTTATATAAATTCGGACCAATTTCATATAAATTCAGACTAGTGTGATAAAAATTATGACCGAAACTGTATTCAAATTCAGACTGGAAAATACGAGCCTTTTAAATTTGAGGCATTACATTTAATTTCACTTTAAATTGCAGTATTGATAGAATCCATTTTGCGGTAAGCCTGACAGACTAGTGTGTAGATAGTAAAGTCATCTTCAAGGAAAAACATCATTTTAATTGCAAATCAACGCTGGAAATGATTCAGGACGCAGAATATTATTTTTTTAAATTCTCAAAGGACGTTAACGATCTAGCCATGCGTCCAGTGAGGGATGTCACGTGAAACAGACGGAGGAGGGAGTGAGATGAATGTACTTGACGTTGCAACCCCCTTTCTCATTCCACTTGTGCAACGACTTCCAGATGAGATGTATCATAAATTAATATTGTGGTGAACAAAATAACCAACGGGAAAATCTTGCATTTGTATGCAATTAATCTTGCTGGCTACTGAATTCGGAGCTTTTTATCCACCCCCAAAGTTTCTTTAAATAAGTGAGCATGGAGTGAATGGCTTCAATAAGGCTTCGAATAAAAGCATGATATGTGATAATGATCATGAGCGGTAAAGGTCATTGCGAGCATTTTCAATGGTAAAATCATTTATTAATAAAAACAAAATATTCCTTTGTACTTTATTCCACTTTATTTAAAAGGTCGGGACCAGTTCCGCTCATTGCGAGCATTGTCAACTGATAAGAAAAATATATAAACAGTGCTATTTATACGAAAATAAATTGAAATAAAAAGGTAACAACAATTGACATTGAAAATAATTTACAAATTACAGTATAAGTGACTCTAGAATTTAACAAAATTAAAATGTTTAACACCTCTAGCATATAAATAAAAAATAAGTGGTGACTGATGGTTATTACAAACATAATTAAAATTTGGGAAATTTTAAACAAAATGATATAAAATTCTACAATTACTAAAGTAAATAACCTAATGATAATTTTTTCCCACTTCCAAGTAATAGGCATGTGTACTATAATAAAATCGACAGCCATGAAGTTTCTGAAAAAGACTTTTCATGGCTGACCTTTTCAATAAAATAAAATAAAGTACAAAGGAATATTATATTTTTATTAATATAATGCCTTTTCACCAAGTATTGACAATGAACACCCTAAAAGTGGTAAAATCATTATTTTTTTTGCTTAGTTATGTATATACACTAATTTATTATTGAAATTTCAAATTATATTTTTAAAAAAGTATTACTTTTATATTCATCATAGGTATTTTGCATATCTTATTTATTTTTGATTTGGCTTAATTTTTCATGTCATTTTAAAAGTGTTTATAAGTAAAAGGTTCATAACATTTAAATAAAAGATAATTTGGTGTGAAATCTTCTTTTAACAAATGTTTATAAAACCTTAATATTATTTATATTGTTAATCCATCACCGATCCCAATGTGGAGAATATGAACTCCAAATGGAAGTATTTCAACAGATCTTTTCTACAAGAAATGTTCATTACTCAGTTTCTCAAACTTTATTATTCAAATAGAGTAGCGATAGAAGGATAAGACTAGGACAAGACTGATTGTGATTAGTCAATCGTTCTTCGTGGGAGAGAATTCAAGACATCGCATACTTCCATCCCTTCAGACAGAAATCCATAAATCGATGAAACAAATCAATCTACATGAACTGTTTTTGCTGGAATTTGAACACATGACCTCCGCATTCTAAGTCAACGAATTTGACACTCAAGCACCCGGCTGACATGAAGCCTTGTATCTAATTGAATGATGAAGAAATATTTGAGAATTTCGATATCCTGGGATCGCAAAAAAGTCAGAGATTGGAAAGCCTAGTAGAGGATACTCCATTAGAAGTAGTATGCATATTCAGAACTAAAAATATATATTTTATATATTTAAGTTTCAGCATTGTGCCATCGCCATAATTATCATCATTGTACTGTAGAAATTTTTGAAATATAATAATTGTACAACTAACTGTTTTTTTTAGTTATACAATGAAGTTTCACTTAATGCATATCAATTAAATGAGTGATCCTTAAAAATATTAATTTTTTAATCAATGTATTATTTAGTAATTTAAGATTTCGACTGGAAATTCAATAATAAATTTGAATCGTTCAAATTATGTACATTCACACAGATTTTGTCACTAACAACCTGGGTTTCGAGGAACAAGGGATAAAAATGTTGCACCCAAATACGGACGATCATAAACTCATTCTCCAAGATATTTTAGACATAAACAGAGCGCAATTGAACAGTCTTCCGATTTTAAACAACGATCAGCTGCACATGTCTGGCTCTCCGCTTTTATACTCTATATAAATATAATCATAAAACCTTCATCAGTTCAAGTTCATCCGTGCGCTTGAACGCCTGAAGATGCCGAAAGGCCAAACCCGGGCCGTAAGTGATAAAAACTGTGTGAATGTACATAATTTGAATGATTCAAATTTAGTATTAATTCTTCTTCTTTCTTTCGCCATGTTCGCTCCCTATGTGGAGCATATGGCCGCCACGCGGCACCTCCATGTTTCCCTGTCTCCTGCCAATTGCTTTGCTTCCTCCCATGACATGCCAGCATCCCTCAGTTCCGCCGAGTACATCCTATGGATAGTACCCGACGGACGTCCGGGACGCCCACCGGTCGAAAGAAAATGCAGGCAGGATTGAGGCTTTCCGGAGGCATCCGCAGCAGGTGACCCAGCCAGGTCCAACGTCTCTCCATAACCACTGACGTGACGGGACGCTGTCTTGTACGCTCCCTTATCTCTGAATTCCTCACAAAATCAAACCACCAGTTTTAATTAGTTTATCTTTACATTAGCAGAGTTGATATCGAAGCCTGAAAACATTTGTTATGAGTGGACTACGTCAAAAACTCGTTGAGCTTTTTTCGATTTTAAAGAAGACCTTCTGTTGAAAAGTTCCGTATTTATAGTGCCTCATATACCAGGCACGTATTTTTTTTCATTATCAATGTAATAATAGAAAATATTTTTAGTATGATTAACAGTTTTCTTACATTAAATTGAACGTATTTATTTACAAATACGATTCGAGTCGTAAAAAATATATAAATAAGCAGTTGACGGGAAAGGGGAGGGTGGGGTTGATAAATACGACGAGCGAATGAAATAAAAAAAATGTTAAAAAAGGAAAATCACGCGGATGAAATGAAACGTTGTGTAAAAGCTGTTTCTTCCATCAGTGGAAATGTCGCTTTTTTAATAATTGTGCGTCGATTGCGAAATATCAATTGCTAGAAAAAAGATTATTAAGTGTAAAGTGAGTTTCCGTAATTCTTCCGGACAAGAAACTTCCGAACACGAATAATTCGCACAAAGAATCTTTTGCAAAAAAACATTCACTTTAGCATACATAGAAAACTCTGTGTACAGAACGTTCCGCCCAAGTGTATTCTGTTTTTGTATTGTATTTTAAACGTTTTACGTTAAGGTTGCTAAATATTTTTTTCTTTTCAGGTTGGCAACAAGCAACATAAAAATAATAATATAGTTAACAAAAGACATATTTACAACATCTCTAATCCAATAACATACGATTTGAATCGTTCAAATTATGTACGTTAAAAAAAGTTTTGTCACTAACGACCCGGGTATCGCCTTTCTTGTACAAATGTACATAATTGAAACGATTCAAATTAAATACTAAAATTTCACCAAAACTGAAACTAAAACTTAAGATATTTAATAATTAAATAAAACAAAAAAATCAGATTAAAAATATTAAAATGTATAAATGTGTCCGGAGCTTTCTATGTACGGGAAATTTTGTACGTAATAGTCGGTGTACGGAATATTCTTGTGCAGGGAATATTTTTACGAAAAATTTATTACCATGTTATTGTAAATTCGTGGAAAAAAAGAGTTAGTTGTATTATACATCTATGGGGATGAAAAAGAATTAAAATATTGATTACATAACAATTCATTTTTTCTTTAATTAAAAGGTACTTAAGCCCTAGATTGCAAAACCTATAACAGGACAAGAAGTCTACATTTTAGACAATCACCACTCGGCGACAGTAATAAGAATACATTTACTATCTACAAAATGTTCAATACAAGAATATTTGTATTTAAATTATTGTTGCTTTGACGCAGAGTTCAAGATGTTACTAATCACACAAACAAGCCCTCCCTCTGGCCCACGAGTCCAGGGGCGGACGGAACAGGTGGGGGCAAAAATATCAACCCCTCCCTCCTTCAGGTACGCCCCGCAGTAATACCTGGTGCGCGAAAGAATAACAAAATAAATTGTGTGCTTTTTAAAAATCAGGCTTATAAATTGAACGCGATGCTCCGTGTCCTTTTGCGACCAACCCCCTCTGCCCACCCTATCCGAGAATTCGCACCCCCACCCACTGTTTTCCTGCTACCCTTATTTAGAGAGGAATGGAACATTAATAAGGGGGTCGCTTGGAGTTTTATTTTTGAAAAATCATTCAATCAGAATTGCAGTGATTATTAAAAAAAACTCTTTTGTAGCAATCCTATTTTCGGTCAAGACTGGTTTCGCTAATTGTTAGTATTATCTATGCTAAGTTTTATATGTTGTCAGGCGCTTATTTTCACAATGAGCAAACCTTCAATAAAGGTATGTGATTATTCTTTTTTTTTCTCTTGGTATAATTACTTTCTACCAATAATAGAAACTTTACGAGATTTTAAAAAGAATATAAAGTAATCTTTAAATAACATACAGTATTATCAACGAAGATTGATATTTTGAATCCTGTGTCCTAAATCCCGACAAGGTTGGGTTGCAAATCCCATGACGTATTTGTAGCAAAACCATGTAAATTATAAATTACAGTTAGTGGTCATTTATCTATAACATATTAGTAAGAACAGCTCTGCATCCGTCCAAAAGGGTGATGCGTAATCATTTTTTTTTTATTTACTGTGGTAACTTCTTTAGTGAGGCTGAAAAATATGGTTGCATCAATGTAATTAGCATTGCTGAAATAACCAACCCGTCACAACTAATAATAATAATTGGCCAGACAAAGTCATGATATTATTGCCGTGGCGGAGTAGTAACAATCTAGACTTTGGATTTAATGATTTAAAAGCAGAATTTGTATTGGAATATTTTGTAGATACATGGTTTTTTAAATTCATGTGATCCAAAAAACATTTTTTAGATATTGTTTTATTATGACTATAATTAATTACATGATTTTTTTATAAAACATGAATATGAATAAATTAAATCGTTGTGTTTTTTTGGCGTATTTCGGATATACTGAGGCATATTTAATTATTTTTGTCGGATCCATGGTGCAGTGGTCAACGTCGTTGGCTTCCGTGACGGATACGAAGAACATGATTTTTTCATATAATTTATAATTTCGATTGAAGGTGCTTGATGGAATTTCCATATCAATTTTAAATTGTTTGAATTTTGTACTTTTCGATCCAACGCGGTCCACTTTTATTTTTGCATATAAACGATACAAATTGCTTACAACGTGTCAGTTCAAGTACATTTGTGCGCTTGAAAAGCCTGAAGATGCCGAAAGGCGAAACCTGGGTCGTTAGCGACAAAACTCAATACAAAATTCAAAGAATTTAATAATGATTTATTGATTTATCGATTCTCTTCTGTTCAAAGGTATGGCTGTATGTGGTGTCAAAAAATTCTCTCCAACCCTTCGATTCTTTAAACAATAAGCGAAATAAATAAGCTAACTACTTTACTTTATATCCTTACCCTCGTCTAAAAAGAAAAGTTGAGAAACTAAGTAACAAGATGTTCTGATGAGATACACTTTGATAAGAGGTCATATGTTCCAAATTGGGAGCGGCCATGGACTGAAAAATGGTGTTATTACGAAATACCTGTTGTAAAAATGTAAGTCGATTTAGTGAAAGCGAATGTGACGTAACATACTTACTATTTTTTTAAGGTTCGTTTGGTCGAAGATGCCCTTCGATTTATAGTTTCTGGAACGAGGGAACCTTAAGTCGACAAGACAAATAAGTGAAAAAAGCGTCGAAAACGGGAATGGATGTAAAAAATCTGCCGACGACTGACGGAAAAATAATTTAAACAAGTCGTAGATTAGTCAGGGAGCGAAATTACCTTTCAGAGGAAGCTGAGTGCATTAGCGAGACGTTTGTTAACAGGTGAGAGGAAACTGAAGATGGGGGATGTAGAGGACGCAGGGGGATGAAAAAAAAATGTTGACGCGATGAAAATCTGTTAACGGAAAACGTCCGTGTCGAATTAAGTAAAAGATAAATTATTTGCATGTTAGCAAGCGTGGAAAAGCGAGATACTTCTAAGAGTCGAATTTCTCATAACATTTATTTGCAGTCGAGCGATTGAAAGATAATTTAGTCATTCTTTAAAAATAATAATAAGATTAATATAAAATAAAATAACTTAGATTATTCCACGTATTGTGTTACAAACTGTGACACGTGTTTCGCCTCTTTCAGAGTCATCCTCAGAATACTTGCTTAAGTACGAATGATTTTAATTTTACTATTTTGATATATTATAATGATAATCAGGTGGTTCGCCACTGTTAAATATATTTTGTAACGACTTAACCCGTCCTAATTGATACAAATCATTAGTCAATCATTTTTTAATGTAAATGTGATTTGTATTATAAATGTGACGTGTCACAGTTTGTAACGCAATACGTGAAATTATCTTAGTTATTTTATTTTATATTAAAATGAACTTTCACAAAGTTACCGCCGAATCCATCGAAAGTATCAATAATAAGATTATTTTTTATCCATTTCCTCTATTTATTCGGAGCCAATCCTCAAAGATTCTCTGCCAATTAGTTCTTTCTAGGTCTTCAAAGCATACCATATCTCCATCGAGTAATATCTATAGATAGTCATCAGTGAGCTTCCACGGTGATGAAATACATTCAGTTGGTAGAAGAGACGAGCAGGACATAATATGGCTCTCTTGAGAGGACAAAATAGTAGGACTAGGAAAGGACTAATGGTTAGTTAATTGATCGCTACGCCCTGTTATTTTAGGAGTTAACAGGTAAGAGAAAATTTTCAGATATCACTAATATTCGTGTCTTCGAACAGATATCAATTTACCATTTAAAAACCATCGATTTGCTTAAGACCCAATTGTTATACCGATTGTTATTGTTATTTTAACCCGTAACATGCCATCCTAAAAAATCAGGTTCAATGCCATGATGGCATCTCAGTTTCACTGTTTATTGACAGTATTTAAACCTAAGTTAGAAGCTTAAAAATAATTTTAAAAATGTATTTATGCTAGAATACCTAAAATGATAAATACTTATTGACAATATTAAGAGAAATATTGAATTTTTTAATGGCTAAACTATTTACGATTGCATCATGGGTATGGAGGTGTTAACGAAGACATGAAGTCTTTTTAACGAGAACTTCTTGTTATCAGTTGCTCAGCCTACCATTTTTTAAGAGAGTAGAGATATGAGGATTAGTGACTATCTTATCGCTCTCACAACACAACAAAATGAACCGAAGAATGACATCATTGAACTCTCAGCTATATAATTGACTTTTGAGAAATTATTTTTCACTACTATTGTATTCGCGCGACAACACTCGGAAGATTTTATTATTATCGCTTTCTTAATTTACCCCCAAGAGTGTTGGGGTGGGTATTTGAGTAATAAGAAATAAGGGTTTGAGGAAAACGGTCGTTTTCAAAGATTACAATATAACACAATTATAGAAAACAAAAATGCTAGATTTATACAACTATATTATTGGTATATTAAACATTTTTTATTGTGCTCAACGCTGTATCCTCCGCCACTCGCTGTGAATTAACATTTAGATAAATTGGTCGTCACTCTTAGCACAGCTGCGTATAACAATATCTCACCATAATAATAGGGTAAAAATATCAAAGTATTTAGTAAGTAAGTATTAATTAAAGTAAGTAGTTCTACAGTTTTAAAAACTGTAGAACTGAAATACTTTGATATTTTCACCCTATTAAAATGGAGTTCTACCAAGTAAATGCCGAATCAATAAATAAAAATCTCACCATTGTCAAGAGTATCAGAAGTCAAGATTGAAGCTTTGAAAAACGATTCATTTCATCTTTTTTTACAACGTTATTAATATCTTTCAATATTTTTCCCAATACCCTGAATGTTTTCGCAGTTTTAGAACTGTACGCTTTATGGGTCCGTAATATCACCTAATATTTTTATTGAATTGGCAGTTACTTGGTAGAACTCCATTATAATAAGGTTTAAAAAATAACAAAGTATATAAGTCCTACAAATATTAATATTATATTAATAGCGAATGCACTTGTGTGTTTGTATATAGACAACACAAAACTTCCGCTACCTGTCAGTTCGAGTGCATTCGCGCACTGGGTAACGCCGGAAGATGCCGAAAGGCGAAACCCGGGTCGCGTTCGACCAGGATTTTTATGGAAACGTACATTATGAAAATAATTCTAATTTAAAGTTAAATTTCCATCAAGCACCTTCTGTCGAAATTCTAAATTATATATTTAATAGCTATTTTGGTGTATGCCTTCATCAGAACTATGTTAAAACTTTTTTTTTTAAATCATTGTCCGCTCCCAATGTGGAGCATTTGGCCTCCTGACGGAGGTATCTCAACAGAAGTTTGTTCTACGAGAACTGTTTGTTACTCAGTCACTCAACCTCACTTTTTTCTAAGTCACTTTTAGGATGTTCACTATCAATACTTGATGGAAGGGCATTATATTAAAAAAAAACACTATGTTGCTTTGTATTTTATTTCCTATTTTATTTACAAAGATCAGTACTAGTTTCGCTCATGGCGAGCATTATCAACTAAAAAGAAAAATAGTTTAACAGCATGCACCAATTCAATCGGGTTTTGATGATTTTGGGCCATATGCAAATTATGAATTATACACAACCTTGAAGTGGACGGAGTCTTCAAAACTGATGTTTAATTGACGCCTGTGTGGTCGAGTGGTCAACGTCGTTGGCTAGCGCTACGGAAGTCACGAGTTCGAATCCCAGTACGGGTAGTTTCATAAATTGATTTTTCAATCGATTTATGAATTTTCTGTTCAAAGGTATGGATGTATGAGATGTCTTGAATTACCCACTCCCATCCATCCAATTCTATGAACGAGGCGTATCGAGAGTGATTAGCTAACCACTAGCCTCTCCTAGCCTTTTGCTTATATTCCTACTCTCTTTTGAAAAAGAGAGGTTGAGCAACTGAGTAACAAGCTGTTCTCGTAGAAAAAATTCTGTCGAGATAAACTCCATTAGGAGTCTATATGCTCCACATTGGGAGCGGACATGGTTAAAAAAATATAATAATTTAAGAAATTGTCTAGGAAAAACCGTTTTTTCAGTCGTTTTTCTTGGTTTCAATTTTCACAAACTTATCTTTTTACATCCTTTTGATAGAACGTGTATCACGTTTTAAGCATTGTGATTATCGAAAAAAAGATGCTTTAAAAAAACTGTGGGTTACGTCCTTTTTACTTTCCACAGTCGATATGATATAATGTTATTCTATATCAGACTATTCTCATTAAAAATATATTTTTTTCTTTTTTAAGTGTCAATTAAAAATTAAAAAACGTTATCAAAGGAAAAATCAGACAATAGCTTTCAGAAAAAAACTTTAGGTCTTCAAAGAGTGTCGTAGAATGAGTTGCAAGAACAAAATACTAAGGCGTATTTATACAAACCGTGGAATTGAAATTATTATTTCCTAAGAAACAACTACTGTAGACTGACGATTGAGTAAGTCAATAGCGATCTGGGTTTGCTTTTAATTAAAATTTTAATAACATATCTGCCGAGACGCCGCACTACTCCGAATGGCGGTGCTATACCTACCTACAACGTGCAATAGAGAGAAGCAACTGCAATAATATTGCGTAATACGACAGGGGTGTATTCACTATGAAAATCATGAATAAAGTAATTTAAGATTTCGACTGAAGGTGCTCGGTGGAATTTCAATATTAAATTTGAATCGTTCAAACTATGTACATTCTCACAGATTTTGTCACTAACGACCCGGGTTTCGACTTTCGGCATCTTCAGGCGTTCAAGCGCACGGATGAACTTTACTTTTAGTTCATCCGTGCGCTTGAACGCCTGAAGATGCCGAAAGACGAAACCCGGGTCGTTAGTGACAAAATCTGTGAGAATGTACATAGTTTGAACGATTCAAATTTTTCATGAATAAAAAATAAAATTATATTATCGAAAAATAGTTAAAAAAAATAATAATACGTATAAGCCCATTAGAAATGAAGTGAGCCAACTTGTAAAGTGGTAAAACCTTTTTCTTGGAATTTAAAGTACTATCTCGTATTTACCTGGTGCTTTGGTGGATTGCGTATTTTTATTTTACGGAGATAACACTATTGCATTGTGTATTAAATGAGGTTACTTCACTAAGACGTGTAATACGACTTGGCTCACTTCTCCTCTAATGGTCCCATATTATATATTTTTATTCTCAATGCACATTGTTTCTACGGTATCCAATCCAGTATCCTTTTTATAATCCCAAAATTTTAATTTTTTCGAATCCATCCCATTCCAAGGTATCCCGGAATCTTTGGATTGAACATTCACCATTAAATTGTGGACAAATTCGGGATTTTTTTTAACTCTCGCGCAGACTTCAAACATTTTGTGCACGGCGCTTCTATTGACAAATCCATATCGACTGTGGAAAGGAAAAATGACGTAACCCACAGTTTTTAAAAACAGCTTTTTTTATTAACTCAATGTTTACAACTTGATACACGTTTTATTAAAAGAATGTAAGCTTTAAATGCCGAATTAGTATCCAAATTAAGCTTTTATGCTACCAGTTTATTGGTCACTGTGCACTTTAAGGTTGTGTATATTTCATAATTTGCCTTTCGTTCAGAATCTTAAAAAAACGTTTTTTAAGTTTCCTGAAAAAAATACGTGTCGGTTACATCTTTTTTACTTTCCACAGTCGATAGGTTTCCAGCCAGTATGTTACTTATTATGAAAAAAACAATACTCATTATATTTAATACTTAATTCACTATTGATTTTGTGTCTTAACTTTTTAAAAATCAACGTTTTTATTTGACAATTGATGCTGTCATATATTTTTTTTAAATTAAAATCCTTAAGCCACGATCACACTACCTGTTTTCCCCCGCTTGCAATGTCGCCGAGTTATTCGTATCAAATGCAAATATGCAATCATCGCTGATGGTTCGTGATATGTAGTTTGCAAGAAAATTAAAATCGAGATTGTTCTCACGCCGGTCGCCTGTTAGGAAGTAGCAGCGACTGTACCGACCGTAACGACGTGTCGCACACTATGCGCAAGCCGACACTCGACACGCCATAATGAATGGTAATATTGCCGTCTGATGTATACACACAAGAGTGAATACGCTGCTTTATAATAATCATACAAATCAGTCAAATTCGAAACGAAATATTTATTTATTTGCATACTTGAAACATTTGAATTACTCTAAAAAAATATATGTAAATACTGCAGGGCTGTCAATATATGTCCCGGGGTCTTCTTCTTCTTCTCCGAAATATATTTGTTTGCATACTTGAAACATTTGAATTATTTCAAAAATTGTAAAATATTAATACTGCAGGGCTGTCGATATTGTATATAGCAGCTCAACAGGGCACCTTAATTATGATTTTTATGAATATATTTTATAATATCGGCTATTTGCATATTTTGTTTTGCAATCCCGGTGTATTTTATTTATTTTAGAGAATTGGGTGTATTCCTAAAAAAATCAATTTAGAGAATTTATTATGTTTAGATTTTCTGGCTTATTCAATAAATAGGTTTACAATTTATTTTTCACGCCAGTAAATTTTCTGACTATTTAAAAATGCAACAAAAATCCCCCCTTTGAGAGCAACGGGCTTACAGCTAGTCATGTTTTATTACTCTTTTTAAATTTTAACAAATCTTCCTTGTAAAAACGTTTTTAAATTGTTTTATACTGTTTAATTGTTTTATAGTCGGGTAAGAAAAACAATTCCAACTTGCCAATAAAAAACGACTCCGACTCCAACTACAAAGGATTTTTTAAATAATTTAATTTTAGTTTATATATATCATATATGTATACAATCATATCGTCTTAACCCAATCTGGAATGCAATGGTAACACTACGGACTCTTGTGGTTTGAATACACATTTTTTTTTTAAATGGGTCTGAGTCGTCAGATTTTTTAGAATCCTACTCTGGACAAAACCAACAACTACAAAGCCCTGCTTATAACATTTGAAATATACCAATTGTAAAATTGATGAAATTTTCAAAAACCAGTGTTCACCCAAATATTATTCTAAGAGACAAAAATGATATGTCTCGCTTAACAAAAACACCACAGATATTTTCAAAAACAAATCTTCCAACCGGCAACGTAGAATCACACGTATCAAAAAATAATTGCTCACATAAAAGATGGATGAACAAAACACAAAACATTTCCCATAAAAATCTTTGAGAACATCAGCGCTTTGGCAGTAAACACTTGCTTTTGTAGTTCAAAATACGTGTCATGATCGATGTACAAAAGCAAGGCTTTTCGTTACAAACTACAGTGGAACCCCCAATTACACTACCCCAAATTACGCGCTGGCTTGAAATATTCGCCGCAAATCCCCCAATTGCACGGTTGCATTCCGTTGCCGTTAGTAAGAGACGGTCGTCTGTGCCGCGCATACAGTCAAATGTTGGCTAGCGTCTGTGTATTCAACACGTGCCAGGCTATACACGCATAGCTGAGCGTCTGTCGGTGTGCGGGATATATTTACTACTACAAAAACTAAATATTTCGTCCATATTTTGTTTTTGGAAAAACTAATGGAAATTTTAGTTTTGCGTTTTCCGCGGAAAAAAGCCAAATCCCTATTTTATGAGATTCACTCCCTCAATTACACGGTCCCTACTATAGTGTAAATGGGGGTTTTACTGTACAGTGGAACTCCCAATTACACTACTCCAAATTACACGCTGGATTGAAATATTCGCCGTCAAATGTTGGCTATCGTCTGTGTACGAGCCAGCTATACACGCACAGCTGTGTGCTGGATTTTGCGCAAGCTTTGCATTTTATCACTTAGTAACTAAATATTTCGTCCATATATTTTTTTTGGAAAACTAAGGGAAGGCTTAGTTTTGCATTTTTCGCGGAAAAAACAAAATCTCCAATTTTGTACGAGATTCACTCCCCCAATTATACTACTCAAAATTACACGGTCCCGACTTTGGTGTAAATGGGGGTTTTACTGCACTACTCTTTACTGAAAACGTTAGTTTGTACACCACGCTTCTATATATATATAAAATGTTTGTCCTCTGCAAAATGTATAGTTAAGTCCACTGCCAAGCTTCACCGTGGTTGTATTGAATTTCCAAGTTCACAGTTTTCGAAAATGCAAATGTATTATACCGTTATTTGGATGCCAGATAATGTTGAAAGTATCATAGTGAACCGTTATTCACGTTACGTAAATATTACGTCAATGCTGTTCATCGTTTGGCATGATTTCTTGTGACAGACAGACAGACACATGTATTTTCTTTTAATTTGTAAAGATTGAAATCGACCACATATTTTTTTACGACTCATACACAATATGTATTTTTATTTTTCACCGTATTGTAGAAGACATATGACAAGCAAAATTAATAAATCAATGTATTGATTGCCTGTTATTACTTTTACTGACAATATTTGGTGGAAAAGCATAATATATAAAAAAAAATCTGTTGACGCATTTCACGTTATATTTTTGTGCATATTCAAATATTAATTTTACACTTCCTATCAGTAAAGGTTGTGCGAATAACTCAATTATTGCAACATGGAGTACATTTCCTTTCAATACGGGTGTAAATTAAACCCCTAAAATGAAAATCGTTTACAGTATTTTTACGTGCCAACTTAATTCGACGAATAAAACCTAAGTCGATAGAACACTTGCTGTCAAACTTTAAAATCGACACTCACTCTTTTTAAAATTAGGATAGTATAACATATTTTAATAAGGCTTTCTTTTAAACATGTTTAGTTGGTGTTACACTTAATAAATAACAAGATAAATTTTAGTATCACTTAAGATCGATCGAGAAAAATTTAAATCACAAACACACTTGTCCATGATCTTAAATATTAGATTGAAAAAAAGAGAAATTAAACTTTTCAGGGCTTGAGCTCATACTCATTTGACCGCCAGAGAAAAACTCGTTACGGTCAAGACCATAACTGTCAATATGTTATGCAACGAACCAATAATAAAAAGCTGGTAAGACGATAATTCGAAATTTAAGTCTTAAATGATGTATAAATAACATATCTATATCCACGAAACATATTTGTAGCCTCTGAGAGTAGACGAAATATTGGAAGATCTCTTCTTCACTGGATAGATAAGGTGTCACAGGACCTGCAGATTCACGAGATCAACGACTGGCGTAAAAGGCGGAAGATCGAGTACAGAAGGGGAGATTGCAGCTCCATGAAGAAGAAGAAGAATGATATTTACTGCTGGTAAAAGGAAAAATAGCTTACGGTAAAATGCATTAAAAATATATGTGATTACAGACATATGTTGAATATTAAAAAAAATAGTTATTTCTTCGAGATCATATTGTTTATTACTTTTTTTCAATATACAATATATTATTCGAAGTTATTTTCTCTGAAAACCTTGTAACAATTCATATCATCAATGATTTTTTTTTTAAATATTTGACATTACAACATACGCCAATGCGTCAAATATTTTGAAGTTGAAAGATCATACGAGATATACTCGATGAGAATTTTTGTAAGTCACATGAGAATTATTTTCAGAAACACCCATGTCTTAGATCTCAAATTAAAATTTAAAAGCTTCAATTTGACATTCACCTTACCGGGAATCGAGCACAGACCACCTGATCGGTAGAACAAGCTCTAACCAACTAGGCAACAGCGAGTGACATAACTCGACGATCTCTAATCTTCAGAAATATGACAAGACAATGGCTGAAATCATTTTAGACCGAGAGCAATTCTGCTTGAAGACCCATCGTAGATTTTATGTTTCGTCTAAAATTAATGAATCATCAATGATAGAAAAAATATAATGACGTTGAAAAACTATTTTCTTGAAAAAGTTTTAGAACCAGCGCCTTAGAGTGGAGCCTCCCCACGAAGCCTGATGAGGTATATTTTCCATTTTTAAGGCTTTTTTATGATTGCGGATACAGATTTTGTGGTATTTTTACAGCGTCACTATTACGTGTTTTCAATACGATTCAAAACAATCTCGCGTCAAAAATATGTTTTATTTATTTACTACCATTTTTTATGTGTTTCTCAAAGTGTCTACTAGTACTTGAAGTATTATATTATATAATATCATTAATTGTTTAATTTTAACTTAGCGGCGACGCGGGAAAAATATTTCACATTGAATAGATAAAATTATGTGATTTTTATTAAGGAAGTGAAGGAAGGATTATGTGACATTATAACTTATTGTTTGTGATTACTTTATTAAAATACATATACATAAACTACTCAGCATTTAAATCTGTGGGCATTCCCATGGGCTAATCTTTTTTGCCAGCAATGACTTTTAGTTCAATGATAGATTCATTTACTAAGCGTCTGTTTAAATTAATCCGTGCCCTTGAACGCACGAAGATACCGAAAGGCAAAACCCGGGTCGTTAGTGACAAAATCTGTGTGAATGTTAATAATTTGAACGATTCAAATTTAATATACATATTGGTTTTTGGTTACGATGAATTATTTTGGAAGCTGTTCTATGAAACATGATTCAAAATAGTGAGTTAAACAAAACACCTCTCACCAAACAACCGATCGCTTCATTGTCGTCTATCAATTCTTCAGAAAACCACCCTGCGTCTTCTGCAGTTCTGACTATATCTACGGAGTACCTGGCAGCATTTCAACCCCAAGAAATATGTAATATATTAGGTGTGAAATTCTTTGATATATCACCTTTACGTATTGGGGTAGTTCCCACCCCCGAGCGAGGGCCTACTGTCTATATGAAAGGGTGAGTTGTAGATCACACGGAGCATAATATTATATACTCATAAATAACTGATAATGCTCAGGTTCTGTACGTCTGGCTGTTTATTTATTGCTCGCGAATAGATGGGGTTTTTCGTGTATGAATTATTGGTAAGAGGAAAACTAATGCAGGTGGATATCGTAAAGCTTTAGCTCATACTGCATACAAGATCGATTTCAACCATATTCTTTTTACTCAATATGAAAACATAACACACGAATGTAGTTATGAAATGTATATTGCAGAGTTCAGTATCAAACACGGCCAAGACAGTTTCTCTTTATGTTTCAGAAGAGCATTTTGAAAATCGGTGTCTGTATAAGCCCTATATAAAACCCTATCAGTATAATTGGCCCATTCGAGGTGAAGTGAACCCATTGATATTTTAGAAAAAGTAAAATAAGATACGTTGTAATGTTCTACACAAGCTATCGTGAAGTAACCTCAGTTAATACACATTGCAATATAGGTATATATCCGTAATATAAATGTATGCAATCCACCAAAACACCAAATAAAGACGTAATTGTACTTAAAAACCCAAGATTTTTTTTTTACCATTTTACTAGTTTGATCAGTTCATTTACAACAAGCTCAATTATAACCTCTTTTCGAAGATCCTAATTCATTTCTTCTTCTTTGCCCATATTCGTTCTCTATGTGGAGCATATGGCCGCCACGCGGCACCTTCATGTTTCCCTGTCTCCCGCCAATTGCTTTGCTTCCTCCCATGACATGCCAGCATCCCTCAGTTCCATCGTGTACATTCTATGGATGGTACCCGACGGACGTCCAGGGCGCCGGAATCCCACTGGTCGGAAGAAGAGGCAGGCAAGATTGAGGCTTTCCGGAGGCATCCACAGCACATTACTTAACCAGTTCTAACGTCTCTCCACAACCATTGACGTGACGGGACGCTGTCTTGTACGCTCCCTTATCTCTGAATTCCTCACCAAAATCAAACCACCTCACCCCCATTATCCGACGCAAGCATCTGTTCTCGTAGCTCAGTATACGGTTTTTCTAGTCTTTTACGAGTCTTCGTCAGGTGCCATGATTCGCAACCGTCAAGCAGTACCGGCAGAATTCAAGCGTTGAGTAAGTGGCATTTGGTTTTAATCGAGTACATGTGCGTGCCCCAGACGGTCCGCATTGAGTTGAATGTGGCTCCAGCCATTCCAACATGATTGGCAAGCTCCTCTTTTGTACTACCGTCTTCGGTGAAATGTACGCCGAGGTATCTGAAGCTGCCAACCCTCTCGATGATCTGCCCCGCGCTGGTAATGGTCCTATCAGAGTCGAGACAGGTTTGGTTACACATCACATTGGTCTTACTAGTGTTCATTTTTAGACCAATGCGACCCGAGTTAGTTCCTAACCCATCAATAGTCTCCTGGACGCCCTTAATAGATTTGTCAAATATGACAGCATCATCGGCATATTCAAGATAACCTAATATATTTTTAACCTTTTTGCTTGATATACTTTATTTGCATATTAATTATAGTCTAAATCTAAAGGTGCGACATATTTGTACCGTATACGGACGGATTCTAGTGCTGCATTTATAGTATAATAAATATACGAATAAAATAACATATACGAACGTATATCGCAAAACGCTATTAGGAGGATTCACCAGACCCGCGAGTGATATTAAGATATTGGCACATATTTCATATTATACAGCGTGGAGTGCTGCCAAATATATATATGATAGGAGTACCAAGCATCGTCTTGCCATCTTGTCTGTGATATATCGCTAATATACACCTGCAGCGTCGTTATTTGAGATATATAGGCAATCCAACGGAACATCTTCCACCTTTTAGAGGGGCTGAGGTTCGCGCGTTCTATATCTCGTATCGAAATTTATTTCGCCTGCTTTCTGCAAACGAGGTAACGTATTTGTAAAATATTAAATATTGTATTAATAAAAACACAATATTTCTTTGTATTTTATTCCACTTTATTAAAAACGTCATGTCCTGTTTCGCTCATTGCGAGCATTGTCAACTGATAAGCAAAATATATAAACAGTGCTATTTATACAAAATTAAATTGAAATAAAAGGTGTAAACAACAATTGACAATGAAAAGTATTTACAAATTATAAGTGACTCTATAATTACACAAAATAAAAAGTTTAACACCTATAACATATAATTTAAAAAAACATCAAAGATTAATAAATTTCAATCGGTGACTGATGGAAATTATAAACATAATTAAAATTTGGGAATTTTTTAACAAAGTGAAATTCTACAGTCATAAAGTGGAATAAAGAACAAAGGAATATTGTGTTTTTAACTCGATGGTTGCCACATACGAGATATCTCGTGAATTTTTTCGTGCTCAAGAGGCCAAATACGAGTTATCTCGTCAATAACTAATTAAATTAATAGTCGCAAATTGTAGCCGGCCTGGTAGGTAATTACTATTAATTATTTACGGCAACGAAAAAGTTAATATAATGCCTTTCCACCAAGTATTGACAGTGAACACCCTAAAAGTGATTAAATATTGTAACGCAAATTTGAATCGTTCATTTTTTACGTTCCCATAAATTTAAACAAAAAACAGTTCTTTTTGAATTTAAATCGATATTTTTTTTATAAAATAATTTAAGCCAGGATTTGAACTTCATCCTTTTTTATCCATGTTTGCTATGTGGAGCATATGGCTTCTTAATAGAGGTATAATGACAAAAGTTTTTTTCTTAGAGAACTGTTTGTTACTCAGTCGCTCAACTTCACTTTTTTCAAAGTGAGTAGTAGGAAAAGAAGGATAAGACTAGAACAGGACTAGTGGTTGAATAATCGCTATGGCTAAGTCCAGTTATTAAAGGATTAGAAGGGTGGGAGGAGAGTAAATAATGTGAATTGACATCAAAAACACCCAGTATTCGATCACAAATTTGAATTGAATAATTCTGAAAATCACTGTGATCTGACCGGGAATCGAACCCAGACCAGCGTGATCGGTAGAGCAAGCTCTAACCAACTGGGCCACAGCAGGCGACAATAATGTGAATTGACATCACATCCATTCTCACCCGATACCTAAAAGAAGCTGCAGTTTATAATAGATAGGAAAAAGTACTAACCACTAGACCACATATAATTTAACATTCGTTCAAGAGACTGACATACTTATTGTTATTCTTAAAAACAATACATAAGGGTACTGTAAAGAAAATTTACTGAAAAGTGGCACATGAATAATTATTGATATAACTGTTAAAGCTGTTTTTTAATTAGCACATTGGTTACGGATGACTCGTATACGAGTTTTTTCGCCGGTTTGATTGACGCGTTGAAATATATACATCCAATGCGACAGATGTTATAGATTCTCTACAGAGATGGCGTAACAAATGTTTGATGCGTCATTTCAAAAATAAAATATTAAAATATATGCACAATTTTTTTTTTATTCGATGATTTTGGCGATGAAAAATCAGAAGACAGTTAAAATATAATTTTAAAAAATAGGCCACCAAAATATAAGCAATTGTAGATTTTAAATAAAAAATTTTATGTTTTCTAATTTTGTTTTGAAATAAAATAAACGTGAGCACATGTATATTTGGCTTGTTATTTATGACGTTTTCGATGAAATTTTAAATTCTATGTCAAATACCCGATTTTCTATATTAAAAAATACAAAAGTTGAGTATTACTAATAAAAGCAAGCTAAAATGTATAAAATATTATGCAACAAAGTGTTGTACAACTGGTGTCCAAATTACTTTTTAATATGTCAAATAGTTTTAAAGTTATACCCTTTTTTCGAAGTACCTAAATTTTGCAAAAATGCCCCGATGCGAATGATTAAGATAATTTTTCAATACAAAGAAAATAAATCATAAATTTTTCATATTTTTTTCCCAGAATGCAAAGATTTTCAAACTTCAAGAAAATAAATTTAAAAGTTGCATAAAATAATTCTTTAACACAAATTTAATAGTCATAACAAATAAGACAGTAAAGAAATTACATACGGCCTAACCTATGCTACTCAATACGCAAATTTACTACCCCTAATTTTGTAAAGAAAATCTGCCTGTAACCCTTCCGCGACCCGAATGTAGTTGTACGGGACAATAGTCTTCTTGTAATCCTGGGGATATTAAATGGGAGAATTTGGAGCGCGTGACCCAGGGGTTTCGTACTCAGCACGCGTTGCCTTTCCTCGATTTTCTATACCTCAATTAAAATTATTGCTGCGTATCGGGCGGCAAAGGGTTGAATTGGTAAATTATCTTGTAAAATGAATTGTATTTTATTTATATCAACTCTAAGACGGTATTAATTTTTTTTTATCATGTCCGCTCCCAATGCGGAGCATATGGACTCCTAATGGAGTTTATCTCAACGGAAGTATTTCTACGAGAACTGCTTGTTACTCAGTTACTCAACCTCTCTTTTTACAAAGTGATTAGAAACAGATGGATAGGGCTAGGGCAGGACTAGCGGTTAGATTATCACTCTCGATACGCCCCGTTCATATGATAGAATGAGTGGGAGGGGGGAGTTCAAAACATCTTTATCACAACAAGACCACATACATCCATGCCTACGAACAGATTCCTGAGAATGTGAATCTAAATGTTCATTATTATTTTTTGAGAAATCGTGGACATGAATTGTTTGCTCTCCCAAGGTTTAGAACTAGCATGCTAATGGGGATGCCACTGAGGAGAGCTTTAACGATGTTCAACAATATGACTTCGGATGTCGATTAATTCCACGCCGAATACTATTTTTTACGTATTAAAGTAGAGTTCCTCGGAGTTTACTCAGTTGACTTCCTTGCCATTTTTTTCTACTGCTTTTAATATTCAATTGTACATTTTTTTTTTCTTCATTTTAAAATTTTCAAATATATAATTTGTCAACCTTGTGCAATGTTAATTAAAAAAATAAATAAATAACAAAATGTTTTTACAAAATAGTAATTTCTTCAGAAACATATTTTAGAAATAAATATACACTGAAGAATTAGCCCCAATTCATCCCCTCTGAATAAAACATTACGACCAGAAACTGCTTTATAATTTTCCATACCTCAATTAAAACGACTCCATAATATCGAAACAGGGCCTAATCTACGAGCCCATCTCCAATTGCGTTCAGAATTGAGGATCAAAATATTATCCCGAACTAATATTGAGTTCAGAGGTAAATCGGAACCTTGACTCCCTCACCTCAGGAGGGTAGTAGGAGGGTAGATTTTGGACCTTTTCGATATGCGAGCCTCTCTATTGGGAGGTGGATGAAGCTAATTGAACGAGGAAACTTCGGAAAGACAATCGACAATATAATATTATAATAATTAACTTTTCCGGATCTAAGCTCAAGAAATGCGACCCGAATACCCACATTTCCTTAAATATCTATTTTAATATGGGTGATACAATGTTTATAATTGAGGTATTCTTATATCATAGTTTTTTGGACCTTTTGTAGTTTATATAAATACGCGATAATGAGATAAGCGCCCGCTTATCAGCGATCGTTTTCTTTTCTGTTTTATTTAATAGAGACGGAACTAGCGATCAAATATATTTTTTTCTTCTACAAAAGGTCCAAAAAACTATGATATAAGAATACTTTATTTAAAAACATTGTATCACCCATATTAAAATAGATATTTAAGAAAATGTGGGTATTGGGGTCGCATTTCTTGGACTTAGAATCGGAAAAGTTATTTATGTTTATGTTGATAATGAAGTTTTGCTAAGTCAATCAACGTTTTGTTAATAACATTTTTTTGAAATGTTGCAAAATTATTAACTATTTTCTTTTCTACACATACGTAATCCACAACAATATATTTATTTGAATATTTAAATATTACTGAATATCTGTAACATATTTAGTGAGATTTTCTGATTTATAATACTCGAATTAAGAGTTATTTAAAAAGATAACTTTGCCTAATTCGGTTGGCTTGTTTTTAACGTGTCTTTTCCCTATATGAACTAAATAATTTACCAAACGTAGCTTTTTTCGTAAGGTGAAAATACTTCTTAGCTGAACGCAGCATGTACGAAATATATATAAACTATTTGTCATAATTATTGAGGAACTAAAAGCTTTGCTATTTTTATTTCTTTGAAATTATATTTTGATGTTATATAAAACTTTGCAAACACTCCTCGTGTACATAAGCATAATATTGGCAAAGTCCACCCAATTTTGGGTTAGCATAGTCACGTCAATTGGGGATACAACCTTTTGGAAAATGGTTTAGAATAGGAATAATAATTGCAATATGTTTGTTTCGAGCACTGGATTTTCTCAATTATTATTTTCATGCGGCGGATTTTATGCAAATTCGGGATTCCCGGGATTCGGGAAGTGAACTAGTTTTGTTTGATTGGGGTTTTATCGCCGCCATTGTGTTATTAATTTTGGGTTCGCCGAATTTATATCGGTGGATTTAGAGCCTTTAGTCTTCTGGCGAGAATAATAAACTAATCAATTTTGGATATTCAAATACCCCATTTGGTTATTTAGGGCGAAGGTGGAATTATTTTATATTTTTGAATCTAAATAGATTGTTACTAATTGTAAAATATTATTTTAGACATTCTTTTATTTTAATGAATACTTAAGTAAAAACTTTCTTTAGGTCATTTCATCGCTCATGACTGCTTTTGATTGAGTATTTCAACAATAATAAGCTTTTTGGAAACTGTTTGTGTGATTTTTTAATTGCATTCGATCTTTTGCCAATACTACACCTGTCACTAGAGCTGGTTGAAGACTACATGCCATTTATTCGAATGGAAATTGATTGAAAAAAAATGTCTTTCGTAATGGAACTTGAATCCCTGAGATCTGTCACAGGAGTCAAATGCATTGACCACCACGCTACGGACCCAGCATATATATATATATCACTTTTAAGGTGTTCACTGTCAATACTTGGTGGAATGGCATTATAATAAAAATAATAAAAGATTTTTAGTACTTTTTCCACTTAAAATTTATTTGATCAGGACCGGTTTCGCTCCTCACGAGCATTATCAACTGATAAGGAAAATAAATTAAACAGTGCTATTTATACAAATTTGAATCATTCAAATTATGTACACTCCCACAGATTTTGTCACTAACGACCCGGGTTTCGCCTTTCGGCATCTACAGGCGTTCAAGCGCACGGATGAACTTGAACTGACGCTTAGTAAACTTTACTAAGCGTCAGTTCAAGTTCATCCGTGCGCTTGAACGCCTGAAGATGCCAAAAGGCGAAACCCGGGTCGTTAGTGACAAAATCTGTGGGAGTGTACATAATTTGAATGATTCAAATTTAATATTGAAATTCCACCAAGCACCTTCAGTCGAAATCTTAAGCTATTTATACAACTTAAATTGAAATAAAAAGGTGTAAACAATTACTAACAATCAAAATGATTTACAAATTACATTATAATTACACAAAATTAAAATGCCTAACACCTTTTACATACAATTAAAAAATCATCAATAAATATAAGTGGCAAATGATGTCAATTATAAACACAATTAAAATTTGGGATTTTTTTTAAACAAAATGAAACTCTACATTACTAAAGTGAATAACTTAATGATGATTTTGTGTTAGTAATTTTAATTGTTAGTTCCTTATCAGTTGATAATGCTCGTGAGGAGCGAAACCGGTCCTGATCAAGTAAATTTTTAGTGGAAAAAGTACTAAAAATCTTTTATTATTTTTATTATATATTAATATTTAAATTGCATGTTTTTCTCAATTTGTTTATCTGATGTGGCTTTAAATCAGATAACACTTGGAATTTTGCAATGTTAAGAAAAATATTAACAAATAATCATGTAAAAAAAAAAATAATCTTGTCAATAGAAAAAGATTTATGAGGACTTCTTGTTATTCAGTTACTTAAACTTAACTTTTCGGGTTTTGCAAATGGTTGAAAAATGAAGCAAGGAAAAGACTACTTATAATAGTTTATCACGGTCATTTTGTTATATTTGGACCAAACGTTTGAAAGGTAAGTTAACGATACTCATATCCATGCTATTAAACATGATGCACAAACTGGTTGATAGCTAAAAAATGAAGATTTCAAAACCGTAAAAACTAAAAAATAATATACTTAAACGCTCAAAAACTTTGATTGAGAATTGGCAGTAATTATTACATTATATATTGAAGTATGCAAATAATTCAAAATATTTTATAAAATAAAAATAAACTTTCGATTCCGAAAAATTAAATTATCCGAAGGAAAAGCAATAGCCCAACTTTCATAACAACGCAAACAACCCTTATTTGAATATTATACCATTCAAAATAAACAAAAAATATTTTCGCTTTTCGCATACCGAATAAAATAAAATATGTAAAACTAAACATGCGCTATTGAGGCAGATCTCATGAATTTCAAAAAATCCTAAATTTCGGATAATCTCATTTTATGGGGCAGAATATTCCATCTGCATCGTAAAATTTCTCTATTGAAACCAATGTTCAATTTTCCATACTGTCTACTGTCATATAAACATGTTCCCTAACTGCTATGGAGGAAGATATTTCCATATAATCCAGAGGGTGAATCAAGATATAATATTTATTTTGAAAAAAAACAAATAAAATGCTTATCATATATTGATAAATATATCTAATTACCGGTTCTGATTTTATTAAATAAAAGTGGAATTAGAACAATTGGAAAATTTGTCGGGCGCAGAGATTAATGTTGTTGGCTACCCGGGTTAGGGTCCCTAGTATGAACAGTATTTTTTCGATCGATTTATCAATTTCTGTTCAAAGACATGAGTATTTATTATGACGTAAATGTCCTCCCCTCCCACCCTTCCGATCCTGAAATAACTGGGCGCAGCTAAAGCGTTTATTTAACAATTATTCCTGTCATAGTCATATCCTTATTATTCTTTCCCTACTACTCTTTTTGAAAAAAGAAAGGTTGAGCAATTGAGTATCAAACATTTCTCGTAGAAAACTTCTGTTGAAACACCTCCATAAAGAGGCTGTATAATCTGCATTGGGAGCGGAGGTAGGCACCCTAAAAGTGATTGTTGTTAGTTGAAAATGCTGTTGTTTGTGCAAAACGAGTCTTGAATCCTGATCCTAATAAATGTGAAATTAGTACACAAAATTGTTTATTTTTCATAATATATAATGGTTTTAATGCTTAAACCAGTGGTTCTTAACGGAGGCGTTTAGAAGTCTGGGGGGGCGTTTTTAAATTTTCATAATTTTAGGGGCGCTGTAGGATAGCGAGGGGGCGATCGAGGAATTCGTCGGCGAGCTAAAAAAACGAGTTTTGGAGATATTTTGCGTAAAAAGTATACAGAATTGAGGATTTAAAATTCCTCGGTGAGGGGTGGGGCGTTAGATAATTTTGGATAATTTATTTATGCAAAAGGGGGCGATTCTTTCAATACGGTTAAGAAACACTGGCTTAAACCGATAGAATATATTTGAAAAAACATAAGTGGTAGTTATACGAAGCTCATTCGTATAATGGTTCCTTGGAATTCTATCACTAGTTTATTATTGGACGGGTTAAATTGAATATATTTTTATAACCATATCACCTGAACCACCCCCAGATCACGCATCACCGTCTATCTATACTACTACCCACACAATTCCTTTATCGTCCCAATATTGAACAAGAGAAATAGGAACCGGAATATCTTTCCGTCTATTACGAACCGGATCGACCGGAACGTCGCCGAAACGAGAACAAAGTATCGGCGGGGGGGCTGCCCTGTTACTTCACGAAAGATAAACTGAGACAGAATACGGAATAAGTGTGAAATCAACTGAATAATTAGCCCAAATATTGGAACAGTGTTCTGTTACTCGTTCGGTAGGTGCTTCCCTCTGAAAACTTTTAGAAACCCTTTAGGGCGAACAGTCAATAAAAATTGTCTTATTTTTTACTAATATTCACCCACAAATGTGACACATAATATTCTCATTGAAATATGACAGAAGCTTAACACTATTTTTTTTTACCATGTCCGCTCCCAATGTGGAGCATATGGACTCCTAATGGAGTTTATATCAACAGAAGTGTTTCTACGAGAACTGCTTGTTACTCAGTTGCTCAACCTCTCTTTTTCCAAAGAGAGTAGGAATAGAAGGAAAGGGCTAGGACAGAACTAGTGGTTAGCTAGTCGCTCTCGATATGTCCCGTTCATATGAAAGGATGGGAGGGGGGAATTTAATACATCACATTATTTTTTTCGAATATCAAATTTATGGAGCTTTAAGTACCAGGACGCTCTAGCTTCAAGGTTCTTCTAGTCTCCTTCATCGCTAAAGTTTTTGAAAAGTTGTAAATTGCATCCCCTTACCATCGTTTGCAGTCGGAAGAGCGTGATCACTACAGAGATAAGAAGTTTACTGAAACTCCATATGCATTATTTTGCAAATCACATTCCATATGCTTCCCCCATACTATATCCGTACATGTACACAAACATGCACATACATACAAACACACATACAGTACACAACAAATTCAAACAAAGAGAGTCATTTTCGTGATGTTAAGTTCGTTCTTAAATTGTCAATTACATACATCCATGTCTTCGAACAGAAATTCATAAATCGATTAAAAAATCAATTTATAAAACTTTCCGTACTAGGATTCGAACCCGTGACCTACGTAACCGAAGCCAATGACGTTGACCACTCGACCACACAAGCGGCTACTACATTCGTTCAATTTAAATCAAACATTGATTAAATAAAATAAAAACACACTTTACTTCAAGGGTTAACGAGTAATTTGCATACCCGATAGTTATTCTCAGCGGCAAAGATCGGGAACGAGCGAATAAGAAAAGAGGGTAGGGGGTGTGAGTTTAAGAGGTCTGCGGTGAGCGATACCGGGGGTGAGGAGGGCGGAAACCAAATCTTCGCGGATATAAATACCAATCCGGCCCTGTCGCAGAATTCAATGGATCTCCGATTTGATTAAGCCGGCTTTTATGATTCCAATGAAAGTTTAATCAAAGTCGCGAGGTTCGAGGGTCTGTGGTATTTTACGGCGTTGTTTGATAGGCGAATTTATTATAAAATTATATATTTGAATGTATCGTAAAATTTCATCATTTTACGCTAGACTAGAGCAGGGACCATGCTTTCTACAAAACCAAACCAGTATCTTTTACTTAACGCCAAGAATAATTAGATAAGGGAAAAGACTAAGTCCAAAGCGACGATGGACCTGGCTTGGACATGTGCTGAGGATGCCACAAGAAAGCCTGAATTTTTCTCGTCTCCTCTACCAACCGTATGGATTCCACCGTCGTGGAAGGCCACTGATGACCATATGTGACGCAGGTTTTTCGCGGAGGTTCGCAAAAATTTTCAGTAGAAAGTATAAACATTTTTTTTGGTGGTCCGATATTTATTTTTTCAGATTTAGGGAGCCGTGGAATGAAAATTTTTGGGAAGCACCGATCTATAGGATGTACTCGGCGGACCTGCGGGACGCTGGAATGATATAGGAAGAAGAAAGAAGACTGGCGGGGGACAGAGAATCTTGGAGGAATCATGTGGTGGCCATATGGTCCGACTATGAAGCGGAGATGGGGAAAAGGTTGAGAAATTATGCTCTCTAGAGTACACTTAAAAGACTATAATATGATCATATTTAAACAATATTCATAAGTTTTTCCAGTATAAATAATAAATTATTATTGAGGGGGTCAAAACACAGGCGACCCAAGTCCAATCGCAGAGTTTTGAGTAAATTCAATATTAACTAAGATTTTTTTACTAACTCCAATGAAAAAATATATTTTTTCTACATAAAAAAGCTATTGATATGTATATATTGAACATTGTTAGTGTTCACTCTATCACATTGGACTGTTGTGAGAGATCATACAATAACTCGAACTTTTACAAGTATTTAAAACATAAATAAACTCCTTTGTTATAATTCCAAATTTATTTATTATGATCAAGACCGGTTTCGCCAGTGACGAGTATTTTCAGAGGATGACATTTTAAAATGCTCATCATGAGCGAAACTGGTCCTGATTGTGTTAAATAAATATGGAATTAGTACAAAGAAGTTTCTTCAATTTTTTAAATATATATATATGCCCGCTCCCAATGTGGAGGATATGGCTTCCTAATGGAGGTATTTCAACAGATTTTTTTCTACCAGAATTGTTTGTTACTCAGTCGCTCAACCTCTCTGATTCAAAGAGAGTAGTAGGGATAGAAAGATAAGGCTAGAACAGGACTAGTGGTAAGCTAATCCCTCTCGCTACACCCAATAATCAAAGGATCAGAAAGGGTGGGAGGGAATTTTTATACATCACAAACAGCCATGCCTTCGAACAGAAATCGACAAATCGATAGAAAAAAATGCTGTTCGTACTGGTACTTGAACCTGTGAAGTCCGGCACGGAAGCCCAACACGCTAACCACAATAAATGGCAGTGATACAATGACGACAATAGTAAATATAATACTTTTACACAAAGTATTGACAGTGAACACCTTTAAAATTTAACAGTCAGTTAATAATAGTGTTAAAGTTCTAATATTGTCAAAACATTAAAATGGGTTTATAAAAAAAAATGCTGAATTTAAAATAAACGGATGATAATGCATTTTTTATTTTACGAGAAATATAGCTCAAAACTACATTTGCAATTTTCCCACTGTAATCACGTCTCAAACCGCATTCATTCGATTGCGAGAGTTTGAAAGGAAACTTAACGAGAGGATATGGCGTCTCTCTTTCAAACCGCTTCCTGTTAAACTGTAAAATACACAATGGCGCCGATTCGAACTTTCAGCAGCAGCTCTTGTTAAACAAATAATACCGAGTACCGATTCCGAAGAAACTGAGGGCGGAAGGAATACCGATTTCTCGCTGCAGCGAAGCAAGCAGGGTTGCGAAAAAGTTGTATTTTATTTAATATTTGTATACATAATAAAAAAAATATTTTAATACATATAGTTAATTTTCGAAAAATTGTTTTGGCATATCTAACTATATATTTTTAAATGTAGATTACGTTTGCCTGCTGTGGCCCAGTTGGTTAGATCTTGCTCTACCAATCACGCAAGTCTGGTTTCGATTCCCGATCAGATCACAGTGAATTTAAGAATTATTCAATTCAAAGTTGTGATCAAAGACTGGGTGTTTGTGATGTCAATTCACATTATTTCGTCTTCTCCCATTCTTCCGATCTCTTAATAGCTGGTTGTAGCAATAGCGATTAGTCAACCAATAGCCCTGTTTCAGCCTTATCCTTCTTTCCCTTCTACTCACTTTAAAAAAAAAGTGAAGTCGAGCGATTGAGTAACAAACAGTTTTCGTAGAAAAAAAAATTCAGTTGAGATACATCCATTAGGAGGTCATATGCTTCACATTGAGAGCGGACATAAATAAAAAAAAAACCATAAAAAGCTTATTCAATTAGTTATATCTCCACTCTTCTACACCAATCGCTGACCTTCAACACTCGACGTGACACCCATCCATCCAGCGAAGTCACGGTCTTTTAAGGCCTCGTTTTTCCTTAAGGGTTTTAAATGTGGTGCATTTTTATAGTTAACAAATCCCTGCGTATTATTATATATGTCTGGGCCAGGAAAAGCGTTGAGTTTCAGAAAAATTGATTCGACGAAGATGTTATTAAGCTCACAGATGTGGTGACATCGTCAAATACCATTCTCGCAGACAACCCTGATATTTTTTTGCCCAAACACGTGTAGCTTCTGATAGTCTTGAGAGATAATCGTCCAGGTCTGTTAACCATACACCATGACATGTTTTATTAGAGTTTGTAGAGACAAGCTTTTTTATATCGCGAAAGGAGAAATTGAATTCTTAATTCTGTCCATAAAAGCATCTATTGCTGCTTAGATGTAAAGTGAGCCAAGTGATATTTAAGAACAAAATAAATTAGATGCGTTGTAATATTCTACACGTCTTAAAGTATCGTAAAAGTGAAGTAACCTCAGTTAATACACATTGCAATAGTGTTATCTCAGTAAAATAAAAGTATGCAATCCACCAAATACCGCTTGAGAACTCAATTGTACTTTTGATTTGACATTGACTCTATTCTGGAAATTGATTTGGGAACCAAGAAACACGTCAACCGTTTCAATATCAGGAATGACGATCAAAAATAATTAGAAAAATATAATCAGGAAAATGAGACATCCCTGAATTCAACAATACAATCAAATCTTAAGACGAACGCAGACGTTCAGTGCTTAGAGAAAGACTTAAACAATCTTCGTTACAGATGTGCAGTACTGAAGAATTAAGTTCCAAGTATTGGAAAACACCAGTAAATTCACGAAGTAAAACTGGTCTTTATTAATTTAAAGAATATATGTGTTGTTAGTCTACTTTGCATTATTGCATACAAAGTTTTATGTGAAAAGTTGACTAAAAGAATTCACGCGTTTAATTTGATACATTTATCATTTTTTTTGCAATAAAATATTTATTATTTATCTAAAATTATAGAACGAAACATTATTTGGTAACGTCTTATAGTTCCATATTAAATTTCGGTCGTGAATGTTATTATTAATCTGTATCAAATATCTTGAATAAAACAGGTGGTCCGCCACTGCTAAATTTATTTTCCAACGGCTTAACCCGTCCTAATTGATGCAACTCATTAGTTAATCATTTTTCAATGTAAATGTCATTTGTATTACCATTATTGTTTGTTTGTTTTTCTATCATCTCTCTTTGCCTCCCATTTTTATTTGATTTTTATTATAATGTATCAGAAAAGTAAAATTAAAATCATTCGTACTAAAGTAAGCATTTGTGAAAGTAAGTATGTCTGAGGATGTCTTTGAAAGCGGCGAAACACGTGTCATAGTTTGTAGCACAATACGTGGAATAATCAAAGTTATTTTATATGGCTTAAGCCTATTAATGCATTTAAAATTGCAATGTATAATTGAGTAAAATGGAGAAAAACAGTGGTTCCCCAGAATTTCTTTATACCGATCATTTTTAAAACATTAAAATAAGAGTCAGTTTTTCAAAGAAAACATTTTGTTGTTGAATTTAATTGAATTCATATCAACTAAGAATACATGCATATTAACACAAATAACATTTCTGAATTATCATCGGTTGATCTGCAATATTTTCATCGATTCAAATATTGAATTCACTAATGATGAGAAGAAGAAATTGACAATGATACAGTAATGCAGAATTAATCACGACATAATAAATCACATTTCCTACTGCCTGAAAAGTAAAATAAAATAAAAAAAGCCTCCCTGCCGGCCCCTGTTCGGAGGACGGTGATCCTGCGAGAGAAATTGGCCGCAATAAACATGCGAATGTCCTGCCATCAAATATTTTTCCTTCAAAATAATGTACGGCTTTGTATTTTTTGTATATTTTATATCACATAAGAAAGAGGGCTCGCTCACAAAAAAATCTATCCCAATTGGTACAATATGTTATTTTTTAACCCTATAAAGGGTGTTACAATATTTATGTATAATCGTTGGATTTAAATATAACATAAAATAACTAAGTAAGCCCATGAATTGCAGTTGCTATTAGGGCTTTAAATTAAAAACAGATCCCGATTGTGAATTGGTTTACAATAAATAATACGTAGTCAATTACTTGAAATTGTATTTGATATCAAGTTAAACGCATATCGCCTGCTGTGGCCCAGTTGGTAAGAGCTTGCTCTACCAATCACGCAGGTCTGGGTTCGATTCCCGGTCAGATAACAGTGAATTTGAGATTTATTCAATTCAAAGTTGCGATTGAAGACTGGGTGCTTGTGATGTAAATCCACATAATTTCCTCTCCTCCCATCCTTCTGATCTTTTAATAACTGGTTGTAGCAATAGCAATTAGTCAACCACTAGTCCTGTTCTAGTAGTCTCATCCTTCTTTCCCTACTACTCACTTTGAAAAAAGGAGAGGTCGAGCGACTGTAAAAAAAACTTCTGTTTAGATACCTCCATTAGAAGGCCATATGCTCCAGATTGGGAGCGGACATGGATAAAAATATGTATAATTTTTTGATACTTAAGTGGCGCAGCTGTCACAACATACGCTGATCGCACATTTCTGCTTCGCCTGCCTGGACCTACCAATTCTGTGTTGCTTTTATTTGCTAAAAAATTGTAAATAAAAAAATAAAAACACCTTCTAGCTGCTTATATTTTATTTTGTCTTGCTTCTGTTTTTATGGGTCCAGTTTTTCATGCGATTTGATTTACTCCGTAGGTCAACTGCTAAAAATGGCCAATATAGAGCCGCATTAAGCGGGCATTCTCAAATTTATTATGCAATAACGTTTCGAACAACTGCGATTAGTTTCGACGAATTCGGCTCTGATAAAAACAATTTCCACAATCCCATCATTTTTGACATTACTGCTTTTTCATAGTCCTTGCTTGTTTTTCTTATATTTTTTCTTACATATTTTAGTTTACAGTAGTAAGGGTATCATTAGTTGACATTAATTTAAAAAAATGATTTTTCTTATTTTTCTTACAGAAGTTAATAATATGTTGGATACGTATTTATACGCAAGCCTTAGAAGCCATAAATTTATTGTTTGATTATTCTGCAGTGTTGCCTGATGAAAATGCTTCAACACCTGCATATTCCGTTCTAATTTTTATTTTATTCTATTTTTATTTATACTAAAGCAGTGATGAGCAATATTCCAGTGGTAAACAATCAGACCGTTTCACTCTTCATAGATCTTAGAGGTTTTTAAACATATCATTTTCCTGGAATGATACACACAAAATAACAGTGTTTTGTAATTTTAAACTAATGTCTTTTGTGTATGTCAAAAGTAATAATTTACATTTTTATAAACTTATAATCACAGCAACCTTATCAATTGTACGATTGTATATTTTTTTAAGGAACGTAAAAGACAGCTCCTCGTTACTTCAGTGGCTGTGGAGAGACGTTAGAACTGGCAAGGTAATGTGCTGCGGATGCCTCCGGTAAGCCTTAATCCTGCCTGCCTCTTCATTCAACCGGTGGGATTTCGGCGTCCTAGACGACCGTTGGGTACTATCGATAGTATATACTTGGCAGAATTGAGGGATGCTTTCATGTCATGGTAGGAAGCAAAGCAATTGGCGGGAGACAGAAAAACAAGAAGGTGCCGCGTGGCGGCCATATGCTCCACATGGGTAGCAAATATGGTCAAAGAAGAAAAAGAATATTATTTTGGAATTATTTTGCTAACCGATAGCTTTATTTTTACTTGTGTTGGTGGTACATGACGGTTTCATGAGAACACTAAAGAAAATATTAAAAAAACACTCGGAAACATATGATCCTATTTCTATGGAGAGTGATTCAATGTGGACAATATGTTTATTGAGAATTTTAACTTAGTTTGTCTTTAGAGAATTAGTTGTTATGTTTTGAATAAAGAAAAAGTTTAGGAACGATGAATATATCTAAGAAAGTATAAATATTTAGCTAACCGTTCTTGGTAAGACCCAATTTTAATATCAAATGAATGGCAAGGAGTGTTAGCATCACATATATCTTAACCTTTAAATACAAATAAATATTGTGCTTTTTATTAATTAAATCTTGAATAAATAAATTGACTAAAAAATCAATATATTATATTAAAATAGTTTTTATTGATTCGCCAACATTTTTGAATTATGAAAACTGTCACTTTTGTTTGTCTCGATCCATCGCATATATTTGAAAAATGTTTTGAAGTAAAAAATGGTTTTATTTGGACCGCGATTTTTTAATTGAATATCACTGTTATAAAGCACTAACGTCTGCTTTAAAATTTCACCGTGTTAGTTCTTTTAAAATTTTCTTCACGCCTTGCATGTCGCACGCCATTTAAACATAATAATTAATCGATTTTTCGGAGTTTTCTGGTTTTCGGTGGGAACCCTTTGTTTGATGTTTGAGATAGCAATTTGAAAATAAAGCAAAAACTTAACAAAACGCTACAGAATATCAGTAAAGTTCTTTAACTTATCTATGCAATTTAAGAATATTTTAAAAAAATGATAGTTAAATATATAGAACAAATCAATTGTCAATTGAAAAATCCAGGACGAGTTAGCGTCAAGATTCTTCTAGTCTCCTTCATCGCTATTTTTTTTGAAAAATTGTATTCCCTTACTATCGTTGCAAACGGAAGGGTGTGATCGCTACAGAGATAAGAATTTTACGAGAACTCCAAATGCATTATTTTGCAAATAAAATTCTATATCAGGGGTGGGGAACTTTTTATTCTCTAAAAGCCGCATTCATTTTTCTGATTCTACATAAGACCGCAGTAAACATTGACTAGGGAATCTTTGGCTGGAAACAAAACTTTACGGTCAGAATATGTCAGGAATTTACATAAATTTACAGAATCACAGAATTGGCCAGAAGGCCGCACCAGAGTAGCCAAAAGGCCGCAGGCTCCCCACACCTGCTCTATATGCTTCCCCCATACTACATCCGTAGAGTACACAAAGAGATTCATTTTCGCGATGCTATGTTCGTTCTTCAATTGTTAATTTTAAACGTAACATAATATGCTGTTCTCGGTCTAAAACGATTCTAAGGCAGTGTCTCGTCATAGTTATATATCGGTTGTTAAGTGCATTTTTTTGACTATGAGGAATCATAGAGAGCAAGTTTTTATAACTTGGTAAACCGAATTCAATATATTAAAAAAATGTTTTTATTTTTACTTCATTAAACCTACCATGGTTACCATACAAAACGCGTTCATGTTTTTTTATAGATGCATGGCATGGAAATGCATCAGTCCAGACTATCATCTCCATGTGTCAACTTTGCCACTAAAAACTTACAGGTTTTTTTTTCAAAAAGATAACATCAAAGACCACTAATGTGGTTAAAAATTTACACCTCCACACTATCAAAAGCTTCCAACTTAACTTGTCTCTTTACTTGAAAGCTTTTGAATTGTCGATAGTTTTCGCAAGAGAAGGGAGAGCTTTTAAAAGTTTTCTAAACTTTTTGTCCGTTTTCTATTCTGGTCATGCCGTATATATATATATCACAAGACATGCACTTGCTTTTGAAATATATAATAGTATGTTTCTGTAATGCGAGAAACGATTTGTCACAGCTATTGTAAGTTAAATTCTATCAGCCATGTCTGCTACCAATAAATAGAGCACATATGAATTTCTAACAGAGGATCTCTACTCTTAGTTTTTTCGATAACTTGGTCAGATAAAGCAAGGAAAGACCAGGGCCGGCGCCACCATACAGGCAAAATAGGCAACCGCCTAGGACGCAAACATTAGGGGGCGCATAAATGGAGTATTTAAATTATTTTTATCTACTCTAATAATAAGTTTTATTTTATTTTGACGTTTGTATTTGTTCGTAGTTATTCTATACAATTCGAAAAAGAGGTTGAGCGACTGAATAAGACACAGTTCACGTAGAAAAACTTCTGTTGAGATAAATCCATTAAGAGGTAATATGCTTCACATTGGAAGCGGACATTGATGTATAAAAAATATCTCTATGATCCCGAGCTATTTTTTTTTCATTATTTCAAAAAAAAAATGGGGCAAATAGCCTCACGCCTGCACTGGTAAGGACGAATGGGAATTGAAACTCATCATGTAGAAAAATGTGGAAATCACAATTCAAAAAAATCAATAATTTGAAAAAGAAAATAATTTTATTTTATCTCTGCTTGGGATTCGAGCATTTGTACAAACATAATGACGAATATAATGACGCTGATCACTTTCTTATAAGTCTAGCAATTGATTATAAAGATCGTATAGAAAAAAAAAAAAACAAAGCAATAGGTGTATAATCTTTTGTCTACCACCATTTCAAAATGTTATCAGTACTTGCGACGGCTTTGCGAGGCAGTAGTTTTATCAATGGAAAACGATGTCTTACTGAGTGAAACTGATCCCAGTATTTTTATGAAATAAACTTTTGAATAATTCCATAAATTTGTGTTTGTTTTTAATAAATATGACGAGTTTTAATTTGTTTGATGAATTCGGCGTTAGCTTTGTTAAAGTTGATTTTTAATTAAAATTTTAATTAATTTGATACATTTGTTACATCCCTTGTTGTGTTGCAAATTGTGACACGTGTTTTGCCTTTTTTGAAAGCGTCATCAGACAGAAATTCGTATTTTAATACTCAACAGCAGTCATAACATAAAACAACTTTAACAGTTAACTGTTAAGAAAAAGATAAATGTCATACGTTTCTATGTTTTCAGTATGAACTTAACTAAAAGATTGATTAATTCATACAACAACAAAAATACAAAAAATGAATTCAATAATAATGATTTTTTTCACTGAGCAACAAGTAAACACCATACAAGTAAAACTTACTCTGCCATCAAAACTAAAAAGAAAGCTATCGTTCCTAGCCCGCTGTGGTCTAGTTGGTTAGAGCTTGCTCTACCGATCAGGGGGGTCCGGGTTCGATTCCCGGTAAGGTCACATTGTCAAATTGGATTTTTTCAATTTTTCAATTGAGATCTAAGACATGGGTGTTTGTGACGTCAATTCTCCTTGAGTTAATCTCATGTGACTTACAAAAATTCTCATCGTGTATATCTCGTATGATCTTTCGACTTTAAAACTTTAAAAATATTTGACGCATTGGTGTAAGCTGTAATGTCAAATATTTTTTTTTTAAAAAAATCTTTAACAAATAATATTAACAATAAAACATAAACATTTATTTCAAAAGCTGTATTTTTTTGACGTGAATACGTTTTCAAAATTGCTTCCATAGGGAGGCAATTCAAAAAAACGAACGATAACAAAATCGGGGGATACAGTTTGGTGTTGCAGCTTCATATCTATCATCGCTATCCAAAATTCAATTGTACCACTAGATAGCTAAAGAATCAAAGAATTGGTTGCGCTATGTAAGGACTGTCATATGAAGTCATTTTGCTGCGTATCGAGATTTCTATTTACTATAACGATAGGGTATCCAATCCCGGATCGTTTTTGTAATCCCGGGATTTGAAATTTTTCCATCCCCGGAATCCCGTGATCGATCATTTAAGATGCATCGCCTTTGTCAGTGCAAAGAAGGAAGATGCTGTAATTTTTTCAATAATAAAGAGAATTGAATTCATGTTCTTTTAAAATCTGACATAAAAGCATCAATCAATCAGAAAAATAACATTCAAATATTTGTTGTCGTTTACTTATACATCAATTGTTAGCAATTAATTGGTCATATACAATATACTTTTTATTAGCCATATATATTTTTATTGTTTTGAAGTTTTTAGATTAGTTCGAAGTTTTTTTGCATGTTTAATACGATTATCGTTTATCAGTGTGTAATACGGTTAGACTACGTTTCCTGAATACTATCATTAATACGTCATTATTAACCATTAATTGAAATTATATTTTATGACAAAATGTTTTGTTTATGTTTTGTTTTTTCAAACGTTCATTAAAATTACTTTATTATCCTGCAAATACTTACCAGATGTGACAAAAATTCAAATTCAAAAAACAAACAGCTGTCATTAAAAACATCCCACGAGGCGGAATAAATACAAAAATATATATATATATATTAGAGATGCGATACTTATTGGTTCCATTTGTCCCAGCCTCCCCTTAAAAAATAATTTTAAGTGCTAATGTGAAAATGATACAAGGCGCGAATGGTACGTTATATAATGATATTTTCAAAAAAAGAACGACGGCGTTCTAATTCATTTTCGAATTCGGAATAAATGAATTCGAAATGAACCGGAAATGGATATCTTGAGATGTAACGGATATTTTATTAATTTATTCCTTTTTTGAAATGACACTTTCTCTTTTAGCGACGTTCCATTTCGGGGGTGTTTGAAATAATTTAAATCGATTTATTATTCGTTTATATTTCAATTAATTTGCATTTTTTTCGTGTAAATATTTCGACTATCTTATTTAGCGTCTCGTAAATCATTTTTTATGTAAATTAAATAAAAAAAAACAGGGAGTCGAGAATTCCTCAAGGAATTGCCTTGTGAGCAACTGGAAATGGTCGACTCAAACTCAAGTATCACAAAGGTGAAAAAATACATTATATATGTACATAACACTATTTTTATTTTATTATTGCAAAACTTCTAATAGTCTTTCTATATCTTCTAATATAATTACAAGTAGATGATTATTCATTTTATGGATTATTTACAAATTAATGATAGGTTAAATGATGCTTCTTCTAAACTGACTCAGCGTGGATAGTATTTTTTGATATTTGTTAAATGCAATAAAACAAATTCTCAGCTGAAAAACTATTGAACAGTTCTTTATCTATAAAAAACAATTATGAAAATTATTAAAAATGTTTAATGTATATATTTTCTTAATCACATTAAATGATAGCTTATTATGGATAACTATAAATCAGACACAGGCAAACTGCAGCCCGCCTCGTACTTTTCTGCGACCCGCGAGCAATATTATATTTTTGAAAAGGATTCATGTTTTTATCTTTAAATGCCTTTTAAAAAAAATTTTAAATAAATTTAATAATCGCTATTTTTGGATCAAACTAATCATGAACCTCAATAAAAACTACGATCGAAATACGATTCAATACGAAAAAAAATACGATTAAACATCAGTGATGAAAATTTATAACAAGTTTTAAGAATCTCAACTGCAAAATTAACACCTGAATTTTAAAAAAATGTGAATATACTTAAAACAGCCCCATTTCTCTCATTAGACTGTTTTTTTTTTCATGATAAGTAGTTTACATAGAAAAATGTTATTTTACTTGCGGCCCGCAGCTCATTTTGAATTCCTGAATTTGGCCCTCCATCCGAAAAGTTAGCCCCCCTCCCCCTGATATAAATCATATAAAGCTTTAATAAGCTAAAGTACTTCCATTGGTATCTATTTTTAATGCGAATTAAAAATAAGAAAACATCCCCTTAATAAGAAACGATACAAAGGAAAAATTGCTCAAATTTTCCAAAGCGCAAAAAATATATGCAAAAAATATTCCGTAACGTCGTTCCCATGAAAAGATATCAAAACGAACGAATCTATAATATGGCAATGCGTCGTTAGCTTCAAAGTATAACGATTCGTTATTAAAGAGCGAGCTGCAGTAACGGCGAAACGAACCTACATAACGGCGGTCGTTAGTGAGGAAAAATTAATATTTTTCTCATAAGCTTTGCATAATAAAACGATCATTCTGTACAAGGAAAGAGTTCCCCATAGGGTTGTCTACATTAAAGTATTGATTCGTTGAATATTCGTTAAATTTTAAGAATATGTCCGATAAACCAATACAATTACTGTATTAAACAAATATTATACTATAGTATCGACGTTGGAAAGGAAAAAAGACGTAACCCACAGTTTTTACAAAAACACATTTTTTTCTCGATAATCGCAATTTATCAAACATGATACACGTTCTATCAAAAGTATGTAAGCTGTAAATGCTGAATTAGTATCTAAATTTAGCTTTTTACTTTGAAAAAAGATGAGATTGTGAAAATTTAAACGAAGAAAAAAAACTGAAAAAAAGGTTTTTTCTGGTAAACTTCTTTAATTAATATTAGAATATGTCGTTTTCGTGCACTTCAAGGTTGTGTATATTTCATAGTTTGCATATGGCCCAAAATCATCAAAACACGTTTTTTGTGCCTCCTGTAAAATTTGCTATGTGTGGGTTACGTACTTTTTCCTTTCCACAGTCGAATTACGTAGATGAATACTATCCGATCATCTTTAGTCAGTCAAACATGCAGTGGCAACACTATAGACTCTTGTGGTTTGAAAATCGATTTAATTAGTATTTATTAGATAATTAGATTGAACCGTACAAATTACTTTTTTCAGAAGTTATTCTAAGAAAATAAAACAATTAAATTCACTTTCTGGCATTAAAGGACTATGAAAACAGTCCCTTTTGTTGACCCTACCTTTACTTAATCGAAAGTTGTAATTACTTGAACTGAAGGAAGAATGACACACTGGAATATTGGAAAAGTCCTTTATCAAAGACATCGCTTCCAATATGTATTAAAATATCACAACATATACCTAAAACTAACGAGACTTAATCTAGAATCTCGAATACTCAGGTGTTAAAAAAATATATATATTGGACATCACTATTACCATGGATGGGTATCGGCAGGAAAGGGTGGCGGGGGGAAGAGCACCGATACAAATGCTCGCCGATGTACGCGGCAATTCTTCTTTCTCTCGGAAAATTGCCAGGAGAAAAAAATAAAAATAATAAACAATATTTTTCCACCGCTTATAATATATCCCATAGATACAGGATGCTCGTTTTCTACTTTTTTAAAACTTTTTGTCCTTTGGCATAAAAATGACATTATTTGTTTCGCATGAATATAAAAAAAACGCAGTAGTAGAAGTAATTGTTTCGTTCGTGCTTAAATGGAATTTAATTTATTCAATGAAGTATTCTACATTTTTTAATATTGTATTTCTTATGATATAAAACAGGGTTAGATGGATGTAAAAAAACGGTTCCGACTTGTATATAGAGTTTGTCGTATATATAAAATTTGAATCGTTCAAATTATGTACATTAAAACAAGTTTTGTCACTAACGACCCGGGTTTCGCCTTTCGGCATCATCAGGCGTTCAAGTGCACGTATGAACTTGAACTGACACTTAGCAAATGAATGTGTCCTGTTTATATAATAAATAAATGTATCACTAAATTTAAAGCTATTGCTGGCGAAAATGGTTAACCCATGGGAATGCCTACAGATTGAAATGGTAAGTAATTTTAATGAATATTTATAAAAAAAAAATTGTTGGAAAAAAAAGTGTTTATGAGATAATTCGATTGAGTCGTAAAGTATTTTCGACTCCGGAAAAACACCCATAGTCCTGGTAAAAGATGTCATTATTGGCCAGATGCAAATCAAAATAAAAAAATGCCATTTTAATGAAGTAATTTATTTATTATAAAATATGAATTAATCTTCTATTTATGCTATGAAATAAATAGGACTTTCTGATAGTTTTAAGTCCTGTATATAAGTAAAGTGAAATATTTCATATAGCAAGAGCTTTTAAATGTATCGAAGCTCGAAGCTTTGTCGCAGCCTTTTCTTTATAAATGCGAATCGCTTTTCTAAAAGGAAAAGCGCCCATACAGTGGTTGTCAATGTTTTATAAAAGGAACCTTTTTTGACATTGTAAACTGAAATGGTTCAGAATAAGTTTGGTAAAACATTTTTTTATTGACAAAACAGATTTTTATGACATATCATTTATGCAGAATTCAAGAGAAACTCAAAATATATATATATATGTGGTGGAAAAACATAATATGTCGGACTAAACAAGGTTGATGAATAAGACTGCAGTCTCTCTAATTATTTTTTTGATCAAATTTCAAAAAAGATAGATTGCTATTAAAAATAAAAACATTGTGATAGCAGATAGCATCGTAAAAGCAAATTGAAATTATAAATTTACAAAAAGTGTCTTACGAATTCATCAAAAATTTTCGTTAAAAATGATCAATATAAAAACAATTTATTGATAGAACTCCATTATATAGGGTAAAAATAAAAACGTATATAGTTCTACAGTTTTTAAAATATTAGTTGATAGCTATTTAGACTTTCGCCGTAGTCAGAACTATGTTTAAGCTTACATTTTGCTCAACTATATATACTGGCAATGAAGAGATACACAATACATCTTGCTATCCACTTTGAAATCTTAATTCATATTACAATTATTGTATGTATATCAACTGTGGAAACTGTCGTAACCCACAGTTTCTTCAAAACAGCTTTTTTTCGATAATCACAATGTACCAAACTTAATACACGTTCTATCAAAAGAATGCAAACTTCAAATACTGAATTAGTATCTAAATTTAGCTTTAAAGTTTGAAAAAAGATGATTTTGTAAAAAATTAAAACCAAGAAAAAATACCGAAAAAAAAGTTTTTTTTTGACAATTTCTTCAATTAATATTAGATTATTTCAATTTAACACCAGTTTAGAAAAGTCTCCGTGTACTTAAAGGTTGTGTATATTTTGTATTTTTGCCGCCTGTGTGGTCGAGTGGTTAACGTCGTTGGCTACCGCTACGGAGGTCACGGGTTCGAATCCCAGTACGGGCAGTTTTATAAATTGATTTTTCAATCGATTTATGAATTTCTGTTCAAAGGCTTGGATGTATGTGACGTCTTGAATTCCCCCTTCCACCCATCCTATCCTATGAACGGGGCGTATCGAGAGCGATTAGCTAACCACTAGTCCTGTCCTCGCCCTTCCCTTCTATTCCTACTCTCTTTGGAAAAAGAGAGGTTTCGCAACTGAGTAAAAAGCAGGAGTCCATAGGCTCCACATTGGGAGCGGACATGGTTAAAAAAAAATATTTTATAATTTACCTACGGCCTAAAATCATCAAAACACGTTTTTTGTGCCTCCTGTAAAATTTTCTATGTGTTGGTTACGTCCTTTTACATTTCCACAGTCGATATTATAAAAACTATAAAACTAAATATGTTATTATTTTTACCCTATTATAAAAATAAATTATTTTTTGAATACTGAAAAGAATGTTTTTCTTACGAGTGTCTCAGGGGTTTGGAACCATCGGTATTTTAGATAGAATACATTGTGCAGTAAAAGATGGAATTTAATACTCGCAGACTGTATATTGCTTTGCGCTTATCAGAAATTTGCATTAAAAGCTGGCTGGTTGTTCATTACGACGTCACTGTGGAGGGGAAAACTTAATTTTTTCGAGGTTGTATTTACATCCGACAAAATATTAATGATACATGCATAGTCAAATATATGCGCCTCAAACAAATATTTTATCTCTGATTTATTTCAACCTTCCATTAACTCTCGCGGCTCGGAGACTAGAAAAATACTTCTCATCCGATGGGGGTCGTTTAGAGACCCCAGTGGTTTCCTCATTATTGGCCTTATTCTTATGAATTTCAAAAAAAAAAATAGTCTAAGGGCTTTAAAATATCTGTCTGCATCATTCCTCATACATTTTTTTTTATAAAAATCCGTATTTTTTTAATAAATAATCATATTTTAAGTTGCGCGTAAAAAAGACGTCATCCCAGCACACATATGAAATTACAACTGACGAGCTTAGCCTAGCTATCTTACGAACGATTGCTTATCGCGGGCGCTTATCGTATTATCGCGTTAATTTATATAAACTACAAAAGGTCCAAAAAACTATGATATAAGAAAACCTTAATTATAAACATTGTATCACCCATAATAAAATAGATATTTAAGAAAATGTGGGTATTGGGGTCGCATTTCTTGAGCTTAGAACCGGAAAAGTCAAAATAAAAATCGCTTAAAACTTACTTTAAGACGTGTAGAATATTACAACACATCTAACTTATTTTTTAATTAAACACCACTTGGCTCACTTCACTTAGTGTAGGCCCATTTCGTTATAGCTAGAATAACATATAACATACTCAATTTAACTTACAGAGGAATGAAAAATCAGAGTCAAGACATCAATACATACTAAATGTTACTGTGAAACATCGACTGGAGAATTTATATAATTATAAATGATAAACATATTTGGATATACCATCTCAACACTAACGCAAGTATGACGAAGTAATATTTCAACCCCTAAAGCAGTGCCGAGTGATAATGCGGAAGCCGGAACCGAAACCGTCAAAGACGTATTATTATTTATCAGTGAATAAATAATAATGAACGATCAATCCACCCTGATCCAGAAGATCGCTAAAACCAAAGCAAAATCAACCCTTTGGCATCTTTAAGCTTCCGGTGTTTATCAACCCCATGGCTGCCTAAGACAATGCAGCTAATGTTTTTGTTATTATTTTGTAAATGGTCGTCAATCGAACACAGCAAGTCGAATTTTCTTTTTCTATTGTAGTTAGTAGCTAAAAATTCTATATCACTGAGCACACAATATTAATATTCGTCTTGTGGTTTTAACTTTTCCGGTTCTAAGCTCAAGAAATGCGACCCCAATACCCACATTTTCTTAAATATCTATTTTAATTTGGGTGATACAATGTTTATAATTAAGGTATTCTTATATCATAGTTTTTTGGACCTTTTGTAGTTTATATAAATACGCGATAACGAGATAAGTGCCCGCGATAAGCGATGGTTAGTAAGATAGCTCGGCTAAATGCGTCAGTTGCAAATTCATATTTGTGCTGGAATGACGTCTTTTTACGCGCAACATAAAATATGATTATTTATTAAAAAAACACGGATTTTTATTTAAAAAATGTATGAGGAATGATGCAGAGATGACTATATTTTTTTAAATTCATAAGAATAAGGCCAATAATGAGGAAACCACTGGGGTCCCTAAACGACCCTCATCGGCAGAGAAGTATTTTTCTAGTCTCCGAGCCGCGAGAGTTAAGTATGACCGAATCCAACGCGAGTAGTTTTTTTTTCATTATGAAAAAAAAAACATTCAAAATTAGATGCTTAATTTTATTTGAATTTGACAAATATTTAGTATTAGTGTAATAATTGTATGATCGTATGTTTTGCGACCGTTCTCAAACAATATATATATATATTTTTTTAAATCCATGCCCGCTCTCAATGTGCAGCATATGGCCTCCGAATGGAGGTATCCCAACAGAAGTTTTTTTCTACGAGAACTGCTTGTTACTCGTTCAACCTTTCTTTTTTTTCATAGAGAGTAGTAGGTATATAACGATTAGGCTTAGACAGGACTAGTGGTTAGCTAATCGCTCTCGCTACGTAAAGTTATTAAGGGATCGGAAAAGGTGGAAGGGATTTTTTAAACATCATAAACACCCATGCATTCGAACAGAAATGATCGAAAAAATGCTGTTCCTAGTGGGACTCAAACCCATAAGGTCCGGTACGGATGCTTACAACGCTATCCACAGAACCCGACATGGAGAGCGATTAATTAGCCACTAGTCCTGTCCTAGCCTAATCTTTCTATCACTACTTCTCTCTTCACACAATTATTTATAATGATCTGGTATGGTGTCCGAGCATTTTTATTTGAAGAATATATATATTGATACAAAGCTATTTATACAAAATCTCTGTGTTGATGTATTATATATTCTTCTATAAGCTGAAAATGTTCATGATAAGTGAAACCCGAGCTGATTCTAAAAAATAATTGTGGAATAAGTACAAAAATCATTTTATTATTGTTTAACCCTTTCCATACTATGCAAAAAAAGCACGCGCTCCTCAGCTGTGTATCCGTTACACATCACTCAAACGGGAGTGAATCATAACAATTATATAACACTACTACAATATTTCTATTATTACATTACTCAATGCGTAAATGTATACGGCAGGAATACCTGAATTTTAGGCCAAGTATTTATTATATATACAGAGAAATGTAAATGTTTAGAAGCTATGTGTACTATTTACACATCTTAGTTAAGAAAGGGTTAATGTAATGCCTTGTTACCAATTAATGACAGTGATCACCTTAAAAGCGATTTTTATAGAAACTAAAAATTGACTCATATTCATAACAAAGATTATGTCGTTTGGAATCGATGAGTTTTTGTTATCAACTACGTATATTTAATAGTTATTATGAAAAAAAGGAAAATTATTTTTACTGAAGGAATTAGTTTAAATTTAACACTATCATTATTTTTAGTATAGTAACATTCAATCACAGATCTCAGCAGACAAACGGTTATTTCATCCCCGATCGGGGGTGGAAGGATTCGCAGGACCCCACAATCACCCAGCAAACCTTCTAAATTATTAATCCTTCATTTAACCCGTTTAGCGAGGCGATGTCCCGTAGCGGGAGTCGATTGGAGTACTGATTAATCGCCTTAGGTTGTACGTTAAATTACGGCGGTGGTATCGACTACTTTGGGTTGAACGGTTTGCGGTACTCAAAGTGTTAACATTTGATGTTTATTTGATTTCGTTTAATAAATTTATTCAAAATTTTGGGCCTTTAATGTGTTCAGTAAAAAACCTTGTTTTTGAAATCGTCAACAGAATTTAATTTTAAATATTGTCAGTATGGCCTTGTTTAATTAAGGCAATGTTTATTATAATTATTTTTTTTCCAAATGAAAATTTGAAATAAAAATGTCAAACAATAAAGCTATTTTTTTATCTATGTACATATGTACGCTTTTAATGTGGAGCATGTGGACTCCTTATTAAGGTATCTCAACATAACTTTTTCACTCAACTTATCTTTTTCCAAAAAAGAGATAGTAGGATAAGGCTAGAAACTAGTTGTTAGTCAATTAATTTCTCTCGCTACGCCCAGTTATTTAAGGATCAGAACAATGAGAGAGAATTTTCAGACATCACTAACACCTATGCCTTTGAACAGTAATTGATAAATCGACCGAAAAAATGTTGTTCGTACTGGGACTTGAACCCGTGAGATTCGGCACGGAAGCCCACAATGTAAGCCGCTGCGCCATATTATCTGACATTCAACGATATTCGTATATCTATAGCTAATAATCAGTCTGCTTAACAATATTAGTTGTGTCAAATACCAGTGCAGTATTCCAAAATTTGATGTAGTGTTTTAGTGATTTGGCCGCAACTGTTTTTTTTTGTTTATCCAGATTTTTCTAGTAAATACAACATAACAAAGCGTTTTTTTGGAACAATTAAACCATTTTTTTTGCCAAACATATTCATGACAACAAATAACCAGTTTTTATTGTTTTTAATTGTTCAAAAAAACAATGTTCGGATTTCTAACAGATATCGATTTTTCACAAGTCAATCCATCAAAGTTTACACTGGGAATATACATCACAGCTCAAAGGGTGGCATGGAGCCATTAATAATTGTCAATAAATCACATCCCCTAAGAAGGAAGGGGTTGGAAAAGCAAACCAAGTAAGTCAGGGGTGCTTATAAGATTATGCAGTGCATTTGAATAATATATTATTTGAACAACATATTTGTTTGAGTTTCCCTGTATAAATTAAAATTGTTGAGATAGAAAAGCTATTGGAATAAAACATATCACATATTATTATCTTTTTCGCCAGTTTTCATCTACTACAACCCTCTTGAGCTGCAGTAAAATTAAACATGAAAAAGAACGCATGTGAAGGTAAGCAATAATTTAATATTTTTTATATTAGTTTATTTTAATTATTTTTATTCAACGTACTGAAAAAATCCGACGTGAAAAACGATTTGAGTAACAATCTGTTCTCAATATTTCTGAAAAAAGTGGCCGAGCAAATAAATGGCTCTCATGGACTACCGTCTGTTAAAATAATTCTTGGCACACCAATTTTTAGATCAAGACTTCAAGGACAATAATTGAAAACATATATTTCAAGATATATTTTTAGCACCCTTATCATTCAAAATCATTCATTATAGCTGGCTTTGATTAACCACAATTGATTAAAAAAAAAAAACAATATTTACTGAATTAAATATCAGAGTAAGTCAAGTTTTTTTCATTCATTCTTTTTTAAATTTGAATCGTTCAAATTATGTACATTCACACGGATTTTGTCACTAACGACCCAGGTTTCGCCTTTCGGCATCTTCAGGCGTTCAAGTGCACGAATAAACTTGAACTGACGCTTAGTAAATGAATGTTTCGTGTTTATATAATAAATAAATGTATCACCAAGTTTAAAGCCATTGCTGGCGAAAAGGATAAGCCCATGGGAATGCCCACAGAGGCCCACGCTGGGTCGTTAGTGACAAAATCCGTGTGAATGTACATAATTTAAACGATTCAAATTTAATATTGAAATTCCACCATACACCTTCAGTCGAAATCTTAAATTAAATCATTCTTTTTTTATTTTTTAAGCACAATAGTGCATGATAAAAAGTTATGCAGTTCTGTTTCAAGAAAATCGATGAACAAGTGTCTATCTTTACAAAACAATACATAACAAAAAAGTTGTACTCTTTTGTCGCCTTACGAAAGTGACTTAAATTTTTGCTTATCAATAGATAAAATTCCAAGTCCAATTTAAAAAAAATTAAAGCATGGTGGCTTGAAGTACCTATCACTCTTGAATTGCTCTTAAATGACTTCGTTCAAATTCTCCTTTAATTTGAATTCGAGAACTGTTTGTTATTCAGTTGTTGAACTTCTTCGTTTCGAAAAGAGTGATAGGCATAAAATAATAGTACTAGAACATGACTAGTTGTCAACTAATCGCTCTTGTAGCGCTTAATTATTTTTTTTAGAATTGGAAGAGTCGGAGGTAGTTGTAAGACATCACAAAAACACATGCCTTCGAACAGAAATCATAAATAGATTTGCAAAATATTGTTTGTACCGGGACTTGAACCCGTGAGATCGGTAACGGAAGCCAACTACGTTGACGATGCGCCACAGACCCAACATATAAACAATTATAATCCGGTTTTGTGACTTATAATAAATACCAGCTTAATGTAAATTAATTAGCCTTGAATGACCCCATCCAGCTATCGTTTTTAGAAACACTTAAGTCATGTTTAATACATTTTATAATTGTAATATAAACTAGGATGCTAGACCAAATAACAAGATGTATTGTGCATCTCTTCTAGGGCAGTATATATATAGCTGAGTATATGTGAGTTTATATGCATAGTTCTGACGATGGCGCACGCCGAAATAGCTATAAACTCATTTTGTAAAACAGTGTAGAACTAAATAAGTTGATATTTTTTACCTTATTACAATGGAGTTCTTCCAAGTAAATCCCTATTCAATCAATAAATTATAATTCATTTTTTTCGCAATAATCACAGAAATTCTTTGACTGCTCAATATATTGCACTTAGTTAGTAAATCTGTACTTAATTAATGCATTTCTTAGACGCCAAAGACCGCGACCCACGCTTGAACCCCCTGTCCAAAGGGCCATCGATGCGCGGCGCGAAGTCAACGAGCAGTACCGGGGGAGGGAAGTGATCTCAAGATGTCTCCATCTCCTGAAGACGGAGGCTGCATCCGAATTCTCAAACGACACTTCTCCGGGGTGGAGATAATTAATCAGCCCTTAAAGCTTCGAATGAATCAAAGTGATTGGATGCCAAGTACCCTTTTGCTAAGTGAACGGAATGTTTGTTTCGTTAAACACTGAATAAATGCATCGAAACGAGATATCTTTGTAAAAGTGCTTAGTGATACTGTTTAATATTAGTAATAAAGAATTATCTATCATTTTTCAAACAAGTTAACCTGTCAATTTAGAGCGTATTTTTGCAATTTTTTAACCGGTATTTTGGTATTGAAAAAATGCAATGGATATTGTGATCCTGGTTTCAGTAATGCCGGATTTGCAGTCCCTAATCCCGAGCAAACGTTTGGTGTTTATTAACAAATTATTTGATTAGTAATATTATCAATAGAAAGAAAATAATATAGGAATACGTTAAAAAATACTGTAAAATTTAACTTTCATTCTGATAAATAACGTTTTTAGTGGCTTAAAATTCTCAACTGACAGTCGTCAATTGAGTCTTCACTTAGAATCAGTTGAAAATGCTCTGGTGCTGACCTATTAAATAAAGTGGAATAAAGTACAAAGGAATATTGTGTTTTTATTAATAAATGTAATTTTAAAGCAAATTCAGTCGGTCCCATCTTCCTCGTAATAACCAAGTTCGACTGTATTATAATTATCTATTTAAAAAAATATATTGAAACTAGGGATTTATCCTTATTATTGTTTACTTAGAAATATCAAACGTTTACTAAATAACCCTTCAGAGACGAGAGCTTTTTTTCGATAAAACAAATATTTTTTAAGCCATATTTAAGTCATGCTCATCCTTTTATTACCGTGTAATATTGTGTACGGACAGTAGTAAGGACGAGTGTGACCGTATGGACACGCAAACATTCGGGGTTGAAATATAGCGAAACGTGAAATTTTTAAAAATATTTACAATTTGACCTTTTTAGATCAACATAATTTCATATAAGCAAAAGAACTGTAAATAATTTGATGTTTTGATAAAAAAATAACTAACAGTTTCAAAAAGTTCATTATAAAAAAACGGAAATTCAAAAAATCACATGTGCTTTTGGTGGCCGTTCCTGTCCCCGTGGCTGATGACTAACTGAAGTCTGTACTTTTTTAACCAAATATGAGTGAAAGCAACGATATTCAGGTAGAAAACGGATAAATAGTGGGATCAATAGACAACGGTGTTTACTGTGACCATATGGTCACGCTCGTCCTTGGAGGGCTAACTTCTGCCAGAAGAGAGAGATAGTAGAAATGCTGAAAAATCTTTTAAAAAAATAGTTTAATCAATTCATCATCTATTTAGATTACATTTCTTGTTTGTACCGATACCCATTTGTATCCTCTTGCATGTCATTATTTGTGGAGTCGGAGTCAGGGCGTCCCATCCTGTAATCTATTGATACATTTCCTTGTCACGATATAGCCTTAAAACATGACAGAATCGTTATGTCCGATACATCCGGACACAAAACAGGGACGGACGCTGATCTTGACGAGGGGTGACGTCTTTCGACTTCGGACCGGCTACCACTGGAGACAGGGTTGCCCAAAATAGAATTACCCAGCCATATCTGAATATATCTTTGATGTGAGGATTTATCTGTATAATTACATTTTTATATTTTCAATGGATTCTGCGGTAACTTTGTGGGAGTTCAATTTTTACGGTACAAATTGTGACAAGTCAAACAAAAAAATGTATGTAGAAGAGAACAACTAAGGTAGGGTAGACAGTTATAAATTTCAATACAAGAATTAAAGTAAGTAGTCTAAACTACATCAATTTTTCAGAATTTGCTCATAAATCATTCGATAGAAAAATATCACAATTTTACTAAAAAATATATTGATATACTCTATCTTTTTTTTAAAAAATCATGTTTGCTCCCAATGTGGAGCACATGGCCTCCTAATGAAGATATCTCAACAAAAGTTTTTTCTAAGAGAACTATTTGTTACTCAGTCACAAAACCTCACTTTTTTTCAAAGTGAGTAGTAGGGAAAGAAGAATAAGGTTAGAATAAGGTTAGAAATAGGTTAGAACAGGACCAGTGGTTAACTAATCGCTACTGCTACACCCAGTTATTGAAGGATTAGAAGTATGGGAGGAGAGGAAAATAATGTGAATTGATATCACAAACACCCAGTCTTCGTTCACAACTTTGAATTGAATAATTCTCAAATTCACTGTGGTCTTACCGGGGATCAAACCCAGACCTGCGTGATCGACAGAGCAAGCTCTAACCAACTGGTCCAAGGCAGGCGATAAAATACTCTTCTTAGTAAATTTTCAAATGGCTTGGCAAGAATAGCTTAGAGTTTTTTGAAAAATAATTTAAATGAATCATTAATATATATAACATTTTAAATAACTCAGGCGGCTCACCATTGTAAAATTTATTTTCTTTGGGATTTACCGTACCTTATATATTATACTTAATCAATTGGTAATTAGTACTATAGATGTTTGTATCTCACCCCCTGTTTGCGTCCCGTAGAAAAGGAAGAAATCCCAACTTTTATTTTGTATTTTTTATCTTAAGAATTATAATCAATTTTAAATTTATGATTTGTAATGTTTTGTCTGATGATGTTTCTTATAGAGGAAAACACGTAACAGAATTTGTAACCCAAAAAGTATAATGACAAAGTTATCAAGTATAATTTAATATTCAATAAAATAATAAGCGATGTGGTAGCCCTGGTCAAGTATACTGCCCCTTCCCTCTTCGCCCGAAACAAAAGGTCCCCCAAAGTCCGGCTGTCTTTTTCGTTGACGAGTCCTTTGGCCGCCGAGTCATTCATCTCGTTTGGGTATCATTCCATTCAAATAATCCTCCTTTCTGTCAGCGATAGCACAAGCAAGTGACGTTTCAATTCGGGCACCCCCTCAGCCTTCACGAGCCACCTTTGACAAAAGGGCGAAAGGCTATTAAAGTTTGAGGGTGTTTGAAAAAAATCATTCAAGGATATTTCACATAAAAAGTTTATGGTTATCTTTGCTGCATTTTTTTCAAAAAGCAAAGAGGTTCAGATTATAAGACGGAAATTTCTATTTATGAGAAAAATTGTGCAGTCGGTATAATTAATCTATAAATGTCTTAGTTTATTACAAAAATAATTGAATGTACATTGATAATTACAGGAAAACGGTTTAAGGTAGTGAAATACACTTTATGATGCTAAGAAAATGAAATTGAAAATTATTAAATAAAAATAAGAAAAAGCTATACAAATACGTATGTTCTGCAATCAAACCTTAAGTATGGTTACAATATCTATAAGTTAAATGAAATCGAATAGTGAAAGTTTCAGGAATGAATCATGATAATCCTCGAAAGCTTTTTAAAGCTAACGATTTAGATTCCTTTTTTTTACTTATCACGAGATTTTATGACTACGAGATCTATTTCGTGATGTCGGAATCCCAGTGAATAGGGTGATTTAAAATTCTCGGGATTTCGGTCACACATTAATTAGTAATTAAAAAATACCTTGATTTGTGCGTCATTAAATTATCACAATGCCATAATTGGGAAGTCATAGAAAGGAACAGAAAAAATGTAAAAGAAATAAATATTGTTTTTTTTTACGACTTTTTACAAAAATGAATTGCAATCAGTTCTATTTAAAGACGTCTAATTGAAACGTCTGACATTTTTTACTGTTGATTGCTTTGACTGCCGACTATAGCTGTTGACAGTGTTGGCAAAAAAAAAACAATACTCATTTGAATCTTTCATAAACGATTGGAGAGTTTAATGATAGGAAGTGAATGGAAATACTTCAAACAAAAAAAATATTCAGTATCGAGTATCTCATTAGTTTTATGTTGTCAGCTTTAAGTTTTATAATAAACAATACAATGTTTTATTATTAATTTTATTAATTCTTTGTATGAGAATTGCTTTGCCCAAATCAAGCCACCTGCTGTGGCATAGTTGATTAGATCTTGCTCTACCAATCACGCAGGTCTGGCTTCGACTCCCGGTAAGATCACAGTGAATTTGAGAATTATTCAATTCAAAGTTGTGATCGAAGATTGGGTGTTTGTGATGTCAATTCTCATCATTTTCTCTCCTCACATCCTTCTGATCCTTTAATAACTGGTCGTAGCAATAGCAATTAGTCAACCACTCGTCCTGTTCTAGCCTTATCCTTCTTTCCCTACTACTTTCACTTTGAAAAAAAGTAAGGTTGAGCGACTGAGTAAAAAACAGTTGTCGTAGAAAAAAACTTCTGTTGAGTCACCTCCATTAGGAAGCTATATGCTCCACATTAGGAGTGGACATGGATAAAAAAAATCAATCAATATTTCAATCAATGTGGCCCAAAAATTTCAAATCGTTTTTTACAATAGGTTTAAATAGTAAAATAATACTTTCCAAATAAATACAGAATAGTTCTGATGATACTATTATCTTTACCAACAGGGTTGACCCCTCCCCGGCCTTCTGAAAATACTCACCCCCCCCCTGCCTATCCGTTTTACGATTCCTGTACTTCATTTCTCATTTTCACGCGGTTCACTCTGGTTTAGGATAGCGGTTGAAATACCATTTGATTTATCGTTTTTAAGGCTCAAGTTCCCTCCGACGTAAGTTATATCCTTTCGGTAAACATAGAGTTTTTCTTATTTTTTGGCGATTTTATTTATTATTATTTATTTTCGGGCCGCTTTGAGGATTTTCGAAGAATAAAAAAAAAATAAACAAAAATGCAAATAAAAACAAGGCACTAATTTATGTGAAAATGAGTAATGCCGACAAACAAGGAAGTCTTGGAGCAGATTTATTTTGAAAAGCCCATGATTTAAGATATTTAAGAAAAATCTCAGTTGGGATTTTGTGTTTAACCCAACAGAATTATGATTCGCTAAGAATAATTCAGGTCTTGTATAATTGTGACATATTTATAAGCAACGAGAATAATATTGAGTTTTGTATGACCTATACGATTTAATTTCATTAGTCGATGAGTGTAAAAAAAATATTATAAATTTACGACTTGTATGCCGAATTTGAATCGTTCAAATTTGATATGTTCAAAACGTTCCGCTTGTGTGGTCGAGTGGTCGTTGACTTCGGTTACGGAGGTCACGGGTTCGAATCACAGTACGGACACTTTTATAAATTGATTTTTCAATCGATTTATGAATTTATGTTCGAAGGCATGACTGCATGTGATGTCTTGAATTCCCAATCCTATCTAATGAACATAAAAATTAGCTAACCACTAGTCCTGTCCTAGCCCTATCTTTCTATTCCTACTCTCATTGAAAAAAAGAGAGGTTGAGTAACTGAGTAACAAATTAATTGTTTAAAAAATAAAAGTAAAGTTCATGACATTACAGCTGACGCCAATTCGCCATGCACTTGACAAATATAATGAGAAAAAAATAAAATGAACACTAGATAATACATAGTTAACAAATAACAAAAAATAATCTTACTTAAAAATAAATTTACTTCAAATAATAAACTTACTTAACAAACAGTTCTCGTAGACACATTTCTGTTGAGATAAACTCCATTAGGAGTCCATATGCCCCATATTGGGAGCAGACATGGTAAAGAAAAAAGAATACTATTTGCTTCAGAATATAACGTATTTTAAGTACTCAATGTCCATCACTGATTTAATCCCTAACATAGGATTTTTTTTTACCATTATTCCATTTATTGGACATTTATGCCTTCGACAAAGTTAGAATGACTAGTAAGCAGTTCTCGTAGAAAAAGTCTCTTAATGTGAATGGTTTTTAATAGTTGTTCAAAATGTTTTTTTTTCAATAACCTCTGGTCATATAGGATAATTAGTATCAATGATATCTTTGTAAAGACGTATTTTGTATGACGGATTGATTATACTAGAAATTGTATTTGATTTCACAAAGTATAAAGGAAATGAAATACATTTGTCTGTTACAAAAGATACCATAAAGGGGTAGCCGGTAAATTGCTCGAATGGAAATTGCTCGAATTACAAATTATTCGAATTGCTTGGTTATTTAAAAGATTTTTCACGACTTTTTCTACGAATTTCATTTTTATCTTGTGCGACACTTGTTTAGAGAGTGAAATAAAAAAATAATTTTAGTAAGTATTTATTTTACCTGTGTTCGCTCAAAATGCGGAACATATAATCTTTTAATGGAGTTTATCTCAGCAGAAGTGTTTCTACGAGAACTGCTTATTAATTAGTTACTCAAACTGTTTCTATATATTTCCAGAACACATAGAAGACTAGGGCTAAGACAGAACAAATGGACAGAACAAACGGAAACAAATTGATTATCTTGTTATTCGAGCAATTTCCATTCGAGCAATTTACCGGGAACCCCATAAAGGTAACGTAAATACCTATATTTAAATAATTATTTTTATTCAGTATCAAATATATTATAATTTGGTAGCTAGTTTAAATGAAATTCATTAATATGATCAAAAATGATTAATAATATTTTCATGTAGGCAAATCGTATTATTTCTGTATAAGTTTGGATGATATAACACCATCTGTTGTCGAATAGTAGAAGCATTAAAATACAGAAATTCTTGAAAGGGGGTGGAAAATGTATGGACAGGAATGGGTAGATATTTTAATGTGATATGAGCTAACAAGAATACACAAATAAGTACCTTATATTAAAGTGCAGTAAGGTGCAGAATTGTTTTTGATCATTTATTTTAAAATATGGTGAAATGCAGTTGGTATAAGATTTATATAATATTTTCTCAATGCATTAATTAGTCAAGAAAACCTTTTTATTACTCAAAAGAGAAATTTGATATAAATAAAAAAATTTTTTTAAATGACAACATCACATTAATTCCACAAATGATTTCAAAAATGATTTTTATGCACATAACACGGAATCTATCAGAATTTTCTGATAAAGAATATATTTTAGGTACTTAGAAATATTTTTTACTGGCCTAATTTCACATACATCCGTTCTCTCGTAATAAACGTAACGGGTTCAGATCCCAATAAATAAATGTTTAAATAGTACAAATAATATATTGTTTTCAAAACTAGTTTTTTTACACAATGTCCATTCACAATGTAGAGCATAAAAACTCCTAATAAATTGAATCTTACAAAAGTGTCTATTCGAGAACTGTTTGTTACTCAGTTGCTCAACTTCTCTTTTTTTAAAAGAAAGTGGGGATAGAAGGATAAAACTAGGGCAGGACTAATGGATAGCTAATCGCTCTCACCTTACCTGTTTTTTTTAAATAAGATGAGTGTAAAAGACTTCAATATACCACATACATTTATGCCTTTAGACATAAATCCATAAATAGATTAGGAAATAATTATTTAAAAAAATCCGTAATGGCATAAAATGTGTCTTCCGTAACCGAAGCCAAACAAGGTAACTACTAGACCACGCAGCCGATGTTAAATTATAAGTAAATTGAAGAATTAAGCAGTAATCACCAAAACATATTTTATCACTATATTAATTTTTTCAACCATGTCCGATGCTCCCAATGTAGAGCATATGTCCTCCTAATGGAAGTATCTCAACAGAAGTTTTTTCTACAAAAACTGTTTGTTACTCAGTCGCTCAATCTCACTTTTTTCAAAGTGAGTATTAGGAAAATAAGGATAAGGCTACAACAGGACTAGTAGTTAACTAATCGCTATTGCTACACACAGTTATTGAAAAATCAGGAGGATAGGAGGAGAGGAAATTATGTGAATTGACATCACAAACACCCAGTCTTCGATCACAACTTTGAATTGAATAATTCTCAAATTCACTGTGATCTTACCGGGAATCGAACACAGACCTGCGTGATCAGTAGAGCAAGCTCTAACCAGCTGGACCACAGCAGGCGACAAATGTTAAAGTTTAAGAGATAAGTATAAAAACTCTAAAAGAGAATCTCAAAAACACTTTTTAAAGGAGGACTAGTTGTAAGTTAGTCACTCAATCTTTCTTCAGACATGTTTTTTTTTGTAGACTGTAGTGATCAGTAGAGCAAGCTCTGACTAACTGGGCCACAGCAGGCGACAAAATCACTATATAAATATAATCAAATATTATTGCCGATACGTTTGAGGAAAGATTAGTTTAGTTTGACTTTTTTAATTTATGCAAGAAAGACCATTGCGTTTTTAGTATTCAATAGTTTTGGGGTACACTGTTCAGGGTACACAGCGCCAACACAACCTCCCCGAATGTCGTTAGGGTAAAATCTAATGTCATTGACAAATCACTAACATCCCGGAGCAGTGTCAGTAACAATAAATAACCCAAAATATTACGGATAATACAATAGATATGAGAATCTGCATTAATAGTAACACATATCTTATTTTGTACTATTAAACGTGTACAAAGAAAATTTTAGAATAAAAATTTTAATAAATTTTCGACTTTTGGGTATGGGTTAAACAGGTCCAGATTATATAATACTCTCGCGGCTCGGAGACTAGAAAAATACTTCTCATCCGATGGGGGTCGTTTAGGGACCGCAGTGGTTTCCTCATTATTGGCCTTATTCTTATGAATTTCAAAAAAAAAAATAGTCTAAGGGCTTTAAAATATCTCTCTGCATCATTCCTCATACCTTTTTTTTTTATAAAAATCCGTGGTTTTTTAATAAATAATCATATATTAAGTTGCGCATAAAAAAGACGTCATCCCAGCACACGTATAAAATTGCAACTGACGAGTTTAGCCCAGCTATCTTACGAACGATTGCTTATCGCGGGCGCTTATCGTGTTATCGCGTTATCGCATATTTATATAAACTACAAAAGGTCAAAAAAACTATGATATAAGAAAACCTTAATTATAAACATTGTATCACCCATATTAAAATAGATATTTAAGAAAATGTGGGTATTGGGGTCGCATTTCTTGAGCTTAGAACCGGAAAAGTTTAATAAATATGGAATTAGTACAAAAAAGCGTGTTTGTTATTGTTGAAAGCATTTAAATCAATTGTAATGATTTTGAATACATGTTATGATTTACTTGTCATAAACTTCTTTTCGCCTTATTTGATGATCCAAAAAACTCTTTTTCGAGTTTAATTATGAAACACCCAGTTAAACTTTGAAATAAAAATATAAATATGTGATATTCGAGCGAATTTTTTTTGGAATAGAGTGATGGTGAAAAAACGATTGTTATTTACTAAAATCTCTGTAGAATTAAATACATTTACAAAATTCAATATGCCGAATCAAAAAACATTTATTATCGTTATATTCCAGCGACTTACAGTTGACATCGGTATTTACGATCAGTATTTAAATACGCGATAGGGTTTCTAAGTGTTAAGTTTTATATTATTATTTGTTCACTGCAAATCCATAGTAAAACTTTGGCAATTGGCGCTAATGGTCTTATGCGGATGGAATCATTCACGCTGCCAGCAGATTGAAAATTATTATTTCTTGTGCCAAGAAAAAAACTTATGGAAAATATTTCAGAAAAAAGAACCGTCTGGAACAAAAACAATACGCAGCTCGCATTTCCGAACATAATATGTCATATTTATATTAACATCGCAAGAATCGTTCGTGTTATATCAGTATAAGCTAATCCCCCGATTAACGCTGTGCTTTTTTACGCGGCTTCACTCTAACGCGGTCAAACATTGTGTTAAAATTGATCTGTCATAGTTATACAACGTGCTCTTAAATTTAAAAAAGACCAAGAAGAAATTATACATTAAAGAGAAATAATTTTATAAAAATCAATCATGGATTTTTTAACAAAATAAAATAAGGCAACAGGAATTCTTCCCCTAATTGTATAGTTGAACTGACCAGTTCTTTTAATGTCAATGAAAGATATTTCGAAAGAGTTTTTATTTAAAAATATTTCCGGAATAATTTTTACGCGAATTCGGAGGTCTAAAGCGCGCGTCTCATTTGCATATAGGATAATTCTCCACTGGTCCTAGTCCTATTTCTCTTCGCCTCTTTGTCTCCACTGTTATTCAGTTGTTCAAACATTTTTTTCGAAGAGAGAAGGAATAAGATAGGTATAAGATAAAACTAGTGGTAAATTTATCTCTCTACGTCACGTTATTTAAGAATTGGATAGGTGGAAAGTATATTTTTATCGATAAAAAAAATAGAAAAAATGCTTTTCATACTAGCATTTGAAGTCATAAGATCCGTGATGGACGCCAACGACTTTGACTACTGCGCCATAAATCCCGAAAAACTTTTCCTGTTAGTTTTCAATACGACTTTTAATTAATTTGAATAAACGACGATTTTTTATAATATGTGACAAAAATATGAATATTTTCCCGTTTCATTTTAAATAAGGAAACGTTTTTATAATAACCATGATATGAGGGATAATTTGCAAGCCCGGCGCATTCCAAAATTATTAAAACATGATCCATCAATGTAATTTAGTAGATGAAAATAATAAGTATTTTTAGAAATCAGTCTCAAACGTTGCTTAGTAACATACAAAATATAAACCCAAAGTAATAGTAAACTAAAAATACTTTTAAATGTACGATGATTTTACCATTTTTGAATAATAGAAAAAATAGTTATTTAAGCGATTCACTCGTTTTGTTTGAAACCGCGTTAAAATGAATTAGGTGTGTATTTAAATTTTTGCGCCCCGATCATTTTTAGCAGTGGACAATGACGGAAGCAAATGATGATGATATTCGTTCAGATACAATACCTTTAACTTGTTGACACACACGCGTACGTATATTTCAACGTACCTGTAATTATAACCAACAATATACGATTCCGATATCCTCTGCAAAACAATGCACTTCACAATGAAATCGCTGAGCGTAAAAGATTTTATTCAACGCAGCCGGTGCTGCTTCTGCCGTTCACGCTCTAGTGAAACATTCTGAATGAGAAACTATTAAGTGACAACCCTTTGATTATTGTTACAAAGAATTTGTTTGCGCGTGTAATGCAGTCATTAGAGCACGACGGCCGCGCATCGTAAATGGATACACCGCCGTGCGGGTTTGAAGGTGTTGGATTGCGATTTTTGATACAATATGATTTTTTGTGTGGATATGCTAAGAAGTTTTATCGGCCCAGACTGTCTCATTATTGTATATTATTTTAACCTTACCCAAAACGTTGCGTGAACCAGATCTTTCTCACTCATTCTTCATAACCCTTTCCTGAAAGAGATATTGAGCGACATATTTTAATATTTTATTCAAACTGCAATAATTATTATATTAAAATCTTATTTTAGACAAATGTTTAATATAATGTTAACCATTCAACTCTAATTATTTTTTGACAATATAATTTTCTTCTTAGCATGCCATGCGTTGAGCGAATGTTTATACCGGCTGCGTGGTCGAGTGATCAACGTCATTGTCTTCAGTTACAGAAGTACCGGACAGTTTTATTAATTGATTTTTCAATCGATTTATGAACTTATATTTCAAAGGCATGGACATTTGTGATATCTTGAAATTCCCCTTCCACACTTCCTATACTAAAAGCGATTAGCTAATCACTTGTCCAGTTCTAGTCCTACTCTTGACTTCCTACTCTCTTTTTAAAAAATGAAAGAATAAGCAACTAATTAACAAGCAGTTCTCGTAGATTCTTTTGCTGTTGAGATAAACTTCATTAAGAGTTCATTTAGTTCACATTGGGTGCGGTTTGTTAAAAACATATAATAGTTCAATTTTGTGAAATTGATAGCTGTGATATTAAATAATTTATGCCGAGCATATGCTACATATTGGTAAAGGACAGAGATAAAATGGCCGGTGTTTTATTGCCACTTGCAGTGGTCAAATCAATACCGTGTCTTCGAAACCAGCGGAGCGACGACAAGACGAAGAGCGTCATCCGATATCCTGGACGCAGCCAATGCGGAAACTGGGCGGGATATGAACCGGTTACCTTTGCCTGCCCTGGCGTTAAAATGCGCCACAAAGCAAAGTCACCACAATGAAGACTAAGGCCTTTGTTATCTGTCACGATCAGTATCCGCGCAAACGATTGGATACATGAGATCGTACATTATTGTACGATGAATGGCCATTGGCGTGCACATGGCTTGAATACAGGAGGGTATAGATAGACTTATCAATATAATGGATAAGAGGCTTTACTTTGAAAAAAAATGCAAATTTTAAATTGTACTCAGCGTTATACAGAAAAAAAATATTTTTCAGAATCTTCATGGCTGTCGAATTTGTTAAAGTAAACATACTAACTACATGGAAGCAAAGAAAACAGAAAATTATTATCTTTAGTAATGTAGCATTTTATATCACTTTCACCTTTAAGGTGTTCACTGTCAATACTTGGTGGAATGGAATTATAATAAAAATAATAAAAGATTTTTAGTACTTTTTCCACTTAAAATTTATTTGATCAGGACCGGTTTCGCTCCTCGCGAGCATTATCAGCTGATAAGAAAAATAAATTAAACAGTGCTATTTATACAAGTTAAATTGAAATAAAAATATGTCAGCAACCACTAACAATGAAAAGGATTTATAAATTACATTATAATTACACAATTAAAATGCTTAACACCTATAACCAATCAATTTAACTTGTATAAATAGCACTGTTTAATTTATTTTTCTTATCGGTTGATAATGCTCGCGAGGAGCGAAACCGATCCTGATCAAATAAATTTTAAGTGGAAAAGTACTTAAAAAATCTTTTATTATTTTTATTATATCACTTTGTTACAAAATTCTTAAATTTTAATTATGTTTGTAATTACCATCAGTCACCACTTTTATTAATAATCTTTGATGATTTTTAAAAATTATATCTTAGAGGTGTAATTTTGTGTAATTATAGAATCACTTATACAGTTATTTGTAAATTCTTTTCAGTGTCAATTGTTGCTTACACCTTTTCATTTAAATTTATTTTTGTACAAATAGCACTGTTAAATTATATTTCTTATCGGTTAACAATGCTCGCAATGAGCGAAACCAGCCCTAGACCACGATCATTTTATTTCACATTCTTGAGAATTATGAAATTCTTATTTTGGCCTCGTATAAGCCGAAAGAAATATAAAGCCATGCACAGTTTTCTCCCAACGTTTAAACTATAGAAGGTTAGCATGCCTAAGAGAAAATTATATGGATAAAGTCGACGAAGATTATATCGTTTTTAATTTAATTGATACAATATATCTACCTTTTTTGTTTACTATGTAGTACAACATAGTATAATATATAAGAAAATGCCGAAAGAAAAAAGGACGCAACCCACAGTTTTTTCAAAACATCTTTTTTTCGATAATCACTATCTATCCAACTTGATACAGTTTCTATCAAAAGGATGTAAGCTGAAAATGCAGAATTAGTATTTAAATTTAGATTTTATATTTGAAAAAAAGATAGGGTTTGTGAAAATTGAAACCAAGAAAAAAGACTGAAAAAAATATTTTTCCTAGACAATTTCATAAATTAATATTAGATTATATCAATTAAACACCAATTTAGAATTCTCCGTGCACTTCAAGGTTGTGTTTATTTCATAATTTGCGTATAGCCAAAAATCATCAAAACACATTTTTTGTGCCTCCTGTAAAATTTTATATATGTGGGTTGCGTCCTTTTTTCTTTCCACGGTCGATATAGAAAGATTCTCTCATAACAAGCAATTTGTTTACTGTAGGGTCGCAAAAAAATATGCTCCAAGCTACTTACAATTCCGCGTACTTTAGATTGAATAGACCTGCTGTATTTTATTATGCTATTTATTGTATTTAAGACAAAAGAAATTAATTTAATACACAGTATACCTACTCACTGATACAATCGTGATTCGATCATCTTGCGGTTTTCTCGCCTTCCTGGTGTAGTCGATGTACCAGCGCATCTTCAGGTATTCACGGAGTACAGGATGTGAGCGCCGTTGCATTCAATCCACCATATCGATACACCATCTATTGTGGATGACAGAGAAAAATGGTGCATCTTAGGTCTTACAGTATAGTCTATTCACAGTCTTAATGTAGGAGATTTATTTTATTATTTATCATTATATCGATTGTTCGGATTCTTAGTCATCATTATACTCTGGCCCAATCCTTAAATAAATGCCTAAAAAGAATGATTATCTAACCACTTAGCCGAATCCTTTTTTCCCTTCTTTCTTCTAGGCATCGACTGCTTTGGGTGGAACGGTTTGCGGTACTCAAAGTGTTAACATTTGATGCTTATTTAATTTCATTTGATAAATTGTGAGGCCTTTAATGAGTTAAAATACTTGTTTAATATTAAGGCAATGTTTATCATCAATGATTGCTATTTTTTCCATAATTAGAAATAAAAATGTCAAACAATATTCGCATTTTTTATCCATGTCCACTACCAATGTAGAGCATATAGCACCCTAATGGAAGTATATCCACAACAGTTTTACGAGACATTTCTGCTTAAACTGATTTTTAAGAAATGTGGAACTAAATACTTTGATATTTTTTATCGTAATGGAGTTCTACCGAGCTAATGGCAATTAAATCATTAAACAGATGTTTTTCTACGAGAACGGCTTGATACATAGTTGCTCAAGCTCTTTTTTCGAAGAGAGAAAGGATAGATGGCGCTTCATTGTATGCTATTATTTAAGAATTAGAAGAGCTTAAGAAAAATTTTAGACATCACAAACACCCACCGCCTTCGAGCAGAAGAGGAAAAACTGACGGAAAAAAATGCTGTTTGTATTCCGACTGATGCGCCACGGACGCGGAAATCCTAAATTTAAATACTTAATAATAAAAATAAAATAATATATATTGTGTTCAACTATGACTGATCGAACAGAGTATGTTTCTGAATAAATAAAACGGAAAGAAAACGGCCGCGGATTAACTGGAGGTGTAACAAATGAGAAATTTACATACAATAAAAGCGAATGCCAACTACGTTTATTCACAAATCGCACATTACGCATATTTTAGCTCCACATACGGAGTGCCCCAATAATATATTATATATATTTTTTATTATAAATGCAAAAAAAAACTAATATACGTAGACCTAATTTAAGTCAAAGAAAATTATCGCAATTTTTACTTTACTTTGTATGAAAGCCGATAACAGAGCTTTCCAAGTCATCAATCGTTTAAAAAAATTAAATTAAATTTATTGATGTGTAGCTTACAATAAAAAATTGCATTTAGCCCAGTAAATTTATCTATAGGGACTTTTTTGATGGACGCATAATGTGGGCTATTTCGACATTTTGTCACCTTTCTGGCAGAAGTTGGTAAGTAACAAAACTAAATATAACACAGTACTTGTTATAGCAGTTTACCAGTGTTTATTTGTATACGAAACTATTATTAATGCTGGTTAACCGGTTCTCTGCCACGGACGTGTTAACACGCCATACAATTTCGTGCTCGTAGGGCCAGCCATACAAAATTACACGCAGTAATTGAGACGCAGTTTAAAAGCCACAAGAAACGTATTTAACGATTTTAAAATATCATGCATATATTGACATCTCTTGGAATCATAGTGTGATACTTAAATTTTATAGATATTGTTTTTTAATCTATAATACATCGATTTTAAAAAAAGCTTTTTTGTTGTGTTCAAATTTTTTGCTAGCAGGGCTACGCATACATATGGCAGTAATTTCCGTTTTTGAAACGTTTTTAAATAAATGATGGCAGAAATGACCCATCGTGTATTTATATGGTAAGTATTTTTGATGTACTATTATTATATGTCCAAAAAGTACATGTTGCTTAGGTTTCACTTTTTTAAAGAAAATCGCGGCCCTCGCACGGCACAAATCAGATTAAAAACAGACAATTGTCCCTGTTTATTAATTTTTAAACTCTTATTTGTGTCAAATTGGCATTCATGCATCTATGTTTTGATATTTTATTATCTATTTAGCATAAAGCCATCTACTGTTAGAGTTTCCATCATAAAAGATTTAAAAAAATACTAACGAATTCATCAACACTGTTCTGGCAGAAGTTGATAAAATAAGATTGATAACTTTGAGTACACAAAAAAATTAAAATAACAACTTTTAAAATAAGTCCTTTAAGCATTGATATGCTATGTAACATAGATAATTATAATATCAAAATATAAATACATTAATGCCGACCTGACACCAAGTTATCAACTTTTGCCAGAAAGGTGACGTAATTCATTGATCAACGTATTATTTATATGGAATTTATTACATATATAATTGATTAGTATTTAAAAGTTGTTCTCATTATTTTTATCAGGGCTATGGGGTCAAAGTTCGAGTCGTAAAAAATATAAGATTTCAAATCTTTTTTCTCAAATAAATTAAAAAGAAAAATACTCTATAAAAAAGGATTATTAACCCATTATATGCCGGAAGGCATTAAGACGGTCGTACACCTAGAGCCGCGATTTCCTATGAAATAATAAAATCTAATAAGTATATATTTGTTGGCAATATATTTATAGTATATCGTATAGACTTAAACAAAAAATACACGTTGTGTCATTTGCGCCGCTATGTATCCAAAAAAATCAAAACCAAATTTTTCACAATACATCAGTATACGAACTGTTAGCGACTTGTTTTGGTAATACAAGGAAGCCCTTTTGAAAATCGATATTACATTGATTATAATACAAAATATATCAACTGTAAGTATAACATTGTGATTCTAAGAGTTGTATTTGTATAAAATGTTTAAATTATTAAAATCGTCGACCTTGATCGGTATAAGTGGGTGTAAAGTGGACCGTATTTGTGCACGCATTTTATAAAGCCGGCATTGCGCTCACGGAATTGTAGACCGTATATACACGCTCGTGGCACACAACCGGTTAAAAAATAACAGATACGCCCGAAAAAGACGGATAAATATTAACCATAAAAAATGTACTAAATTTTGTTTTACCACCATGATAAAAATATTATATAGATGGTTCAAAGCTACATTCAAAGCGCGTATTTTTTTTTTTGTTAAAAAAATATAGATTCAAATCACCCTTTGTTATTAAGCAACTGATAGACAATTCATCCGTTTTCATTATTTTACTGGTATACTCAACCGCGGCAATTGATGTGTGAAATATATTTTTACAATATGCAAATTAATGTTAACCGGACTACGTACAAACATACCCACTGGTGCGGGTACCGCAGCACTTGTTTACATCTGTCTGGCGACCTCTTGCCCTAACCTTCTCAATCTTTTCTAAAATGGATAATTAATTATTGCAATTTTAGAATTTCAAACTACCGAGAAAATTTCGAAAACATTTGATTGTAAAAACTTATAACAGCATTTGTCTGAAAAAAACTCACGCCCATATGGAAAATTACGATTTTACAGTTAAAGTATGCAGTTAGTTGATGTATAACTTTACTAATCAATCTATTAAACGTCAATTTAGACAGTTATATATGAGAGAAAAAACAACAGGCTATTTAGTTAATGTATACAACTACAAAGACGTAGTGAAATTTATTGTACAACACTTAAAAATAATGTTGCGTGCATTCCAGCACACTTAACTCAGTTGATGTGTGTTTACTGCCATCTGAAAGTTCACATAATCTCAAATATTTCAACGTCTTGTTGGCATTTTCCCCAAATGAACCTTAGCTGTTATGTCATTGTCACTTTGACTAGCCTTTGTTAGTATACTCACATAACCTTTGTCGTTATGTCATTTATTCTCTATTTAACACTATTCATTGAGTTTATACACTTTTTAGTTAATTTAAATATTGTGTATTGAAAGTATGTATGATTTATAATTATTTACGTTAGTTAGTGAATACATTGACGAGATTTCACAGTTTTACTGTGATCTTAATATTATATGATACAATATCATTGAACAATGCTCTTTTCAGTGGCATTACTAGTCACAACAAATTGTGAAAGACGAACCAACTCAATGGATCACGAATCTATACTTTTTTTAGAAAGACGAATATTTTTTTGTTTTACAAATGATTTAACGAAAAAAAATTATCAATCGACATGATAATATGTTAATTAATAAAGAAAAGTAACGACTAGGGCATCCAATCCCGGGATCCCGTTCAATTTTTTGATCCCGAAATCTCGGGATTGACATGGTCGCGATCCCGGCAGTTCGGGATTGAGAAATTTTGAGTAAACCCCGACGAAGTGAGACGAAATTGGCAAGATGTGGATTTCAAATTCCTCGGAGAGCTAAAAAAAAAAAAGAGGTTTTGTGACAAACTTGGGAAAAAGTATACCAAATCGGCTATTTCAAATTCCTCGGTGAACTGATTCCAATCCCGGGATTAAAAATTTATCAATCCTGAAATTCCGGGACTGGACACCCTAGGAACGACATAGAACTTGGATATGAGAGAAAAGTTTGTCTGAAATTTGAAAATTCGATGTTGATTTTTTTTAAATGAAAATTTTTACAGCCTCAATTAATTCTTTTCAATGTAAAGCAGTGGTTCCTGTGGACCCCCAGGGGTCCATGAGACCGCTGAGAGAGTCCGTGACAAATAAAAAATCATTTGGGGGTGCGTGGACAATGTCAGGGGGTCCACGGAACTCTTTACTACTCTTTGGAAAAGAGAGTTTGAGCGACTGACTAACATACAGTTCTCGTAGAAAAACATCTATTAAGATACCTCCATTAGGAGGCCATTTGCTCCACATTAGAAGCAGGCATGGAAAAAAATACCTTTAAGTCGTTAGCTTTATTTTTTTCACTTGGGGGTCCACGTTCAGGTTTTTGCTATGAAAGGGGTCCACGAGCAAAATAAGTTTGGGAATCACTGATGTAGAGCATTTATATGGACTTACAATAGAATGTATGTATAGGGAGATATTTAAAAAAAAATCGTGGATACATAAAATAATTATTTTTTTAGCTCGACGCATAAAACAGTTAGAGAGCCATTTTTAATTTGCTCCGATTTTATTGCTTTGTAAATCGCATTAAGGCCTCTACCTACTTATTTAAACAATGGATTTTTTCTGAGACGTCCCCACGCTTTATCATAGATTAGCGATCGCCATTAAGACGTCTCTTTTCTCTTAGATTCAAACGATTTTATAGTAATTTATAAATAAATATATTTATAAAGAATATCGCATCCATTTGTATTTAAATTACAAAAGAAATGCAGTTAGAACGAAGATTAATTTTATTTTATCAATGCTCTTAATCAAATTCGCCATGTTATGTTTTTTTTCTATAGTATGTAAAACATATAACAATGTGATATGATTACCCACAAAATGGACAATATCAAACACAAATCATTCATTTAAAATTTATAATGTTTTTTTTAACAGCAGCTCTCAACTATTTCAACTTTTTTTAACATTTATATTTTTTTTTCAACATGTCCGCTCCCAATGTGGAGCATACGTACTTCTTATGGAGTTTATCTCAACATAAGTGCTTTTACGAGAACTGCTCTTTACTCAACCTCTCTTTTTCTAAAGAGAGTATGAATATAAGGATAGGGCTAGGACAGGACTAGTGGTTAGCTAATCGCTCTCGATACGCTTTGTTCATAGAATAGGATGGGTGGGAGGGAATTCAAGACATCTTTATCACAACAAGACATCACATACATCCATGCCTTTTATAAAACTGTCCGTACTGGGATTCGAGCCCGTGACCTCCGTAACCGAAGCCAATGACGTTGACCACTCGACCATACAGTCGGCAAAATTTATATAACTTACTAAAACATTAACTTTTTTTTCATCAATTTAAACGAGAAAAAATCGGAATATCTTTTTGTGTAAACTAAACAGATGAAATTGGCGGACCGATATTGGTAGAAGGGGTAGATCATCGGCCAGGTCGACAGCTTGAAAGCCTCATCATACATACCCTGGAAGACGGTACAGTAAATAAATACCTCGCTATTTGAATATAATTACCTGGAACCTCATTAAGCTCAATCCAGACTATCTGGGACACATAGGTGTACACAACTAACACTAAATGTCAATTGATCTACGCTCCCATTCCAATAATTCTGCTTTACGATAGCAAAGCATGACACATAACGAATACTCAAAAAAACTTTACACTGAGCTTCGAGAATGGATGCCAGCGTCAGGTATAGGGTGTGAGGTAGTTTGATGTCGTGAGGAACATCAGGGAACGTACAAGACAGCGCCCTGTTATGTTAGTTGTCACGAAGAAACGTTAGAACTGGGACAGTTATTATTATATTGTTACTTTTTAGTGGCACTGTATTAGACTAGAGCAGTGTTTCCCAAAGTGTAATACGGGAAAAGTTTGGTGGGGGTACGCGCTGCACTGGGCTTTGGCTGCGCCTGGTGCAACAAGCAGCTTATATATTTTAATTGTATATGCATTTTTTCAACGGGGGGATGTACTCGGTGTTTCAAAAATTATGTATAAAGTTTGGGAAACACTGGAATAGAGCATATTTTCTCAACCTTATTGGACCCGTGGCCCCTTTTGAGTCTCATATTTTTCAGTGGCCCCCATACCCATACAAATAAACCTTTTGAGACTCGGGGATTGAAAAATTCCAAAATGATTTTCAATTCTTTAAACATTTTGGTCGCCGGTTGATTTCAGTTTGTTTTTAGAATTTCCAACTTAAAAAAACCCAGGAATTCACAGATTTTTCAAAATTAAAAGATACGAGACGTATTTTTTTAAGCCCTTCTCAAAATGTTCAATTTCAAAAAGCCAGGAATTTACGGTATTCCCAAAATAAAAAGACACGACACTTTCTTTTATGATTTCTTAGCTCTTACTAATATTTTAAAATATTTTGTCGCAGGATTTTCAAAACTTTGGAGTTTATGTATATTTACCCGTGGCCAACGTTCTTTCTAAGCTGTGCGCGTGCACGGCCGCGCAGCAGTTGGGAAGCCCCCTTCAGTTCTTCCGGGTTGGCGCGCATTACAAGACAGTTGTTCAATTAATATTTGATCGGTCGAAATTTCCGCGCAGCTAACTCTTCGGCTTAGAGGGAACGTTGCCCGTGGCCGTCTAAAATTCTGCTGTGGCTCTAAAACTTTTTTTCTCTGGAGCCCTTTTGAGACATGTCCTTATTAAAAATCTATCTACTTAATTAGTTTGTTAATTCAAACCTAAAGCGTAAACGGAGTGAGTCGATCTTATATAAGTGGCTCAATGTTTGAAGCATTAGCTATCTAAAATCAAAATTGATTAGTGAAAGATTGAGAAACGTAATACAATTTGGTTGTCAATCTTGTATACCAAGAGTGTCCAACATTTTTTTCCCTGGGATCGACTTTTCAATCTTAAGTTTTCTAGCGATCGACTTCTAAGATGATTCTTATAAGAAATTTTATTTACGGTTTTTTCCCTTCTTCAATCTTAGAAATGTTTATTTTAAATGAGAAACACAAATCATTACATAGGTATGTGCTTACAAAACAATTCAATTTTAGTATTTTTTTATATTTCATATTTAAATTATATATTTTTTAGAAATTCACTTCAGAAGCTTTCGGGATCGACCAAATTTTGCTTTGGGATCGACCGGTCAATCGCGATCTACCGGTTGGACACCCATGTTGTAAAAGAGAAGAAGTTTAAAACTAAAGAAGAACTAAAAAGTGTTGTTTTTTGCTTGAAACTAATATGTGTATCTATAAAAACATCCTGTACTTCGTTTACCCTAATTTGTTTCTTATGACTAAGGTGACGCATCGACCGGAAGAAATAACAAAAATTTATTTGAATCGTAAATAACAACACGATAGTAAAAATATGTAGCTTAGCTCCAGCAAAAATTTGAGCGAATCCCCCGAGAACAACTAATAATATTTCTTATACAGTGTAACCACAAACAAACTTCACCAACGGTGAATTGATTTATTGATAACCGTCATTTATTAAAATATTTAAAAAAAATACTAAATTCTTCTAATCCATGTTCGCTCCCAATGTGGAGCATATGGCCTCCTAATGGATGTATCTCAACAGAAGTTTTCTACGAGAACTGTTTGTTAAAAAGTTTTTTTCAAAGTGAGTTGTAGGGACAAAAGGATAAGGCTATAACAGGACTAGTGGTTGGTTAGTCGCTATTGCTACACGCAGTTATTAAAGGGTCAGTAGGATGGGAGGAGTGGAAATGATGTAAATTGACATCACAAGCACCCAGTCTTCGATCGCAACTTTGAATTGAATAATTCTCAAATTCACTGTGATCTGACCGGGAATCGAACCCAGACCTGCGTGATCGGTAGAGCAAGCTCTACAGCACTGCTCTGGGCTACAGCAGGCGACATTATTAGTACATAGAATTTTTACCGTTTCTGATTTCAATGAGAAACATTCTGGCAGAAGTCGGTAAGTAACAGATTAAAAGTTCTGAGTAAACAACCAATGAATAATTTCAGCTTTTAGAATTAAGCCTATATCAGGGGTGGGGAACATTTCAATTTATAAATGGCAAAAAAATTTGCGAAGCACTGGTCTATAGCATTGATATTTTATATTACAGTTGTATTAATGCATATCTGACACAAATTAAACTTTAAACGTAATATACAGGGACAATTGTCTGCATTAGTTATTTTAGACAATGAATTAATATCGAAGATACTCGTTGTAAACTTAACTCATTTTTGTCAGTGTTATTATTTATCAACTTCTGCCAGAAATGGTATCTTTATAAAATGTATGAGAAGAAAAAAATATGAATGAAAACTATTTGTAAGTCAATCGCTGTTCCTCTATATTTTAACCCGTTAACAGCTAGAAAAAAATAACGTTTTTTGTCCTGTAAGCTAGCAATTTTCTAAAAACTAATAAAGGAAAACTTAATATTCATTTTGTGAGTCTTTAAGAGATGTCGGACCCTTTTTCAATGATGCAAACTCTAAAAAATATTTATTGACGTCGTAATAATGACAACACACTGGTGGGTAGCGTGTGTGGTTAGTAGGTATGCGATACACCGGTGGGTCGTTAGCTTTAGAGTGGTTAAGACGGTAGAAGTAAACGGAAAAAAATTAGCCCTGTTTGAAACAATGCTCTAAAAAAGTGTCATATTTGAACAGTCTTCTTCGTTAGGTTATACATACCTCGTGGTAAAGTTTGTTTTTTTACAGAATACATGGTTTCACTCCCGGCTTTTGATTTGATCTGCTTTTTTTTATCTTTCTGCGAATTAAAATTTATCTAAAGTTATTTAATTTTCATAATTTTGCATCGATGATTTTTTTTACAGCCACACTGTGAATAGGCAACAGAGCGGGATGTAATATTTTCCAATAACACGTAATAACATCATCGAACCCGGGCCAAGGCACAACCCCACCCCGACCCCATTCTCTGAGGCAGAATCCCTTAACGACGGGAACGGGAGCTGCACTAAGAAAGATATAGGGTAATAGGTTTGCAGTGGCGGAAAGTGAAGAATTCCTTTATTTTAATGATAAGCACAGATAACTTGATTTGAATCATATCAATATGAACGTTCAACGTTGTATCCAATAGAAATAATTAACTTTTCCGGTTCTAAGCTCAAGAAATGCGACCCCAATACCCACATTTTCCTAAATATCTATTTTAATATGGGTGATACAATGTTTATAATTAAGGTATTCTTATATCATAGTTTTTTGGACCTTTTGTAGTTTATATAAATACGATAAGATAAGAGATAAGCGCCCGCTTATCAGCGATCGTTCGTAAGATAATAAGCTGAACGCCGCTAAGCAAAGCGCGCCAGTAGCACATTGATATTTGCACTGAAACGACGTATATTTTACGCGCAACTTAAAATATGATTATTTATTAAAAAACCACGGATTTTCATAAAAAAAATGTATGAGGAATGATGCAGAGAGATATTTTAAAGCCCTTAGACTATTTATTTTTTTGAAATTCATAAGAATAAGGCCAATAATGAGGAAACCACTGGGGTCCCTAAAAGACCCCCATCGACCGAGAAGTATTTTTCTCCGAGCCGAGAGAGTTAACAAAAACTGTGTGACTTAACAAATTATTACTATTTTTCTACTATATTACGAAACAAAGCAAGACAAAGAGTACTAGTTGACTGATTATTAGCCAATCACTGAAAACTATCAGTGATTACAAAACACAAAATAAATTTATTGTCGTGTGTGTTTGTGATGTCTAAAAATTTCCTCCCACCATCCCAATCCTAAAATAAGGGGGGTAACGAAAACAATTATCTAAACCAGAGGTGGGGAACCCGCGGCCTTTTGGCCACCCTGGTGCGGCCTTCTGGCCAATTCTGGAAAAACGAGATTTGGAGATATCTGGGGAAAAAGTATAGCAAATTGAGGATTTCAAATTCCTCGGTGAGCTAAAAAAAAAACGAGGTTTGAAGATATCTGGAGAAAAAGTATAGCGAATTGAGAATTTCAAATTTCTCGGTGTTTACTGCGGCCTTATGTCGAATCAGAAAAATGAATGCGGCCTTTAGAGAAGAAAAGGTTCCCCCCCCTCTGATCTAAGCACTAGTTCTGGCCTACTCCCATCTCCACTCTCTTTGAAGAAATAGAGAGATTGAGTAGCAAGCAGTTTTTATTAAAAAAAACTTCTGTTCAGATTCCTCCATTAGGAAATTATATGCTCAACACTGAGAGCGGGTATGAATTTGAAATATATACCTGTATAATATTAGAATATGTATAGTTTTAGATTACATTCGTACCACTATTCTTTTTTAATCGTTATTGCGTAATGAAAGGTAGCTGCATACACATAACAGGTGGTGGTGGTACCATCAACAACCAACATGTACTGTTTAAGTCTGAAGCTGATTCCTAAATGAGAAAAACGGCGTTTCAAATATTTCAATTATTAATATGTATGTATGTATTGTATGTATTTTATGTATTTAGCCGCCTGTGTGGCCGAGTGGTCAGCGTTGTTGGCTTCGGTTACGGAGGTCACGGGTTCAAATCACGGTACGGACTGTTTTATAAATTGATTTTTCAATCGATTTATGAATTTATGCTCGAAGGCATGGATGTATGTGATGTCTTGAATTCCCCTCTCCCACCCATCCTATCCTATGAACGGGGCGTATCGAGAGCGATTAGCTTACCACTAGTCCTGTCCTAGCTCTATCCTTCTATCCCTACTCTCTTTGGAAAAAGAAAGGTTGAGCAACTGAGTAACAAGCAGTTGTCGTAGAAACACTTCTGTTGAGATAAACTCTATTAAGAGTCCATATGCTCCACATTCCGATCGGACATGGTTTAAAAAAATGTATTGAAAAACTTCACCGCTTGATTAAATTAAATTGTATATTTGTTCCGAAGCCTTCCCCGCGCTGTCACTGGCAGGGCATCGGAAATGAGTATCCAAAACTCATAACGTCTATATAGCGAAGAGAAAAAAGCACGGACACTAAGTAATCCCGTGAACATTAATGGGGGGTGGTGGTGGGCAAACGCTGGGGCGGGAATAAACATTAACGAGAAACATTACACTTTGAAAGCTTTCGATATACCAAAAGCATCTTATGGCATACGAAAGACATTGTACATCATTAGCTACCTCTTGTTCTCAACAAGAAATTCTTTTTTTAAGCTAAACTTGTTCCCAATGAGTCTCATATGAGCTCTTGATTAAAATTTTTGACTAAAGCGTTGAATAAAAGAGAATTGTAAAGATAACCGGCTTTTAAAAAAAAAAACACAATATTTATTCCTTTGTACTACTTCTACTTTTAAATATATTTTTTAATATGGGTGATACAATGTTTATAATTAAGGTTTTCTTATATAATAGTTTTTTGGACCTTTTTTAGTTTATATAAATACGCGATAACGCGATAACACGATGAGCGCCCGCGATAAGCGATCGTTGGTAAGATAGCTGGGCTAAACTCATCAGTTTCAATTTCACATGTGTGCTGGGATGACGTCTTTTTTACCCGCAACTTAAAATATGATTATTTATTTAAAAACCACTGATTTTCATAAAAAAATGTATGAGGAATGATGCAGAGAGATATTTTAAAGCCATTAGACTATTTTTTTAGAATAAGGCCAATAATGAGGAAACCTCTGGGGTCCCTAGACAAGCCCCCATCGGAAGAGAGGTAATTTTCTAGTCTCCGAGCCGCAAGTGTTAAGACAACAGTAATTATAAAAGTGATAGTCTTAAAATGCGTCAAAGCAGTGGCGGGTTACCCCACAAGCGCAAGAGGCGCGCGCTTGGGGTAACTAAAATATGATTATTGATTAAGAAACCATGGATTTTTTTATATAAAAAGATGTATGAGGAATGACGCAGAGAGATATTTTAAAGCCCTAAGACTATTTTTTTTTTAAATTCATAAAAATAAGGCCAATAATGAGGAAATCACTGGGGTCCCTGAACGACCCCCATCGGATGAGAAGTATTTTTCTAGTCTCCGAGCCGCGAGAGTTAAAAAGATCGGGACTGGTTTCACTCATGACGAGCATTATCAACTGATAAAACAATACAATTAATAGAAACACAATATTTCTTTTGTACTTTATTCCACTTTATTTAAAAGGTCAAGACCGGTTTCGCTTATTGCGAAATTGCAGTTGCATTGTCAACTGATAAGAAAAATATATAAACAGTGCTATTTATACAAATATAAATTAAAATAAAAAGGTGTAAACAACAATTGACATTAAAAACAACTTACAAATTACAGTATCAGTAAGTGACTTTATAATTACACAAAATTAAAATGTTAAACACCTTTGACTTATAATTTTTAAAAAAATTAAAGATTAATAAATTGTAAGTGGTGACTGGTGGTAATTACAAACATAACTAAAATTTGAGAAATTCTAAAAAAAATGATTTTAATAATATAATGCCTTTTAACCAAGTATTGACAGTTAACACCCTAAAAGTGAGAAAATTTTATAGTGTTATTTATACAAAACAAAATGAAATAAAAAGATGTAATAAAGAATTTATAAATTACAGTACAATATATGAATAAGTGAAACAAAATTGACTCAAATTTAAATGTTTAATACCTCTTAAATGTAATAACAAAAATTATTATTAAAAATCCGTTTCCTAAATGCCATTTTCTTTCTTAGTCTGATTACCCATTCACTTAATTATTAATACAAAAATAATACCTTTTTTATGGATATTGCGTTTACACAGTTTTCCCAGAACAAACCAAGTGTATTAGTGTTCTGAAAGAATTCTCTCTTTCCTTTGAGTTCCACTTAACGATTCGACCACATCGCAAAACTACGTATCTCCCAAATAGAAATACACGTTAACGAAAAGAAGGTGAAGATTTCCAAAATAAGTTATCCCAAAAAATAGGCTATATTGTAATGTATATTGTTCAAATATATTTTAAATAGTTAGTAATATTTTAAATTCCCTAAGAGTTCTATCAATATAGACTCGACTAAGAATTGATAACCCCTTAATAATAATAATATTATTTTAACCCTCTTACTACCGCAGAGTGAAAAGTTATCTCTCGGTTCTTGTGCTAAAATAACCGTGGTGTAACAAATAACTAGCAAAAAAATATGATACAAATGATGATAAATGAATGAGCATTTCAAAAAAATTAAGAAACGGACACTCAATTTACGTAAAAAAACTCTCCAATCTTTTCCGATCCTTCAATATTTCCGATTAATAGGCGTAGTGAGAGCGATTGGTAAGCCACTGGTCCTGTCCCAGCCTGCTCCTTCGATCGTAATTACTCTCTTTGAAGAAGAGAAGTTGAGCGACTGAGTAACAAGTAGTTTTCTTAGAAAGGCTTCCGTTGAGATACTTCCATTAGGAAGCCACATACTCCACATTGAGAGCGGACATGGATTGAAAAGATATTTTTTAAGAACTATCAACATACCAACTATGATTTATTCGTTCGGTCAATTTGACGTATATTTTTTCTCCGGAACATATGCAAGCGAACAACGATGTCCATGACATTTAACAAACCAAATACTTGGTATTCTAATAGAATTATTATGATGAATATGTGTAGTGTTATCTATACTGAGTTAATATAGTTTTTTAAAATATCGAATTCGAGTGTATATTGGGCAAAATTATACTTCTCAAAAGCACGCAGTATCTCTGGGGCATATTTATGATTTATTTGCGCGGTATTCAAACGGTTAAAATATGGAAAAAATATATAATACGACTTAATTATTTTACGATATTATAAAAATAAAAAAAACATGTTTGAAAAAGAACACCTTGCATAATCTTATTTATCGGACAGAGGAAGCTGGGGTGTAAATGGCCTTCGATGACCAAGGGGGAATATGTGTGGAAGAAAAACGGGGAGAGCGGGTGGTGATGTTTCTTGCTTCCTTTTTCATGAGCGCGCTGGGGGAGAATGGGATCGCGTTGACCGTAATAAGGTTTATTTGCGCGTATTTATTGGTAAATTTTATACGGACCTTCCGGAAGTCACAAACATATAAAATTAAAATAATTTATTTGAAGTTAAAAATGCTGATAACACGTATTCATCAAAATTATCAACTGCATTGCGATATCATTTTTATGGAACTATAAACTCTGCTTTTAATTTAATTTAAGTAATTTTATTACATCAATTTAAATTCCATGAATAAACTTGACTATATCAAAAACCACAGCATATATGCCTTTGAACAGGAATTGATATATATATCAATTTAAAAAAATGCTTTTCACACCGGGACTTTAACCCACGAGGTTCCTCATGGAAATCAGCAACGTTAACTACTGCACCACGGATCTAATAGCGGTAACAATATATCATAATTATAATTTGAAAGTAATTACCACTAATTTAGTATTGCTATATCCGCTCCCAATGTGGTGCATGTGGATTTCTGATGGAGTTTATCTCTATATAAGAGAACTTATTGCTTATTACTAAATGGCTCAACTTCTCACAAAGAGTGTATAAAAAAGGATAGGGCTAGGACAGGACTAGTGGTTAGCTAATCACTTTTGCAACGCCCATTTTTTTAAAATATGATGACTGAATTAGCGATATCAGTAACATTCATGCCTTCGAACAGAAATCTATAAATTAATTAAAAAATCAATTAATAAATCCTGTCTGTACTGGATATCGAATCCGGGACTTAAGTGTTCCTAGCCCCACTTAGATACTCGACCACGCAGTAGGTATAATTAGAATTTTATAATTTAGGTAAACTTATATGTTGAAGATAATTAACTAGCATTCAAACATTGTTTTAATCAGAGTATGCGCCCTTTCTTAAATTTACGAGTCATTAAACATAGTACAAAGACTGTGTTATTATCAATGACATCAGAGCTTATTATTTGAGAAGCTTTGCACACTGCACAGAGAATAGTTATGGTTTTTACGTTTTACACATAATATTTATTAGATAAAATATTTATTTGACATTGTGTTTTGATAATTAAATATACAACAAAAAATGACTTTCCGACAGCTGTATAAGAAATCAGTATGAGCCATACACGGAAACAAGACGTAAGAATTCTATCGCCCTTAAGTAGCGTCCGGCTCATATACAGGGGGAGGCTAAATACTAAATATTGTTATAGCCATACTACGTTATGATTTTGTATGTCTCGTGGAGGATAACAGAGGAGTGTCTTGTCACAAGAACCGACCAGATAAATGGATTTCGCAAGAAGTATTTTCGTCAGACTTTTCTAGAAAAAATACACAAAAGATCAAAGAAAATAGAAAAATATTATTAAGTGTGACAGTAGATAAGACGTCAATATGAACACGTTTTTTTATATAATATATTTATGTTATTACTGTGAGTTTTCACTATTTAAAATTAAAAAAAATCGCTATGTATATGGCCAATATAAGTGCATATGTTACTCTTAAATTTTATTTAAATATTATATATTGTGCACGCTCCCAATACGTAGCATATAAACTCTCAATGGAGTATATCTGCAAAAGTATTTTTATAATAATTAGTTGTTATTCAGTCCAGTTTTCCGCGAGATTTTAAGGGATAAAGAATGGATCTAGAACAGTGGTTCTCAAGTTAAATTTTGCAGTGGTCACATTAAAAACATCAGCGATCCGTTTTCATTGGAAATTTCTCGTGGCCGCACCAAATTTTTTTTTCGAGATGTGAAAAAAATAGCAGTTGCATTTACTAAACAAATGGATCCCTTTGTTAATTTATATTCAATAAAAGACATTTTTTCAAATGTCAATATTTAGTATGAAGCTGTTGGTGGCCGCACATAAGAACCACTGATCTAAAAGAACATTAGAAGTAAGCTAATCACTTTCACTACAACGCGTTTTAAAACTGGCTGGGTGGAAAAAAGTGTAAGCATTATTTGATCTCAAAGCCATGAAATATTCTTTGAATTGGTCCGCAATACTACTTTTGCCTATGAACACAGCTATCAAATAGGACACAGTCCAAAACCTCTTGGTCACAGTGTTCATATTTGAAATGTAAATTCATTATTTGATCAACCCTTATTGTTATTATTTGTTACCCTATAGTTTGTTAAAAGCTTTGTCCTAGCAATCAGGTGAGTCTGGGTTCAAGTCCCGGTTAGCTTAAGTTTAGATTTTTTAGGCATTGTTCGGTCAAACTGCTATAGCAGTCATCCGCGGTCAAACGGTTAAATCACTACCGCATTGTCCACTTTTTTTCCATGTCCGCTCCCAATGTGTAGCATATGAATTCCTAATGGAGTTTATCTCAACAGAAGTGTTTCTACGAGAACTGCTTGTTACTCGGTTGCTGAACCTCTCTTTTTCCAAAGAGAGTAGGGAATAAAAGGAAAGGGCTAATGGTTAGCTCATCGCTCTTGATACGCCCCGTTCATAGGACAGGATGGGTGGGAGGGGGGAATTCAAGACATCACATACATCCATGCCTTTGAACAGGAATTTATAAATCGATTGTAAAATCAATTTTTAAGACTGCCCGTCCGTGCTAGTGTTCGAAACCGTTACCTCCGTAGCGGTAGTCTACGACGCTGACCACTCGACCACACAGGCGGCAACCGCTACCCACCAATAACTACCATTTCCATACTGATATTTTTTATTATCATAACATATTTAATTATTCAAAGTGCAACCATTATAATATTACCTGAGTTGGTAATTGATTTCTAATCTAACCATAAATTCGTCAAGGAGAATTATGGCTTTTATCTTATTTGATTGAAAATCGTAAAATTGCAAATTTATAGTGCTGAATCTTCACCACAATAATTCAAATCCTATCACAAAGGGCCGGCTCAGTAATAAAAACTGTCCGGTTAGGAATTAACAGTTCTATGTGTACTTAAAGCATTAGATTGTCAAAGAGAAATGTGATTGCTTTGTTTTGCTGTGTGCGCCAAGAATCTATACGGTATTGAGCACGGTGTATAGCATTGAACACACAGATTCTAAAAATAAAATTTAATGTTAACTATTAACTTTTCTGGTTCTAAGCTCAAGAAATGCGACCCCAATACCCACATTTTCTTAAATATATAATTTTAATATCGGTGATACAATGTTTATAATTAAGGTGTTCTTATATCATAGTTTTTGGACCTTTTGTAGTTTATATAAATACGCGATAACGTGATAACGAGATAAGCGCCCGTGATAAGCGATCGTTCGTAAGATAGCTGGGTTAAACGCGTCAGTTGCAAATTCATATTTGTGCTGGGATGACGTCTTTTTTACGCGCAACTTAAAATATGATTTTTCACAGATTTTTATAAAAAAATGTATGAGGAATAATGCAGAGAGATATTTTAAAGCCCTTAGACTATTTTTTTTTTAAAATTCATAAGAATAAGGCCAATAATGAGGAAACCACTGGGGTCCCTAAACGAATCCCATCGGCAGAGAAGTATTTTTCTAGTCTCCGAGCCGCGAGAGTGAGAGGAAAATTTCAACCATGTACACCCATCCGTCACATAACACGGTACTTGCTTAACATGATTTTGGCTTAACGCGACTTCCATTTCGGAGTTTTTTTTTTCATTAAATCTTGCATTGTAGTGTCTTGAGACTCTTAGTGTCAACGAGAAATGAAACAATGTATTGCTAGATACGAAGATGTTTCCACGAATCTCAAATGAAAAAAATTCAACCATGTACATATTTTGTTTTACTTTGAAATGACCAAATAAAATTAAAATGGTCGTTTTTAATGTAAAAATTTAAATTACCAAAATATCAAAATAAAAATTAAAGATTATTAAAATAGGCGTGTCGCCTGCTGTAGCTCTGTCGGTTAGAGCTTGCTCTACCGATTACGCAGGTCTGGGTTCGATTCCCGGTAAGATCACAGTGAATTTGAGAATTATTCAATTCAAAGTTGTAATCGACGACTGGGTGTTTGTGATGACAATTTACATTATTTCCTCTCCTCCCATCCTTCTGATCTTTTAATAACTGGGTGTAGCAATAGCGATTAGTTAACCACTAGGCCTGTTTTCCCCTCATTTTCCCCCACCCATTCATTATATCCAATGAACGGGGCGTATAGAGAGCGATTAGCTAACCACTAGTTCTGTCCTAGCCCTATCCTTCTATTCCTACTATCTTCGGAAATAGAAAGGTTGAGCAACTGAGTAATAAGCAGTTCTCGTAGAAACACTTCTGTTAAGAAAAACTCCATTAGGAGTCCATATTGGGAGCGATGATAGTAAAAAAATAAAAAAAGTCCTGTTCTAGCCTTATCCTTCTTTTCCTACTACACATTTTGAAAAAAAAGTGAGGTTGAGATACCTCCATTAGGAGACCATATGCTCAACATTGGGAGCGGACATGGATAAAAATAATAATTAACAATTCGTGACAAAATAATGTCATCTTATTTAGAAGCAAAGCTAGTAAATTTTTTTAAGGTATAAAATACGAATTTCCTAAAACCTGTAAATGGTAAAAAATAAATATTCTGTACATAGTCATTCCATGTTGGGATACAGCGGAACCTGTTTATGTAAGTTCATCTTTGTCTATCGATATATGTCACTATACGTCCTTTTTGCATCCTCGCCCGAACGACCATCTTCGTTTTATGACTTTTGCCGTTAATGACCTCGGCTTGGCGCCTCTGTCTGCGCTGATTAATATCCGAGATAACTATTGAAATGCCTCATTAGTACTTCTAATTAAAAACAATATCATATCTCGAAACATTGATTCCGCCTAGATAAGAACCACATGCATTAAAAATAAGTCCAAAAATAGATGGACGCAAAGCTCAATAGATTAAGAGCTTTCATATTATTTTTCGTAATATATTACGTCACTGTATGTAAGATATCGACTGTGGAAAGGAAAAAAGAAATAATAACCCACAGTTTTTTCAAAACAGATTTTTTTAGATAATACAATGTATCAAACTTGATATACGTTCTATCAAAAGGATGTAAGCTGCAAATGTCGAATTATTTTATAAATTTAGCTTTTAAGTTTGAAAAAAGATCAGCTTGTGAAAATTGAAACCAAGAAAAAAGACTATTTCCAGATAATTTCTTTAATTAATATTATAGTATGTCAACTAAACACCAGCTTAGAAGTCTCGGTGCACTTTAAGGTTGTGTATATTTCATAATTTACATATGGCCCAAAATCATCAAAATACTTTTTTTGTGCCACCTGTAAAATTTGCTATGTGTGGGTAACGTCTTTTTTCCTTTCCACAGTCGATATGTGCATAAATATTTGTTGCGACAGAATTTGATATTTTTTTTCTCAAATGGATAAACAAATTTTAATCGTTTAAATTATGTAAATTTACACTAGTTTTGTCACTAATGACCCGGGGTTTGCCTTCTTTAAAACTTAATATTTCGTCCATATTTTATTTTTCCAAAACTAAGGGAAATCTTAGTTTTGCATTTTCTGGGGAAAAAACCAAATCCATAATTTTGTTTGAGATTCACAACCCCAATTACACTACCCCCAATTACACGGTCTCGACTATGGTGTAAATGGGGGTTTTACTGTATTCAGTAATGCGTTGATTTGGTGTCAATACCGTCGCCTGCTGTAATTCAGTTGTTAAGAGCTTACTCTACCGATCACGCAGGTCTGGGTTCGATTCCCGGTAAGATCTCAGTGAATTTGAGAATTATTCAATTTAAATTTGTGATCGAAGACTAGGTCCTTGTGATGTCAATTCACATTATTTCCTTTACTCCCATCCTTCTGATGCTTTAATAACTGGTTGTAGCAATAGCGATTAGTCGACCACTAGTCCTGTTCTAGTCTCATCCTTCTTTCCATACTACCCACTTTGAAAAAAAAGTGAGATTGAGCGACTGAGAAGAGGCGCCATTAGGAGGCCATATGCTCCATATTGGGAGCGGACATGGATAAAACAAACACTGTAGAGACAACAACTGTTATTAACGTGAAGTTGTGTATGGCACTATAAAAATAATTAATTTTATAAAAAAAAAAAATGATTAAAAATGCTGGCGCACGGTTCTGACGACACGTGTGCGGTGCGGTGCGGTGCCGCTTTGACAAAAGCGTCCAATAAATTATTATCAGCGCTGTGCAACGGGAACGCATTAACAGACTCGTAAAATCATACGCAGAACTTCCTTGAGCCAAATGTCTGCAATTCATTATCATTTACTTCACGGCGACACTAAAACAATCAACAAGAGGACTTCATAAAATATCGCAACAAGCTAAATACGAAACCAAAGTTATGCACTGTATAAGGAAAAGTTTTAGATAGTCATATTTGAATTGGTATAAACAAGCTTACTGGTAAATATGTGGAAGTTTATTGCAACACAGTGACTCGTGTTTCACCTTTTTAAGAAGCATCATCAGACATAATATCGCAAGACTTACGATTAAACAAAAAAAAAAAAATCTTTTTACTAACCGCAAGAAGTTTTTGAAAATTTATAAAATCATTAGTAAAAATATGCAAGTAGTTTGTCGCCTGCTGTGGCCCAGTTGGTTAGAGCTTGCTCTTCCGATCACGCAGGTCTGGGTTCGATTCCCGGTCAGATCACAGTGAATTTGAGAATTATTCAATTCAAAGTTGCGATCGAAGACTGGGTCTTTGTGATGTCAATTCACATCATTTCTTCTCCTCCCATCCACCTGATCCTTTAATAACTGGGTGTAGCAATAGCGATTAGCCAACCACTAGTCCTGTTCTAGCCTTATCCTTCTGTCCCTACTGCTTACTCACTTTGAAAAAAGTGAGGTTGAATAACAAAAAGTTGTCATCGAAAAACTTCTGTTGAAATACCTCCATTAGGAGGCCATATGCTCCACATTGGGAGTGGACATGGATAAAACAAAAATAAGAAATAAGCATTAGTAAATTCAATTTTAATAAGAACATGCGGCTCACCGTTGCTAAACATATTTCCTTTTAGATTTACATCCCCTAATTATGTAAACAATTTGTAATTAGTACTATGAATTTTTGTATCTTACCCCTCCCTGTGTCTAGAAGAAGAGAAAAAAACTTCTAAAGTAAAGTAATTTCTAAAGGCAATAATTAACAATAGGAAAAAAATGAATTCATCGATTCCTTACACCGGGGTGGGGAACCTTTTCATTTCAAAAAGCCACATTCATTTATCTGATTCAACATAAGGAAGCAGTAAAGAAAACGTTGACACCGCTCCCCCCCCCCTTTTTTTGACTGTCGAACATATAATGGGTTGATTACGCTCTTTTTGTCAAACGGTTGCGTATAATTTTTTGATCAAAGTAAATATTTTGATCAAGTCATAAGGCCGCATTAGAATAGCCAAAAGGCCGCAGGTTCCCCTACACGTCTTTACATTATTTACAGATAACAATAATAAGTTTACCATATTTCTAAGTTAAATTATAACTAACAACCTGTTCTAGTTGATTAATACTCTTCTTACCATCCATATTAAAACATGAATAAGTTTTTTTTTCTTTTGATTCAGCGGTTAATTCATTTTAATATAAAATTTTAAATAATAAATTTGTTACCTACTTAAAATTATCAACTTAAATACAATTGAATAAACTTCTTACCAAATAATCAACCCTTAATGTGACGAAGCTAACAGGTTTGGGGGTTGATTGTGTCTCTTAACACATGCAGCAATAAGCAGTCAATAATTAATTGATGTATTGTTAATAATGGCAACACCTTTGTTTGTCAAACACACACAAGATTACAAACTGGGGTGCAATTAACCCCCACTCGAACGTCGACTAATCACCTGTTAAATCACATGTTCGCGAAATCCACCTAATCTCTTGTCAAACGATTCACATAATTAACCCTTTCGCTACGCAGCTGTAAATTAATAAATTATTTGGGGTATTAATCAATGATTGTTTTTCAATATGTAAAAAGATTGAAAAAAAATGTTTTGTTTTCGTGTTAAGTAAGTTATTGTAAGGATGAATGTTTCAAGTGTTTTGATATCGAATACATCTGGTGTTTTGGCAATTTACAGTAATGCAAAATATTTGATTTACCCAATGGTCATCAATAAAAATTTGAGTGCTATGTTTTAAGCACGTATTGTAAAAAATATAATACTTTTATATTTTGACACCGTTCTGGTAGAAATTGGTAAGTACCAGACTGATAGTTCTAAGAAAACAGCAAATGTATCAATATGTTATATAATATAGATTTTTTCCTTTCTGCATCACACCGAAGATGATATCTCCTCAACGATACGGGTAAGATACATTTTTTATAACAACTTGAGAGGCAACAACAAATAATATTTAAAAATATATAGATACTATAAAGGTTAATTAATAAATAAAATTGGTATAACTATGAATAATAAATTAATTAGGTAATAATAAGCAATAATAATAGTTAATGGTGCTATAAAACAAACTTTTTATTTTGAAACAGATGTGATTAGGGATTAAATGGTAAGGGGCAGGGAAGATATACTTTTTCTCCAAAAGAAGTAGCAAATTTTTTGAAGTGATGTAAATTTTCTGGAGACGAAACTAAATCTAGATGCCCGATAGGACCATCATGGTTATTTCTATAAAATGATAAAAATATACCTCTTTCTATGGAAATAATCGGACAATCCCAGAGAATATCCTCTGAATCCTGATTACTGTCACAAGGGCAGTGTGAGTTAAGTTTGATTTTAAATTTATGTAATACAAATTATTATAATATCAAAAAAAAAAAAATTAATGCATTAATGCAGATCTGAAACAAATAAGAGTTTATAATTAATAGACAGGGAAGATTGCCTGCCTTAAATCAGCACCACTTGAATATCAAGCGGACACAGGTGTCCGGAACATATGCAAGCAAACATGGATATCCAAGACATTTAAAAAATCAAATAATTGGTATTCTAATAGAATATAAGCAATATTTTGATAGATATGTGTAGTGCCATCTATACTGAGTCAATATAGATTTTTAAAATATCGAATTCGAGTGTATATTAGGCAAAACTATTTTTCTCAAAAACACGTAGTATCTCTGTGACATATTAATGATTAATTTACGCGGTATTCAAACGGTTAATAATAATAGCCTATATAAATTGCTGGTATAATCGATGCACCAACTGAGTTATTTCAGACAATTAATTGATATCAAAGAATCTTCTGTATACTGTTTAAAACGATTTAAAAATATATTTTCGCACGAGATTCTTTGTGAGAAACTAAGGATTTGATTATATATAGTTGTGATAAATCAAAGAATATTGTAACTTAAAGGGTCACATCAACCCCCTGTCAACATTAGCAGGAAATCACACCCCCTCAACCCCTTGCGCTATCATCGTAATATCGCTCAGAGTATGAATCGCAGAGTGTCACAGCTTTCTCACTTCTTGCTTTTATCCATCGATAGTAATAATATGTAAACATAAGTTGAAAACTTGGTATTAGACGTCTGCTGAGTGTTGAAAATGACTTTAATGTTCAAATATTGTTGGCATTTAGAAATTTTAATAATGTTTATATTTATTAGGTGTGAATGTTTTCAATTGCATGCCGACAAGGTTCTGCAACCGAAAAATCATTACTTCGTTCGTCATATACGATTTCGGCTACTACAAAATATTATAAAAAGTTGGCTTATATATCGTTGGTTCAGTTCCATAGTGCTACAACTAGAAATTTGTAGTTTAAATATATGAGTTACCTAAGTTAATCTGGGTTGTAAAAAGGGATAATTGTTAGTTGTCTGCTGTTTTTAGTCGTTTGTCTTAATCCAATTCAAATTTATTGCACAGTTAACAGAACCATAAAAAGATATTTCAAGTTTTATTTATATTTAACTGAGAAATCGTTTATATTTCTTCGTTTCCATTATGCAAACTTCTGCTTACAGAGATAAAATGTTAAGTATTCGAATATATTAAGTTAATATAAGCGAAAACATATTTTTTTTGACTGATCATTCTAATCACTATTAAACAGCATATTTTCCTACAACCTAATAATTATATCACATCAAGAAATGCGTTTTTAATTCGAATCGTTCAAATTATGTACATTCACACAAATTTAGTCACTAACGACCCGGGTTTCGACTTTCCGCACCTTCAGACGTTCAAGAGCACGGATGAACTTGAACTGACGCTTAGTAAATGAATGTATCGTGTTTATATAAGAAATAAATGTATCATTGAGTTTAAAACCATTGTCGGCGAAAAGGATTAGCCCATGGGAATGCCCACAGATTTAAATGTTGATGAACGATTCATATTTAATATTGAAATTCCACCAAGCACCTTCAGTCGAAATTTTAAAATACATTTTACTTTTTGGAAATGAAAAAGTATACATTTCATTGAAATAAAAATATTTTTTGTCCTGTCAAAGAAAAATAAAAAAAGCAGGAAATAATATTCCAATAAAAAATATATTTATTGAACAATATTGTTTGTTTATTTTGTGTTAACGTCTTTGAAGCTTGACAAAACAAAAAGTCTGCGATAAATTTATTTTTTAAATAAAACAAATCACTAAGCCTATATTTGCCATCTATAATATAATATTATGCAAATTACGGGGCGAGATTTTGAAACACGGAACGCACTTTATAAAATAAAAAAAAAATATTAAGGGATTTTTACGATTTTCTCTTGCAAATTCAATTTATCCCAAAGGACATTGCTGAACCTACTTCAATATTCATCTTCCTGCCGGGCATAAAAATTGAAGACCTCCCCTTGGGCTCGATACACACCATGGTCAAAAAGATGTGATCTACACCCTGGACAGATTTAAAAAGAAATGTTTTACTATTATTTTTTTTTAATTCATGTACCGAATGTGGACAGATGTTCGTCATACAGGTGGGTTCTATAATTAGATACAAGCACTTTAGAGAAAATTATAATATAGTATATAATATATGGATTAAGGTTATGAATGTTTATGATGCTGACATCTCCTTTCTCTGATTCTGAAAACTGGGTGTAAGAAAAACGATCAGCTTATTATAATTATTATTTCAATGTACCGTTTTTATGTAAGGTTTTGCAGTTTAAAAAATCTATTGAAATTTACCATTCCATCGGTTTTATATTAGAAAAAAAAACATTCCATTAGTCTAATTTAAGATTTCGACTGAAGGTGCTTGGTGGAATTTCAATATTAAATTTGAATCGTTCAAATTATGTACATTCACACAGATTTTGTCACTAACGACCCGGGTTTCGTCTTTCGGCATCTTCAGACGTTCAAGTGCACGGATGAACTTGAACTGACGCTTAGTAAATGAATGTTTCGTGTTTATATAAGAAATAAATGTATCATTGAGCTTAGAGCCATTGCTGGCGAAAAGGATAAGCTTATGGGAATGCCCACAGATTCGAGTAGTAAGTAGTTTCAAGAATTATATTTATTTGTTTGTCGGCAAAGGTTTTATGATTATATTTATATAGGGTATAGAAGTGGAGATCCCGGTAAGTTTAATATTTAATTTAATGAAATGTTAAACCTTAAAACCGCGTGTGCGCGCGCACACTTTAGCGGGAACATTGTTAATAACATGAATTTGACCATTTATTTGGATAAGCAATAGTTTTAAATACAGTTATTTTGCGTTCGTCAATTTTCCTGCACCCTGTATTTGAAATTCTTTCGTTTCTTTTATTTAATCAAGTTCTGCTTTTCTTAATTTCCATCAATTAATCTGATAATTAGTCTCGCGATTGGAACTGAGCGGCCATGACGGGGGAGACTGGGGTAAGATGAGATTAAACAGTTTTATCTTTTGTATATTGTATATATACATTTTTGTTTTTTTTTCAATTAGCTTAAAACGACGGTAATTGGTGACGATTCCGTTTGGAGAAATTCAGTATATAAAGTGCTTTGAATGTTTTGCATAGAGAATAATTTCATAATGGAAATAATTGATTATTTTAATTATATTTAAAACAAAGTTAAGTGAATGACTAATTTTTCATGCAATGAAAAAGTGACAAAATAGATAAAGAAAAGCTATTCTATACTATATTTTGACTTTTTATAAATCATACATCGTCAAGATCAAGCCATTTGCAATTCATAGTTTTATTATTTGGAAAATCCATGAATGTTTTAGACATTATAGATTTTACTCTTAAAAAAATGAAATTGTATTATATTGGTTTAATGACGTCTTACACACTACCACCTCCTCTCTTTCTTCGTTACAATTTTTTGCCCCACTCCATTTTTTTAAACTTTATAATATATTATAAATTACCCTTAATGTATTATAGTATTAACATTTTGTTATTGTTTGTAAATGAATACATTTTTTGTTCTGTATATTGATAATCCTTTTTTATTTGGAATTTTGAAAAGCTGAGACTAAAACAACAGTTCTCGTAACTAATTAATAAAATTAATAACAGCATGATTACTTTATTTAGTTAGATCGAGATCCGTTTCAAATTTTCGATAGAAGATAAGAGGGCACCAAAAAAACAATTAGTTTATTTAAAATGGTCGGTATGCAGAGTTCCTTGTAAGATTGAATGTTCATATTGATTTTTTGTTCAATTATAAATACATTTATTTTGCTCATTTAAAAAATGTATACGTTTATACAAAACATAAAGAAGAAAGCAAAATTTCTTTCACTGATTCCAAAAATAATTTTGACCACCTTATTATGTGGATAGTATGTTATATACATATTCAATCCATATTTGCACCCTATGTGGAGTATATAGGCTTCTAATAGAGGTATCTCAACAAAAGTTTTTTTCAAAATAACGCGTGTTACGCAGTTGTTCAACCTCTCTTTTTTCGAAGAGATAATATATATATTACGGATATGGCTAGAACGTGATTAATTGTTAGCAAATCGTTCTTACTACCTACCGTTATTTTAGGATTGGTAGGATAGGAAGAAGTTAGACAGCATCACAAACATCGATATGTCTACTAAAACAATTCGATAAATTGATTTAAAAATGCTGTTTATACTGGGACTTAAGCCAGTAAGATCCGTCACCGAAGTTCTACAGCGTTTATCACTGCACCACGGAACCCAATTTGTTTATATATATTTGGCAATAGACAATACACTTATAGTTGCAAATAATTTTGCAAATTTCTGGTACTACTATTTGGTTGTAGTGTGTTTTGATCCGTTGACAATTAAACACTCAGAAAGAACAAAAAAAAAGACACAATTATACCATCAGTAGTGGATTAACCTATAAACGAATACGACGTGCACTTGGGGCCTTTGAATTTTGGAACCCCAAAAAAAGCTTATATTATATATAACTCATGTTATTTATTCTGTTTAGATTTTAATATATTTTTGTTATTAAATATGGAATTTTTATGTTATCTGAAAAACAGGGTCTCCAAATTTTATTGCGCCTGGGGCCTTTCGTAAGCTTTATCTGCCACTACATACCATCATAATTATAAATCACTACAGATATATTAGCCGCCTGTGTGGTCGAGTGGTCAACGTCGTTGGCTACCGCTACGGAGGTCACGGGCTCGAATCCAGGTACGGACAGTTTTATAAATTGATTTTTCAATCGATTTATCAATTTCTATTCAAAGGCATGGATGTATGTGATGTCTTGAATTCTCCCCATCCACCCATTCTCTCCTATGAACGGGGCGTATATAGAGCGATTAGCTAACCACTAGTCCTGTCCTAGCCCTTTTTTTTCTATTCCCTACTCTCTTTGGAAAAAGGAGAGGTTGAGCAACTGAGTAACAAGCAGTTCTCGTATAAGCACTTCTGTTGAGATAAACTCCATTAGGAGTCCATATGCTCCACATTGGGAGCGGACATGGTAAAAAAAAAAACAGATATATTATATAATAAATATCGCAAAAAAAAAATAAGCAAAACTTATGAAACGATAACTAATACATGGTTTATTGTAAACATGTTCAATTGAAAGACAAGCAAATACGTTTCTTGAGTTAAAAACATCCATTAAAATTGATTAAAAAAAATAATTAAAAATTCCCCGCCAAAATTAAAGGTTCACCGAGCAAAGAAGACAGATGCTTTGGGATTATAAACAACAAAAAAATATTTAATACTCACAGCTACTTAAGCTAAAGGGGGGGGGGATGCTGGTGGGAGTCACTGTAGAAAGAAAAAAAATTAAAAAAACCATGCATATTTCATGATCATTCATATTACCTTATCTCTCGAAAGGGGGAGAGGACATGGTAGGGTGGTTACCAAACACTAATTCTTATTTTTTTTTTGGACAAGTAGCATCCGACCCCTGTCTCCCCCTATGGTTTGTTTTAATTTTTGCTGTGTCAGAGATGACTCAACTTTTACATGTGTATTTAAAAAAAATATATTTTCACTCAAAATTCAAATATAACAGTAAAATATTTCACTACGAATAAAAAAAAATTCCCATTAAAAACAATTGAAACATTAAATTTGAATCGTTCAAATCATGTACACTCCCACAGATTTTGTCACTAACGACCCGGGTTTTGCCTTTCGGCATCTTCAGGCGTTCAAGTGCACGGATGAACTGAACTGACATTTACTAAATAATTGTATCGTGTTTATATAATAAATAATGTATCACTAGTTACATAATTTGAACGATTCAAATTTAATATTGAAATTCCACCAAGCACCTTCAGTCGAAATCTTAAATTGAAAAATTATCAAATTTTAGTTGTCGATTGAGCAGGCAAAGTAGCATAAATGTATGGTTGTTTCATGTCTGGTTGCCCACTTTGGTCTAGTTGGCTAGAGCTTTCTTTACCGACCAGGTGGTACTGGGCTCGATTCCCGGTAAGGTAAATGTCAAATTTAGATTTTTCAATTTAAAATTTGAGACCCAAGGTATTGGTGTTGTTATATATATATATATATATGTATACATTTTAACCATGTCCGCTCCCAATGTGGAACATATGGACTCCTAATGGAGTTTATCTCAACAGATGTGTTTCTACGAGAACTGCTTGTTACTCAGTTGCTCAACCTCTCTTTTTCCAAAGAGAGTAGGAATAGAAGGATGGGGCTAGGACAGGACTAGTGGTTAGCTAATCGCTCTCGATACGCCCCGTTCATAGGATAGGATGGGTGGGAGGGGGGAATTCAAGACATCACATACATCCATGCCTTCGAACAGAAATTCATGAGTCGATTGAAAAATCAATTTATAAAACTGTCCGTTCCGGGATTCGAGCTCGGAACATCCGTAACCAAAGCCAACGACGTTGACCACTCGACCACACAGGCTCCACGATAATTTACCTCGAGTTTTTCTCATATGATCATTCAACTTTCAAATATTTGGCGCATTGGCATTAATTGGCTGTAATTTCATTTTTTTTTATAAAAAAATAATTAAAAAAATTGTCGGCATTGTACAACAATAATAAAAAAATATGGAACAACCGAGTAAAATATCTAGTAATAAACTAGTCATAATTTCACCAAGACTTGTAAGCCGAGTAGTGATTGAAGTCTTTTTCGGTTACGGTGTCAACGGGATCAAATCCCAGAGTGGAAACCCTCATAAATTGATTTATGAATTTGATACCAGACACTCTAATGTTTGACATTTGTAATCCTAAAAAAAAGAGGATTCAAAAGTAAATTTGTTGATTGACTTGACAACAATCTAACGTCTTTTAACACGATGTTTATGGGCCCTCTAGAGGTGAAGTGAGCCAACCAGTAAAATGGTAAAACTATCACGTCTTTATTTGGTGTTTTGGTGGATTGCATATTTTTATTTTACGGAGATAACACTATTGTAATGTGTATTAACTGAGGTTACTTCACTTTTACGATACTTTAAGATGTGTAGAATATTACAACGAATCTAACGATTTTTTCTAAAGTACCATTTGGCTCACTTCACCTCTAATGGGCTCATATAGTTAAGATTCCATATGCTCAAAATTGTGCAAGTCGAGTACTAAAAAGTATAGATTTTTGATGAAACAAACAAAAAAATTTTAAAAAATGCGTGTATGTTATTTGAAAGACTACCTCATTGTAATTTTCGTGTCGCAAAAATCTACACTAAGAAACTTGGGTCGTGGATAAGGCTTTAAACAGATTTCTAAAAATAAAAACTAATAACTTTTGGCGGGTATATTTTATCTCAACTCTCAAAATGTTGTCGGGCCCTGTGATTCGAAAGACTCCCTTTGGCTTTTCATTCATGGAACCTCCACTCAATTCCAAATCCGAAAAACTTATCAAACATTTATCATAAAAATGTGTGTTTTTCGGGAACTGCCCCCACCTGCCCCCTCCTCATTTAACGTTTTTTTAAACCCACCCCGTCCTGCAAATTCTTCCACCTCTTCTTTCAGACTCATTTCCCAAGAGTCCACCTTGCCAATTTATTGGGGTGACCAAAAATTATCTCGGCTCCACTGGGCATTTAATATGAATGAACTATATCACATTTTTTTTAAATTGTCACTTTTCCTATATAATTATTATAGCTTGAAAAATATTGTGAAAGCTTCTTATTAAAAAAAAAATACATATTTAGCTCTAGTATTTTTATCGAAAAAGTTTTAAACAATATAAAATAATGCTTGTGAAACTAAGTGTGCTTTTATGTTTTGCATACGTATAGATTTGTGAGATGATATCAAAAAATATCTGGTGCACTGGCAATTAAACGTGAAAAAATAAGCTTCACTTGCTAATGCATAACTCTACTGATGAATTATTTTGTTTTAAAGATAAATAGCATATTATGTGAGCTTTTGATTTCTTTGAATTATATTTGAGCCAGGTCAATTGGTTAACCCGTAACATGCCATCCTAAAAAATCACGTTCCCTGCCATGATGGCATCTCAGTTTCACTGTTTATTGACAGTATTTAAACCTAAGTTGGAAGCTAAAAGATAATTTAAAAAATGTATTTATGCTAGAATACCTAAAATGATAAATACTTATTGACAATATTTAGAGAAATATTGAATGATTTCATGGCTCAACTATTTACGATTGCATCATAGGCATGGATGTGTTAAAAAACTCTTTGTTGCCTATAAAAAAGTATTTACTGAATTATAATTGATTTTCCCAACATTTTTTCATCCATATCTATTTTACTGTGCAAGAACATCCCATTTATACAGTCCACGTAGAATGAACTGTGATTAATCTACGTAATATGATAGAAAACATGTCAACTGTTGAAAGGTTAAAGACATAATCCACAATTTTTTTCGATAATCAAAATTTATACAACTTTATACACTTTTTATCAATATGATGTATGCTGCAAATGCCAAATTATCTGTATATCTGTATCTGAATATTATGTATCTGAAGTTTGAAGAAAATACGATTTGGATTTAAAACAAGGTTTTATTAAGCAATTTATTCAATTGAATCAACAAAACACTAGTTTATTAGTCTTCGTGCACTTCATGGTTGTGTATATTTATCAATAAACGTTTTGTACCTTCTATTTTTATCCACAGTTGATATTTTGACAACATACTAATAACCTTCCATCAGATATCAAATAAAATAATCAATTTTCTCACTCGAATATTTCGTTAAATAGTAATGAATACAAAAGTTTGTTTTCTTCATTGTTCTTATAATTTTTATTTATGTGGTCACCCTATTGTCAACATTAGCGGTCCCGGGGCAAAGGTTAGCAACCCTGGAGGCTCCCGACCGGTATTCTAACACAGTGTCACCTCTATGCCATTCGCCGCTCACAAGTTGCTCCGCTAATTTACTACGAAAACACGTAAAAACAAGAGGAGAAACTTTCTCCGACGAACGCCACTGACTGCTTCATACTAATTATGGAACTTTTTTACGATCTTTGCCATTCTGTCGTATGTCATGTTTTGTGTTCACCTTTTGTAAACAATACAAAATCGCAAAAATAAACAAATGCTCTTGAATATTTTTAATATTGATATCTAACTATTAATTATTGGCTTTAATAAAACAGTCATTTGCACAATCAAGACAACATCGTAACAAACCAAAAAATACTGGCTTATGCTGTGACTGTTATGTCTCATTTAGCCCAACTGAATACGAGGCTGAGAGAGTGAAATCGGTCACATACAAAACAATATGAGTGTGACGCACTAGATTTGACCGAATGATCCGACGAGTGATTCAAGTGAGCGAGTGAAAAGAAGCCGTTTCAATTTCCTCGGCCAAGACGACACTTCTAACAGGCATTTGAATTGAACGAAACGCACGGAAAAAGAACAAAAAAAAAAGAAAATGCGTGGAGACGTTTACTCGGTCAATATCGTTGATTGGATGAACTATCATGCTCGACCACGTACTCGGTTGGTCTAAATGAGGTATTATATCAACTGCTGGGTTGTTATCTATGATATTTTTTTTTGTTTTCTAATGTATAATATATTATGTACTTTATGTTTATTTTTATTGTATTTGTTAAGTGCAACGCAAAGCGGTGTCAGCTGTAATGCCATGTACTGTCATTTTCATTTGAAACAATAAATTTAAAAATATATATACATATATATAACTCTAGCTAGACATATTTGTAAGTTACACAAATTTTTGATGTATTGCGTTATCATATATTTTTATTATATCTAGAACAATATAAACATAATTAAAATATGACTATGTTTCTGTGAATGGCGTGCATATCGACTGTGGAAAGGAAAAAGGACGTAACCCACACATATAAAATTTTACAGGAGGCACTAAAAACGTGTTTTGATGATTTTGTGACATATGCAAATTCAGAATTATACACAACCTTGAAGTGCACGGAGACTTCTAAACCGGTGTTTAATTAACATAATCTAATATTAATTGAAGAAATTGTCTAGGAAAAACCTTTATTTCAGTCTTTTTTCTTGGTTTTAATTTTTACAAGGTCATATTTTTCAAACTTTAAAACTAAATTTTGATAGTAATTCGGTATTCGCAGCTTGCTTTTGATAGAACGTGTATCAAGTTTGATACATTGTGATATATGATATATTGATAAGTCGAAATACATATTTTATTGATTTAATTAATTGTTTCGTACAAAATCTACAGTTTTTCAAATATAAAATTACGAAGTGGTGAAAAAGTGTGCGGTAATTTGATGTTTTCTATTATTTCTTGGGTAAATAATGAGTATAAGCCACTATTTGCAAACATATGTCACATCGAGTTGTCAAAAATTAACACCATACGAGCCAACTTGTTGTATTAAAAAGGCATACTAGTATTCATGCACTGTCGAGATGGTTTGGTTTGAGTAAGGCTTTAATAAATGTTGAGCCATATACTACCAAATATTTCAAGCACAGAAGAAAGTTATTTATAATAAAAAAAAAAAAATGATTCAGTAGGGTTAAAAATAAGTTTTTGATTTTTTGTTACATAAGTGTTAAAACGTTAACCATTCTTTACATTGATACAGAATTGTAAAAAATATTCCAAATGACTCAATCAATTCATTGCATAAAAAAATATGGAAAAAAAAAACAATTACGTTTCATTGAGATACCTTCGAATCTCCCGCGAAAAAAAGAATAAAAATTGATTGCTAATCATATTCCCGAATTTAAATTCATCCGTATTTTCTGAAGCGCCAGGAAATATTGAAGTCCATTTATTAATTTGATTATTTATGCAAATAGGCAATAAATCCGCTATGAAAAATTGTATTTAAAAAATCCCCCCCCATCATTTTTTTAGCCCAGCCTATAGCGGCAATAACGAATCGAGGGGGGAATGGGGAGAAATAGGGCGTGAAATTTATCAAACTTTTTTTATGTAAACTGGCTTAAGATCCCACTTTTTGCACACGCTAATGTAACAGAAGAAGTAATGAATTATTAGCAATTCTAATTGGCAAAAAGGGGATCATCCCGGGACGGAAATAAAAACGTCATGCAAATCCATAAATATTTGAAAAGAATTTTAATCGCCAAATGTAGGCAGCAGGAATACGACGATTGCATAATATTATTGCAATGCCACTCAAAGAAAGAAAGTGTTTGTGTTTTAATTGTGTTTATTGAAGTGCGTGTTTTCTTTTTCTGTCAGTTTAGCGTTTGACGTTTGCTGCCGATTGTCTATGATACGACACACGAGCTACCTACTGCAAGTTAATTGTGATATAAACTTCGCGCAAGTGCAAGCATACGTTGTCAAAATGAACAGTATGACAGACATACAAACATTGATTTTTATATATAAAACCTACTGTAAGTTAATTTTACTATGCCTATAATCTTTCCGGAAGTGCAAGCAAAAAGTTTGTCAAGGTTTTATTGCAATCGAATGAGCGATGTGGAAACACATAAAGTACGAACAAACAAATACTCATTTTTGTATATTAGATTCTCTTTTAATGTTTAATGAATATAAATAAATTCAAAACTACACTGAGCCACAGTACATATTAATTTGATTCAATTGTGTAATGTTTACAATTCATTTAAATCTTTAATGGACTGTTATTAATGTGTTATTGATATTAATTATACATATACTTTTTGTTTGTATTGGTACACACGTTTATCTCTAATAATAGTTCACGTACACTTACATGTATCACCTAAAAGGATATTCTAATTACAATACTATATCGACTTTAGAAAAACAAAAGGACGTAACCAACAGCCTTTTAAAAACAGCTTTTTTCAATAACCACAAAGTATACAACTTGATACACGTTCTACCCAAAGGATGTAAGCGGTAAATTTCGAAATCATAAATAAATTTATTTTTTAAATTTTGAAAAAGAAGGCACTGTTAAATTGCTATCAGGAAAAAGGATTAAAAATATGTTTTTCTAATACAATTTATAAAATGATAATTAGACTAAAATCAATTAAAAACTAGATTTTTAGCCTTCGTGTACTTCAAGGTTGTGAATTTGTCATAATTCGCCGTTGGACCAAAACCTTCAAAAAATGTGTTATGTGTAGGTTACGTTGTTTTTCCTTTCCAAGGTCGATATTCACATTGAAGTTGTTTTTAAGGATGTTCTTATCTCTGTAGCGATCACGCCCTTCCGTCTGCAACGATGGTAAGGGAATACATATTCATATCATATTCTCAGTTATCGTGTTTTCGAAATGACCAATTAATCAATACGAAGACCATTAATGTTTAAAACGTATTGTTTTTCTTAATCATACATAATATTATTATTTATTATCAGTGGCGGATTAAGCACATGAGAGACCCCAGGCGCAATAAAATTTGGACGCCCTGTTTTTCGAAAAATAGTAAAAATATAAATAAAAATCTAAGCAAAAAATGTATGGGTTATAATATATAAGCTATATTTGAGGCCCCTAAAATTCCGAGGGCGCAAGCGCGCGCCTCATTTGCTTATAGGATAATCCACCACTGTCTATTATGTATGCTTTTTCGTTACATGTCACTAAGAAAAACATCAAAAAAAGGTTCACCAAATGTAGTTTACATTTCATGTTATCCAAAAATATCATTAATATTGCCTAAATGCAACCATTATGTCCATCAACGCGTGATTTCAGGTAACGACATATTCAGAAACCGCGCAAAACTGTGAACTCGCGTACATAATTAACGCAACGACATCTTGTTTTGTCGGCATGAATGCGGTCTGCATTACCGACAGTCAACTCTTTATATTATTATTACTTTCAAACAGTTCGAACGCGTTCCAAATTTAAGCCGCGACAAATCATCTGAGGAGGACTTTTGGCGCCAACGCCAATTAAAATTATAAATAAAGCACGGATGCTGGATTGGGCAGGGAGGACATCTTGTTTTAGTATGACGTTTTGTGACTATTTTAATCATATTTAGATGTTTTATCTGTAGCATTACGCCATTTTATCTACGGAATCAGTAAATAACCTTTAAGTAATAACTTTGTCGGGTTCTTTGGCCCAGCGGTTAGCGTTGTAGGCTTCCGTACCGGATCTTAGGGGTTCGAGTCTTAGTACGAAATAATATGCGTAGAACAAAAATACTTGCAAATACAATACAGTAAAACCCCCATTTACACTATAGTCGGGACCGTGTAATTGGGGGTAGTGTAATTGGGGGTGAGAATCTCATACAAAATTAGGGATTTGGTTTTTCGCGGAAAATGCAAAACTAAGATTTCCCTTAATATGGACGAAATATTTATTTTTTGTAGTAGTAAATATCCCGCACACAGACAGACGCCCAGCTATGCGTATATAGCCTGGCACGTGTTGAATACACAGACGCTAGCCAACATTTGACTGTATGCGCGGTACAGACGACCGTCTCGTAGTAACGACAATGGAATGCGACCGTGCAATTGGGGGATTTGCGGCGAATATTTCAAGCCAGCGCGTAATTGGGGGTTGCACTGTATTCCTTTGTACTTTATTCCACTTTATTTAAAAGGTCAGGACCGGATTCGCTCGTTGCGAGCTTTGTTAACTGATTTTTTGACCTTATTACAATAGAGTTTTACCAAGTAAATGTCAACTTTTATCGATGCAATATCCACTTACTCCACATAAAAATAGCATATTTATTGACTTGGCATTTATTTGGTAGAACTCCATTATAATAGGGTAAAAATAGCAACGTATTTAGTTCTACAGTTTTTTTTAAATATTTATTAGTTGATAGCTATTTCGGCTTTCGCCATTGTCAGAACTACGATTAAACTTACATTATTCTCAGCTATATACACTGGCTCCGAAGAGATACACAATGCATCATGTTATTCACGCCAATATCCTGATTCAAATTACAAAAATAATATTACACTTATTTAGTATGACTGTAGTGTTTCGAAGAACGATAAGTAATCTGGGGTTTTTAAACAGTAAAGAAGTCTCCGTGCACTTCAAGGTTGTGTATAATTAATAATTTGCATATGGCCCAAAATCATCAAAACACGTTTTTTGCGCCTCTTGTGTGGGTTACGTCCTTTTTCCTTTCCACATTCCAATTATACATTGTGATTATCGAAAATAAGCTGTTTTGAAAAAACTACCTTTCACATTCGATATGATGAATAGACTAATAATTTTTCAATATCTTTAAATTATTTTCTCAGACTCCACGAATTACGACTCCGACTTCACAGCAATGGTTGTAGGTAGCAAAGTGTATAATGTTATTCTACGGAGTAAAAAAAGCCCACATTCTATCCTCTCTTCACCCATCGAAGAAGCGTCTCAAGTACATTTTATTTTCATCGCCTTATTTCACAAATAATTAATTTAACGAATATGGAGGACTGTCAAAAATAGTTACCATCTTGACAACATGAAAGGGCCTTTAGATTCGAAATGGTACTTTAGATACTGTTTCTATGGTTTATTTGACTTGGCTTCCGGTATTTTTCTAATTACCTTAAACTGAACGCAACGATAGTTAACATGGATGACTTCGGTAAAAGAAAGAACATATTGGATAAAATCATAATATTTAAATAACCTTTAGAATATAACTTGACCAGAGGCGGCCGGTCAGTGTGGTATTGGATCAATGCACTCCTTGTATATTCAGGGGCGGTTATATTTCATGAAATAATATTCAAACATAACATTTATACCATTCACTCATTTTAAATTCTTCATGTCTTTGTTGTGTTCAATAAATATTTTAGATAATTTTATTTTAGACAATACACAAAGAATTTAAAATGAGTGAATGGTATAAATCAGTGGCGGTCGGTCAATGTGGCATTGGATCAATCCACTCCTTATATATGCAGGGGCGGCTATATTTCATTTTAATTCTTCATGTATACATGTTGAATTAAAAATATTTTTAAAATTTAATTAAAAATATTAAATAATTTAAATGTTTTTAATTCACCAGAAAATTAACACACATATTATATTTGATGGATGCACTAAATATGCTTTATAGAAAAGCATATTTAAATTTATTGGCACCTTAGCAAACTCGGCTTAAGCTTACTAAAATTATTTTTAAATTAAGAATAGAAAAAAGATTTTTTATTCCCACCACAAAAAAAAAGAAACGACCAATTCAAAATCAAGAAATCAATTTGCCTAACTGCAATTTCGCGCCTCATTGCCTTCCTTTAAGAAAGCATTGCCAAAGAAGAAAATCCGAAAAAAGCTGTAAAAAGTCATCCATTTCCCAATTTTCATAATGCCATAATCTTGGCGGGCGAATTGTTCCCGCCGCCCGCCGCCCCTGGAGGGGGTGACACTCATTTAATTACCGATCTGCGGAACGAAGGAGAAAATCGACTGGAACGAATGGATATCCATTACGGAATTAAATGTGGAACGGGAGAAGGATCTCCGCACCAGATCGGATGGTGAACCTACTTTAAATAACGTCTTCTGATTATTGCAGTGGTATCCCATTTATTTCTTAAAACTCTCTTAAATATTTTAAATTATATTATTTTAATTATAACATTTCAATTTATCCATCTTGATTAGGTCACCAATGGGTCAGATAATAAACATATTATTTCCTATAAAATACATAATTTATATCGTCCCCATTGAATACCTATCATTCTTACTCACTCCTTAAAAACAAGGCATTAATTAATATGCTTAACAACTAGATCAAATGAATATCAATGTGTTCCAATGTGTTCCAATCCCGTAGCTGAGTGGTAGATGTTACCTTTATTCAATTTATGATTTTTACTGAAGGTGCTTATTGGAATTTCAATATTTAATTTAAATTGTTCAAATTATGTACATTCACATACTAAATATAATTCTTGAAATTACTCACCATTCAAATCTGTAGGCGTTCCTATGGGCCAATCCATTTCGCCAGCAATGGCTTTAAACTTAGTGATACATTTATTTATTATATAAACACGATACATGTATTTAGTAAACGTCAGTTAAAGTTCATCCGTGCACTTGAACGTCTAAAGATGTCGAAAGGCAAAACCCGGGTCGTTAGTGACAAAACTTGTGTGAATGTACCTAATTTAAACGGTTGAAATTTATTTTTATTCGTTATAAAACAATATTGTATTTTCCACGAGATTACTTTGATTTATTACTCATGTTTATTAAAACGTTAAAAGCGACGATGGACCTGGCTTAGACATGTGCTGAGGACGCCACAAGAAAGCCTGAATTCTGCTTGTCTTTTCTTCTAACCTGATGGATTCCGCCGTCGTGGAAGGCCACCGATGATCATCTATAGCAGGGTTACTCAACGGTGGGCCATGTGGCCCCCCAGGGGGCCACAGAGATTTATTTTTGTTTTGGGGAGCCACAACACAGTTTAGGGGGGGCACGGGTGTTGATAAAACGATACAGGGAAGAGCGCAGCTATTTTTTGTAAATCCGTAAATAAAATAAACTAGCTGTAAGCCCGTTGACCTCAACGGGGGGATTTTTGTTGCATTTTCAAGTAGTCAGAAAATTTACAGGCGTCAAAAATAAATTACTAACCTATTTATTGAATAATCCAGAAATTCTGATAGTAAAAGAAATATATCTGGGGGCGTATATCGACAGCCCTGCCCTGCAGTATTTAAATTGTAAATTATTTATTTTTGGAATCATGTTCTAGTTTGCCAACAACTATTTTTCGTAAAAGCAGAAATTTCGTAAGTTATTGAATTTTTGGAATAATGTTTAAGTTTGTTAACTATTTTTCGTAGTAACAAAAAAAGTCCTTGTAAATTACTTAATTTTTGAAATAATATTTAAGTTTGCTAACAACCATTTTTCGTAGAAGCAGAAATAGACCTAGTAAATTATTTAATTTTTGGAATAATGTTTAAGTTTGCTAACAACCATTTTTCATAGTAGCAAAAATAGTCCTTGTAAATTACTTAATTTTTGGAATAATGTTTAAGTTTGCTAACAATTATTTTTCGAATTAGCAGAAATAGACCTCGTAAATTATTGAATTTTTGGAATAATGTTTAAGTTTGCTAACAACCATTTTTCATAGTAGCAAAAATAGTCCTTGTAAATTACTTAATTTTTGGAATAATGTTTAAGTTTGCTAACAATTATTTTTCCTATTAGCAGAAATAGACCTCGTAAATTATTGAATTTTTGAAATAATGTTTAAGTTTGCTAACAACCATTTTTCATAGTAGCAAAAATAGTCCTTGTAAATTACTCAATTTTTGGAATAATGTTTAAGTTTGCTAACAATTATTTTTCCTATTAGCAGAAATAGACCTCGTAAATTATTTAATTTTTGGAATAATGTTTAAGTTTGCTAACAACCATTTTTCATAGTAGCAAAAATAGTCCTTGTAAATTACTTAATTTTTGGAACAATGTTTAAGTTTGCTAACAACCATTTTTCATAGTAGCAAAAATAGTCCTTGTAAATTACTTAATTTTTGGAATAATGTTTAAGTTTGCTAACAACCATTTTTCATAGTAGCAAAAATAGTCCTTGTAAATTACTTAATTTTTGGAACAATGTTTAAGTTTGCTAACAATTAATTTCCTATTAGCAGAAATAGACCTCGTAAATTATTTAATTTTTGGAATAATGTTTAAGTTTGCTAACAACCATTTTTCATAGTAGCAAAAATAGTCCTTGTAAATTACTTAATTTTTGGAATAATGTTTAAGTTTGCTAACAATTATTTTTCCTATTAGCAGAAATAGACCTCGTAAATTATTTAATTTTTGGAATAATGTTTAAGTTTGCTAACAACCATTTTTCTTAGAAGTAGAAATTTCGTAAATTATTTTATTTTTGGTATAATTTTTAAGTTTGCTAACAATTATTTTTCATAGTAGCAAAAATAGTCCTTGTAAATTACTTAATTTTTGGAATAATGTTTAAGTTTGCTAACAATTATTTTCCTATTAGCAGAAATAGACCTCGTAAATTATTTAATTTTTGGAATAATGTTTAAGTTTGCTAACAACCATTTTTCATAGTAGCAAAAATAGTCCTTGTAAATTACTTAATTTTTGGAATAATGTTTAAGTTTGCTAACAATTATTTTTCCTATTAGCAGAAATAGACCTCGTAAATTATTTAATTTTTGGAATAATGTTTAAGTTTGCTAACAACCATTTTTCATAGTAGCAAAAATAGTCCTTGTAAATTACTTAATTTTTGGAATAATGTTTAAGTTTGCTAACAATTATTTTTCCTATTAGCAGAAATAGACCTCGTAAATTATTTAATTTTGGAATAATGTTTAAGTTTGCTAACAACCATTTTTCATAGTAGCAAAAATAGTCCTTGTAAATTACTTAATTTTTGGAATAATGTTTAAGTTTGCTAACAATTAATTTCCTATTAGCAGAAATAGACCTCGTAAATTATTTAATTTTTGGAATAATGTTTAAGTTTGCTAACAACCATTTTTCATAGTAGCAAAAATAGTCCTTGTAAATTACTTAATTTTTGGAATAATGTTTAAGTTTGCTAACAATTATTTTTCCTATTAGCAGAAATAGACCTCGTAAATTATTGAATTTTTGGAATAATGTTTAAGTTTGCTAACAACCATTTTTCATAGTAGCAAAAATAGTCCTTGTAAATTACTTAATTTTTGGAATAATGTTTAAGTTTGCTAACAATTATTTTTCCTATTAGCAGAAATAGACCTCGTAAATTATTTAATTTTTGGAATAATGTTTAAGTTTGCTAACAACCATTTTTCTTAGAAGCAGAAATTTCGTAAATTATTTTATTTTTGGTATAATTTTTAAGTTTGCTAACAATTATTTTTCATAGTAGCAAAAATAGTCCTTGTAAATTACTTAATTTTTGGAATAATGTTTAAGTTTGCTAACAATTATTTTCCTATTAGCAGAAATAGACCTCGTAAATTATTTAATTTTTGGAATAATGTTTAAGTTTGCTAACAACCATTTTTCATAGTAGCAAAAATAGTCCTTGTAAATTACTTAATTTTTGGAATAATGTTTAAGTTTGCTAACAATTATTTTTCCTATTAGCAGAAATAGACCTCGTAAATTATTTAATTTTTGGAATAATGTTTAAGTTTGCTAACAACCATTTTTCATAGTAGCAAAAATAGTCCTTGTAAATTACTTAATTTTTGGAATAATGTTTAAGTTTGCTAACAATTATTTTTCCTATTAGCAGAAATAGACCTCGTAAATTATTTAATTTTTGGAATAATGTTTAAGTTTGCTAACAACCATTTTTCATAGTAGCAAAAATAGTCCTTGTAAATTACTTAATTTTTGGAATAATGTTTAAGTTTGCTAACAACCATTTTTCTTAGAAGCAGAAATTTCGTAAATTATTTTATTTTTGGTATAATTTTTAAGTTTGCTAACAATTATTTTTCATAGTAGCAAAAATAGTCCTTGTAAATTACTTAATTTTTGGAATAATGTTTAAGTTTGCTAACAACCATTTTTCTTAGAAGCAGAAATAGTCGTAAATTATTTAATTTTTGGTATAATGTTTAAGTTTGCTAACAATTATTTTTCATAGTAGCAAAAATAGTCCTTGTAAATTACTTAATTTTTGGAATAATGTTTAAGTTTGCTAACAATTAATTTCCTATTAGCAGAAATAGACCTCGTAAATTATTTAATTTTTGGAATAATGTTTAAGTTTGCTAACAACCATTTTTCATAGTAGCAAAAATAGTCCTTGTAAATTATTTAATTTTTGGAATAATGTTTAAGTTTGCTAACAATTATTTTTCCTATTAGCAGAAATAGACCTCGTAAATTATTTAATATTTGGAATAATGTTTAAGTTTGCTAACAACCATTTTTCTTAGAAGCAGAAATTTCGTTAGTTATTTTGTTTTTGGTATAATTTTTAAGTTTGCTAACAATTATTTTTCATAGTAGCAAAAATAGTCCTTGTAAATTACTTAATTTTTGGAATAATGTTTAAGTTTGCTAACAATTATTTTTCCTATTAGCAGAAATAGACCTCGTAAATTATTTAATTTTTGGAATAATGTTTAAATTTGCTAACAACCATTTTTCATAGTAGCAAAAATAGTCCTTGTAAATTACTTAATTTTTGGAATAATGTTTAAGTTTGCTAAAAATTATTTTTCCTATTAGCAGAAATAGACCTCGTAAATTATTTAATATTTGGAATAATGTTTAAGTTTGCTAACAACCATTTTTCTTAGAAGCAGAAATTTCGTTAATTATTTTGTTTTTGGTATAATTTTTAAGTTTGCTAACAATTATTTTTCATAGTAGCAAAAATAGTCCTTGTAAATTACTTAATTTTTGGAATAATGTTTAAGTTTGCTAACAATTATTTTTCATAGTAGCAAAAATAGTCCTTGTAAATTACTTAATTTTTGGAATAATGTTTAAGTTTGCTAACAATTATTTTTCCTATTAGCAGAAATAGACCTTGTAAATTATTTAATTTTTGGAACAATGTTTATGTTTGCTAACAACCATTTTTCTTAGAAGCAGAAATTTCGTTAATTATTTTATTTTTGGTATAATTTTTAAGTTTGCTAACAATTATTTTTCATAGTAGCAAAAATAGTCCTTGTAAATTACTTAATTTTTGGAATAATGTTTAAGTTTGCTAACAATTATTTTTTCTATTAGCAGAAATAGACCTCGTAAATTATTTAATTTTTGGAATAATGTTTAAATTTGCTAACAACCATTTTTCGTATATATATAAATAAATAGTTAATTAAATTATTATATATAATTGAGCAGCCCTATATAGCCGTTCACAACCCTGCAGGTGGAAATCTTGGAATTCAATATCGTTTAGTGCAAGATTTCACCCACAGATGTCATTATTAGTTCACTTAAAACGCGTTCTTATTTTTTGCTTTGTATTATTTAAATTATATAAAGTTTTTATATCGCTTTTCTCAAGAGGATTCGTAGACCAGTGTGTAAGCCGTCCGAACGACGCGCATGAAAATTGGGGCATGGTATCGAATCCCACAGCTGGAGAGAATATTTTTTGAAAATTAATTGTTTTTACACATAATAAAATAAAAATGTCATGATTTCAAAAATTCACTCATGACGTCAGAGAAAAATGAAGAAATGAATTAATGACGACAGCGGGGCAGGTGGGGGGGGAGGGGGACCGTCTTTCTTGACGTCATCGAATAGGCGAAATCGCGACCATATATACAAACGAAAAAAGTATGTATTTGGTATGAATAAAAAAATGGTGACAGCGGGGCTGGGGCGGAGGAGGGGGAGGGAAAATCGCGGACAATCATTCAGACGGACGGACATTATCGAGTATTAATATAAAGATTACTGGCATTCTAGATTCGAAAATCTCGGAAGAGCTATAAAAAAGGTGGGTTTTTGAAATTATAATTTTCATGGAAAGACAAAACAATTGTATGGGAGCCACAGAAAAATAAAAACACTCAAAAGAGGCTACGCCCCCAAAAAGGTTGAGAAACACTGATCTATAGGACGTACTCGGCGGAGTTGCGGGACGCTGGAATGACATGGGAGGATGCAAGAAGACTGGCAGAGGATGGAGAATCTTGGAGAAATCATGTGGTGGCCATATACTCCGACTAGGGATTGGATATGGACAAAAAAAATTGAAGACGTAATTTATTTTCGATTTTTTGTCAGGAATCGAATTTCATTCGCTTTTCATAAAACACCGTAAAATCTCTGAATGCTTTGAATTATTTTCTAAAAGCAACTAAGCATTTTTTCCTATTTGTTATTCACATTTATACATTTCCAAAATATGTGATAAGAACTTTGAATCATGTTGCCGAATTGACAAGTTAGACTGGAAAAACTTGGCTATCTTTTTCATATAAAATTTCAAGTCAATTCTTGTCAATTGGTATTTCTTTGTGCACGTCACTGGCCGTCATACTACGCCAAAGCGAGTTTTATTTTTAACGCTCATTGCTTCTTACGCGATAAAATCCTTAGCTTAAGAAATCAATGCGGTCCATCCTCCTCCGAAAACAGCCGTCTCCACAATTCTTCGAACCACCCCTAGTTCAAATATACTAATAATATAGCTGGAGACACCAAAGTTGATGCAAGTCTTGTGAAATATTATTAAAAAGCACTATCATTGAAAAGCTTTGAAAATCAATACTTTTTTTTAATCCATGTCCGCTCCCAATGTGGAGCATATGGCCTCCTAATGGAGATATCTCAACAGAAGTTTTTTTCTACGAGAACTGTTTGTTACTCAGTCGCTCAACTTCAATTTTTTCAAAGTGAGTAGTAGGGAAAGAAGGATAAGCCTAGAACAGGATTAGTGGTTGGCTAATCGCTATTGCTACACCCAGTTATTAAAGGATCAGAAGGATGGGAGAAGAGGAAATGATGTGAATTGACATCACAAACACCCAGTCTTCGATCACAACTTTGAATTGAATAATTTTCAAATTCACTGTGATCTTACTGGGAATCGAACCCAGACCTGCGTGATCGGTAGAGAAAGCTCTGACCTACTGGGCCACAGCAGGTGACAATACTTATTAGAAAATTTTAAATAATGATTTGAATAAAGGATTTGCATGGATACGAAAAAATGTCAATGAATTGTTGGAGACGATTCAATTATTTAAATAACTATTGAATATCTTCTGTCGTTCAAGTTCATATATAACACCCCGTTACACCATTCAACTAAAACTGACTAATTAAAAAAAAAAAAATGGTATGACAATCGTGTCACATATAATATCTTTAGAATTTTTTTTTTCAATTAAATGATACCCTAACTAAACGCAAACAAGATTTTTTAAATTTTATGGTCATTGACGATATCATTAAGAAGTTTAGTTAGTTAAAACATAATAAAACACTATTTTGTATTTATTCCACAGTTCTTCTTTTTAATTACGCTAGTTAAGATCCTGTCCTGGTGGTTATAAATAAACCGGTTCTGATCGTAATAAATAATTGTACAGTAAATAAAAAAAGGGTTTTATAATTATTTTGAATATAAAACCTTTCCACCCAGTATTGACAGTGAACAGATGTAGCTTTATATGAGCTCTTGTAAGGTGAAGTGAGCCAACTAGTAAAATGATAAAAAAATTAAACGCAATCACGTCTTAGCTTCATGTTTTGGTGAATTGCATATTTTTATTTTACGGAGATAACACTATTTCAATGTGTAATAATTAAGGTTACTTCATTTTTACGGTACATTGTCATGTAGAATACTAAAACGCATTTAAATTATATTTTGATAACATACGAATTGGCGCACTTCACCTCTAATGCGCCCATATTATGTTCCTTAATTTTGTCATGCAGACGATCCAAAATACATTTTTTTTCAAATGTTATAGCTCACTTCATTTGAAGAATGCTATAAATTAATGATCTTTATCATAAAGAATATCAGATGGTATACAGATGGTTTCAACGACGATTTTTTTAGTATTTTTTTCTATCCCGTTGTCTTTTGTCTTTAATTCCCATTTGCCGATTTTTACAGGCCACTCGTTAAAAGCCTATATAAAAAAATACAGTAGGGAGGAAAATTCCAGTTATAAAATTACGATGTAATAACACTTCACGGATATTTAAATGAAATTTAAAGTGTATTATTTTGAGGGACCGATAATTTAAAGTTTTTTTAAATACTATTTCTTAGATTATTGACCACTACAAGTATGTTATCAGCCTTTCTAGCGGGCCGCATAAAAACAAATTATAATGGGCTTATGCCGGAAAAAGAATAAATAAAAAAGTTAATTCAACCGTTCCATGTAAAACAGTCATGTAAAAAAGTTTTTTTTCAATCCATGTCCGCTCCAAATGTGCAGTTATGCCCTCGTAATAAAGATATCTCAACAGATTTTTTTACGAGAACTGTTTGTTAGTCAGCCACACAACCTCTCTTTTTTAAAAAAGAGTAGTAGGTATAGAAGAATGAGGCTAGAACAAGACTAGTGGTTAACTAACCGCCTCGCTACGCCCAGTTTTTAAAGGATCGGAAAGGGTGGGAGGGAATATTTAGACATCACAAACACCCATGTCTTCGAACAGAAGTCGAAACCAATATTACTTTATCGACTTACGTATCCCATTGTCGATCTAGCAAACTAAACTAAGATACATTGAATAACCTTAATAATAGTCGTTTTTCAATGCAATGTTTGCTTTCTTAATTTCTACGATGAAAAAAGTTGAATATTTGTATTTCAGACAACACGGGATAAGAAAATCTATAAAGAGAATGTTTATAATATGTTTCATTGTGCATCCAAATACGGACGATCATAAGCTCTTTTTTCAGAAAATTTTGGAAATAAACAGAGCGCAATTGAACAGCTTTCCGATTTTAAATGAAATACTAAACATGCCGGGGTCTCCACTCTTATACCCTATATAAATATAATCATAAAACCTTTTCTGACAAACAAATAATTATTAAAACTACTCACTACTCAAATCTGTGGGCTTTCCCATGGGCTTATCCTTTTCGCCAGCAATGTCTTTAAACTTAATGATACATTTATTTATTATATAAACACGAAACATTCATTTAATAAGCGTCAGTTCAGGTTCATACGTGCTTTTGAACGCCTGAAGATGCCGAAGGGCGAAAACCGGGTCGTTAGTGACAAAGTCTGTGAGAATGTACATAATTTGAACGATTCAAGTTTTATATTTTCACTGACCTTTTTTAAAATCTAAAAACCTCTACATGGTGACCATGTTTTCTGAAATAAAATTTCCTTCGTAAATAAATACAAATGAATTCGGCGCTCCTCAAAAACTGTCAATCAAAATAATCCAATATCGAATAAAAAGATCAGATTGTGGAATTTTAATCAGGGCAATTGCAATAAAACATTTCCAAACCCGTATTAAATATTATCAAAAGCGTAAGTCAAGGGATGGCCTCTCCATTGTCCCTAAAATACAATCGCCTTTCAGGAGTGAAACCTCAGAGCGTGGATAAGGCGTAACAGGACCGTATGAAGGAACTATTTCACACCTATCTTATTGCTTACTAGATTCCCAAAAGAATAAAACACTATTTTGTAATAATACGACATTTTACATATAAACACCATGTTCTAACTATTTTTTTTTAATAAAACCAATGAAATAATGAAACAGTCTTCTTAGTACTTTTAGTAGTATTCATTGTTATTTTATTTTGACAAAAAAAAAAATCACTTAGAACCTCATATTTCACAGGAAGCAAATCATGATTTACCAAATAAGTTAAGGATCTGTCTCGCTCATCCTTTCCAGCAAGTATTGACAATGCTCACCTTAAATGTGAAAGAAGTAAAAAATTTTAATTAGTGGTACAAAATTTTAATTGAAAACAATTTAAAAAAAAAAAATAACAACTTACATTTCATTATTTTATCATTTCAAGTTTTGAAAATAAAAAGGTGTGAAATAAAGATTTATACGTTGCATTTAAATACTCTATTTTTAATAATTCATATATGATAAAAAAATATGTACGTTTTTGGTGCAGTTGTAGACAATAATATGGTGCATTCTATTTGACTAGATATTATTAAATTTTATATACGTAAACTTCCGATTTTCTTTGTAATTTTGAATTGTTTTGAATTTTGATTCACACGAAAGAAGTAAGTTAACACTTTATTAAGTATTAATACACATAAAAACATATTTAATTTCCCCTTAAGAATGCCTGAGTACGGCCCTCGATTCCAATATAAGGATGTCGCCCAGTCGTGCCCCAAAAGTATTAAGGATAATGCCGATAGCATTATGCCTCCGTAGCCTTCTTCCTTCCTCATTCCGACTTACATCCCTAAGGAAAATACCACCTTTTCTCCTCGTTCTCCGATCTGGCACCGCGCACAACTCCGCGTCGAATCAAACCCATCAAAACTAATTCTGACTAATTGTTGTTCGCAATTCCGCAATGGTGTCAGTTTGGAAACTGCAACGGAGCAATTTTATTCGATAACTTATCGATTAATAAACTATTTGAAAATAATGAGTATTATGACTTGATGGTTCACGTAGACAATTTATACATTTTATGATACAATTATTTAGAATCATTACCTGTTAAGGCAAAGTTGGTCCCGTAGTTAAGTAGTTTGCACGCTTAAGCATCAAACAGCGAATGTCAAAACCCAGAATAAACATTTTCTATCATTGATATTAAAATTATTATATGTTAATGCATGTGTATTTAATATTTGTATTATCTTATAAACATTCCCTATATGATCACGATTAGATTTGTGGAGCATATGGCTTCCTAATGGAAGTATCTCAACAAAAACAATCTAAGAGAGCTGTTTGTTACTCAGTCGCTAAACCTCCTTTTTTTTAAAATAAGTAGTAAGGAAAGAAGGATAAAGCTAGAACAGGACTAGTGGTTAACTAACTGCTATTGCTACACCCAGTTATTAATGGATCAGAAGGATGGGAGAAGAACACCCAATCTTCGATCACAAAGTTGAATTAATAATTCTCAAATTCACTGTGATCTTACCGGGAATTGAACTCAGACTTGCGTGATCGGTAGAGCAAGCTCTACTCAACTGGGCCACAGGTGACGTACGATTAGCTTACAACTACTTATTTTTTAAATGCATTTTTCTATTGATTGTATAGTCACTCGCTGTGGTATAGTTGGTAAGAGCTTGCTCAGGTGAGACTGAGTTCGTTTCCCGGTAAACAATGTCAAATTTCGATTTTTCAAAAAAAAAAAAAAAATGACGCTTTATATGATTTTATAAACTCTATTAGGAGTCCATGTGCTCCACATCGGGAGCGGAAATGGTTAAAAAAATGTCTGACGAAAGATTGAGTGACTGACTTAAAAGCAGTCCTAGTTTAGCAAGTGTTGTTGAGATACTCTTTTAGGGTCCATATACAAATCGAAAGTAAATAATAATTAAATGGTAAGATAATTCATTTTATTACCTAATTAACGATTAAATAACAGTTAAGTAATCTTTTTATTTGTAACTGCATATTATCTTTATCACTAGAACCGAGTGGCAACGACTTTCTTAAAAATACGGCTAGTAATGCAATACACTTTCTATCAAATTGAATGGAATAATTAGCAGAATGATACGTCGCAGCGCTCCGATGGCTTTGAGCCAATCATCAGGCGAGAAGATTGAGATGCCCCCACCGTCGATACCGGAAGCACGGGGGGAGGTTGTGCGAAAGGGGGTGGAGGTGGCAATCCTCGTCATCCAGTTTCCATGGAGACACATCTGAATAATAATTATTATTGAGTGCCTGACGCGACCGGAAGTGACGTAATGACGGCGAGGGGGTGAATGGGGTGGGGGGCATCGAAGGTGACCGTCGCTGGGATATTTTTGATTGACAGGTGTTGTGAGAACTTATTGTTTGAGGGCATTTGGGTTTTTGGGTCATGTAATGGTTAAAGTTTTAGAATCTGTCATTCCTAATGACAAAAAAATATGTCGCGCATTTTTAATAAACCATTAATATATAGAATAGATTAATAGGACCATCTTATTGTCTGGAAACTTAGCACTTTCAAAATATCGCGGCGAAACACGTGTCACATTTTGTAACACAATACGTGGAATAATCTAAGCTATTTTTTTTATTAAAATGAACTTACGAAAAATGAACGCAAAGTTATCGCCGAATCCATCGAGAGTACATCTATTAATTATTTAGAATTTCGACTGAAGGTCCTTGATGAAATTTCAATTTCAAATTTGAATTGTATGAATGATGTAATCTTCCATTAATCTTGTCGTTAACGAACCGGGTTTCATCTTTCGGCATCTTCAGGTTTTATCAAGTGCACGAATGCACTTGAACTGACATAAAAGTGAATCACACAGTATAATTATTGTTAGCCTAATTGATATGACTTTGCAAGAATTTATGACATTTATTAGTTTTAATGAATAATTTGGAATAAAATATTATTTAATATGATTTTTCAATTAGTTAAATATTTACAAAAAATACTTTTGTTGAATTCTAGTAATTATCCACGGGTTCTCAAAGTGAAATATTTATTTAGGTAAATTTTTGGATTGTTTGCATTCGAATTCATTCGATACAAAGGCAACCGACCAATTTAAATTATATACAAAACAAACGGAGTAATTTAGAATGCAACAAACCTTCCCCTTGTAAAATTTTCAAATTCGATAACCCTTTCCATACCGTATACTAAATAAAATATTACGTATGGAAGGTATGCTCAAGTTTTGCTAAACATGTTTATTTTAATATTTGTATTAGACCGACAATTTTTTAAAAAATATTTATTGTTTGTAAAAGTTAAAGTAAAATTCAGTAAACAAAAAAAAACTAGCGGTTAATAGTGAGCCAACGATAAAATACTCATATAAAACCACCTTAATTCTGAGCCTTAATAATTAATATATAATATGAAAAAATACGCCTGTGTGGTCGAGTGGTCAACGTCGTTGGCTTCGGTTACGGAGGTCCCGGGTTCGAATCCCGGTTTGAACAGTTTTATAAATTGATTTTTCAATCGATTTATGAATTTCTGTTCAAAGGCATGGATGTATATGTCTTGAATTCCCCCCTTCCACCCATCCTATCCTATGAACGGGGCGTATCGAGAGCGATCAGCTAACCACTAGTCCTGTCCTAGCCCTATCTTATATTTCTACTCTCTTTAGTAAAAGAGAGGTTGAGCAACTGAGTAACAAAGCAGTTCTCGTCGAAACACATCTGTTGAGATAAACTCCATTAGGAGTACATATGCTCCAAATTGGGAGCGGACATTGTTTTTAAAAAATTACACAATTTGCTATCATTCCTCTTCGAAATATTTATGTAAAAAAGAAGAATACTTTCTTAAAAAATCATGATTTCATCAAACCTTGTCCATAACTAATATGGATTATGTAAATATCAAAGGTAATAGATAAATCACAATTGATAATTTCTACAAAAGTTATTTCTTAAAAAAATTGATTTCAGTCAATTGCTTTAGCTTTCACTTTAAAGAGAGGGTAAGAAAAAAAATCTGCAGCTTAGAAAAGGATTATGTCTCGTAGTATCAGATACTACCATTAATCTTTTAATTGAATACAAGCCAAAAATTAATAAAAAATCAATGTAAAGATACATATATCTCTATGTCGGTTCCGTGGCGTAGTGTTCAACGTCTTTGGCTTCTGTAACGGATCTCATGGATTCGAGTCCCAATACAAGTAACACTCTCCTCTATGTATCACTACAAAACCTTAGGTGTTTATGATAACTGAAAATTAGCTTCTCATCCTTCTTATCATACAATTGATAGAACGTAGCGATTAGTTAACCACTAGTTCTCTCTTTGTCTTATTCTTATATCCCAACAATCTTTAAAAAAAGGAGGTTGAGCAATTTAGTTTAAGTTAGGAATAACCAGAGGTGGGGTCAGAGGGGCTCGCGTGAGCCCCTTACTAAATTGTATTGAGGTCGCCGAACCCCTTGTTAATTTAAAACGAAATTCTCAGATCAACTGCACTTTTATACATATTATCTACGACAGATTCAGTATACACAGTAGTACATTTTTAGCCATTTAGATTATTGATAAGTTTACGGTAAATTGAATGTTATTACATATTAAGTGTATTAAGTAACAATCGATTGCTATGTGAGTATTGCTAAGTATTTTTAATATCAATGGATCAGGCAAACTAACTAATGGTTATTTAAATTTGAATAATTTAAAAAATATTCGTCATACGCAGTCAGTTCCTCAATAATATTGTCGCTTTCCGACAAGCCCCCCATCTTCTCCCTTAGGCCCCATCAATACACAGCACAATAGACGTTGTTAATGCTTCAACCCTTCCCTCACTTCTCTACCGTTTCTATTTTATGATTCCTACGACATTTGCAATGCCCCTGTCGATTGGTTCATCCCCATCTATCTGTAGCGTAACGCCATTTTACTAATTATTAATTTTCATGTCGATAATATATCAACAACTTAGTACCTACGAAAATAGTAAGTTCTGTGCCATATTTTTTCTTTTTATTAACAAGAATTCGGATCTATGGCCCAGCGGTTAGCGTTCTTGGCTTCCGTGCCGGATCTCACGGGTTCGAGTTCCAGTATGAACAGGATTTTTTCGGTTGATTTATCGATTTCTGTTTGAAGATATGGGTGTTGGTAATGTCTTAAATATCCTCCCCTCCCACTCTTCCAAACTTTTAATAACTGAGCGATTACTTAACCACTAGTCCTGTCTTAGCCCTACTACTCTCTTTGAAAATAGAGAGGTTCAGCGACTGAGTAACAAGCAATTATAAAAACTTTTGTTGAGACACCTACATTAGAAGGCCATATGCTCCACATTCGGAGCGGACATGGATAAAAAATTGCTTTTCAGACGACGGTGACTGTTTTTATTATATTGTATAGACTGAATAATAATACACATTTTCTACGTAGTTTATCAAAACTATTTATTTTTATTATTGAATTTTAACTACTGCCCAAAATTAGTAATAATATTATATTTCACATGTTATTCTTTCTTTAAATATGTTTTGTATGCGAATATAAGTAATCCTCAATGTTAGATAATGAGAAAAAAAGTATTAAAAACACTCCAATGCAACCCATGACTTTAAGATACAAAGTGACCAATTTTAACCCTTAAATACGCGATATTCCCAACCGTAGAGCTCCCGGCACAGATATGCAAATTCTATCAATTATTTGTTTGAGAACACCATGCCTTGTGCCATAATTCTGGGGTGCCGCGCCAATAAATGGGGTGTGTGCGTACCCCTTCTTAAATCTGAGAATGCTTTTAAGGAGACATTGCAAATAACCAATGTTGAACAGAAAAAATATGTCTGCTGGTCTGTTTTAGTGATTTGAATTAAATAATGCAGTTGGCATTTCCTCGATTTGGTTATAGTATCACGAGCTTGAGTGACAGACTCGTATAGAGAATCGATAACTCTATCCATTTATGCGTTTGGCTTACAACCAGTTTTCAACAAAAATATTAGTTGTAAAGTTAATGAAGATTAAAATTCTTACGACTTTATCTCAATGTAATAGAAGATAATGTTCGTTTTTAATATCAATCCTTCTATTAATAAGTCTCGCGGCTCGGAGACTAGAAAAATACTTCTCTGCCGATGGGGGTCGTTTAGGCACCCCAGTGGTTTCCTCATTATTGGCCTTATTCTTATGAATTTCAAAAAATAATATAGTCTAAGAGCTTTAAAATATCTCTCTGCATCATTCCTCACACATTTTTTTATAAAAATCCGTGTTTTTTTAATAAAAAATCATATTTTAAGTTGCGCGTAAAAAAGACGCATTCCAGTGCAAATATGTATTTGCAACTGAGGCGTTCAGCCCAGTTATCTTACGAACGATCGCTGATAAGCGGGCGTTTATCTCGTTATCGCATCGCGTTATCGTGTATTTATATAAACTACAAAAGGTCCAAAAAACTATGATATAAGAATACCTTAATTATAAACATTGTATCACCCATATTAAAATAGATATTTAAGAAAATGTGGGTTTTGGGGTCGCATTTCTTGAGCTTAGAACCGGAAAAGTTAAAAGTGAAAAATATTAATTGTGAAGTTCATGAAGATTAAAATACTTACGACTTTATCTCAATGTAATAGAAGATGTTTGTTTTTACTATTAATCCTTCTATTAATATAAGCTCTCCCTGAGTTCAAAAAATAGCTTATATCAAGTCCTCGTAAAGTACATATTGTGTTCTTCACATTCTTTCATCGGAAAGTTTTGCGTCAGCTTATCTGAAAGAGAAAAAATCGTTTTTCATATCAGCAGATAATGGTATGAAATACTCAACACGTGATTATGTTGAGTATTTTAGATCGTCAAAAGTAAGAATATACTAGAGCTAAAATTATCCATTCGTGTTACAACTGTATTTAACCATGTCCGCTCCCAATGAAGAGCATACTGTATTCTCATAAGTAAGTGTATCTTAACAGAAGTATTTCTACGATAACTGATTGTTACTCAGTTGCTCAACCTTTCAATAGAATGAAGACAGGACTTTTTTGTTGGATATCAAATTTATGGAGCCTTAAGTACCAGAACACGTTAGCGTCAAAGTTCTTCGAGTCTCCTTCATCGCTAATGTTTTGAAAAGTTGTATTCCCTTACCATCGTTGCAGACAGAAGGGCGCGATCGCTACAGAGGTAAGAGACTCCTAGTGAAGCCAGTTCACGAGAACTCCAAATGCATTTGCAAGAAAGTACTATTAATAGTATAAGTGGGAAGAAGTTGTAATCATCAGAGAGATCTATGTATGTCTTCGAACATATATCCAAAAATCAATATACGAAATAGCCCGTACCGAGATTTGAACTTATAAGTTCCGTAACTGAAGACGAAACGACTTTGAACACTCTGCCGCCTACTCGAAATTACAAGTAGACATGGCTTAAAGCTGACTTGAATATAAAATTTGACTGATGGTTGAATATAAAAGGATTGCTTTCAAAGCTTACTTTGGCGATAATATTTTCTGAAATCGATCTTCTAGATTCAAGTATACAATATGAATATTCATAATGAAAGGGTGGGTACCTCGATATGGGTGTGCCAGGTTTGTATTTCTTAATTTTCCTTGCGGGATAGAGGGTCACAGGTTCTATGGGGTTGATAGCTGTCGGGAGTTATCCCACTTTGCATTTTGTTGCGATCAATTCAGAAACCGAATTGAAAAGTTGGACGTGCGTTGTTTGCCTATTGATTACTTCTCTTCTTCTTAGTAATGTTTTGAAATTTAAATCATAAAAATATTGAAAAGCTAAAATTAAAGTAAAAAAGTAAAATTACGGTACACGAAACTATACGTTTAACTGAAACTGAAAAAAATAAAAAAAATATAAAATTAGTATATGATTATTCTGGAATCGCAAAAACTTCGCCTGAGCATGTCGAAAGGCGAATCCCGGGTCGTTAATGACAAAACTTGTGTGAATGTACATAATTCGAACGATTCAAATTAAATGTGTTAAAATCTTATGAATCTTTTTGTTTGGTATTACTGTTTGGTGTTTCTGAATATCTTTGTTATTAGAAAATCTGTTATTCTCTTCTGTGTTTTATTGCGTTTGGGAAAGTGTTCATGTATACAAATAATTCATGTACAAATATAGTATTTGTTCATTTTAGTGGACCGTGTTATTTCAAAACCGTGTAAAAAAAAGTTGAGTGTACAGTGGGACCCCCAATTACACTACCCCGAATTACGCGTTGGCTTGAAATATTCGCAAATTCCCCAATCGAACGGTGGCATTCCATTGTCGTTGCTACGAGTCGGTCGTCTGTGCGGTGCATACAGTCAAATGCTGGCTAGCGTCTGTGTATTCAACACGTGCCAGGCTATACACGCATAGCCGGGAGACTTTCTGTGTGTTGGATTTTGCGCGCGCTTTGCATTTTATCACTTAGTAACTAAATATTTCGTACAGGTTTTTTTTTTGCAAAACTAAGGGAAATCTTAGTTTTGCATTTTTCGCGGAAAAAACAAAATCCCTAATTTTGTATGAGATTCACACCCCCAATTACACGACTCCAAATTACACGGTCCTGACTTTAGTGTAAAAGGGGGTTTTACTGGATTTATATTTAAGTTGAAGTGGTCATTTTACTTGTGACTCAAATCCTGTCAGCTTTTTTATAACCATTGCAAAGAGTGCACTCTCGTGGTAGATAAGAGTACATTATATCCCATTGAGGAAGCCAGGACATTCAACCAAAGGAATATGCGATTTATATCACTACAATACAACTTTATCTTTTCAGTGTAATAAATAATCAATTTATAATCTAGACATTTGTTCGAGATAGGAAAAAAAAAGATTCTTGAAGAGTGGTCAGAGATTGTAACGGTTGAGCGCTGTGAAAAGGCGGCGGGGATGGGGTAGCAAGGGGATGAAGAGACAGGAAGGAAGGGGGCGGCCGCAGCTTCTGAACCAACCCTTTCATCCATAAATATCCATCGGACATCCTTTGAAACTTTTTACGCCTGCTTCCGACTCTGTAATGTTTTTCTTATACACCCTGGCTATAAAATAAACGGCTTGTTTTTGTTTACATGTATCATAGATAATCCTAGAATTAGTTAACGCAAATCTATATAATTAATATTTGGCTCGTATTTTTCCAATCAGAATTTATATTAAACGGTCATAATATATAGGTCAGTGCACATAATCATAATTTAAATTCGATTTTAAAAAACCTAACCTAACTTAAGCTTACCAAAATGGTTAAAAAATATTCTGACCGTATTATATTTTTATTCTGACCAAAAATTTAATTAATTTGGTCCCTTATTATCGTGTTATATAATTTAAGATTTTGACTGTAGGTGCTTGGTAGAATTTCAATGTTAAATTTAAATCGTTAAAATGATGTACAATTACACAAGTTTTGTCACTAACGACCCGGGTTTCGCCTTTCAGCATCTTCATGACAAAACTTGTGTATGTACATAATTTGAAAGTTTCAAATTAAGCATCGTGTTATAGTCAAACGTTACTCGACGCTTTAAAATCGTTGCAGGCATCATGTTCAAGGTTTTAAGAATTAAGGTTATATTTGTATATATGTACAAAATTTGGGAAACTCCAACAAACTTACACTGCGATTGTATTTTTAATTATTTGTTGCCTTTATGAATATTAATTTACATTTAATTATAATTTTTAAAGCTAAAAATCAAATATAAAGTTCCACCGGAATAATTTATTGCTATATCAGCGTCACATCACCGTTTGAATGAGTAGTTAAAACTGTGAATTCTGACGATGGCGTAGTACCAAAATTGATATCAATTTAAAAATACATAGAACAGAAACATGGTAAATTTATATTATTTACTTAAGGTTATAAAATGGGATTCTACCAAGTAATTACAGTTTAAAAAATAGTTAAATTTGTATATTTTATAACCATGCAATAACATAGGATTAGAAAAGAGTGCATGTGATTTTCTTTCTCAGTTACAATGATCTCATCTTCGAATCCGTATACGGATAGTCTTATAAATTGCCTTTACAATCGATTTATGATTTTTTGTTCAAAGGCATGGGAGTCTGTGATGACTAAAACTCCCTACCACCCATCCTATATCAAAAACAGGGCGTAACAAGACCTATCAGATAACCATAAGTCCTGTATTAACCCTACCTTTCTGAGTAACAAATTATAATCTTAATACTTTCAATGGATTCGGCGGTAACTTTGTGAAAGTTAATTTAAATATAAAATATAAATTAACGTAGATTATTTCACGTATTGTGCTACAAACTGTGACACGTGTTTCGCCTCATGATTCTTATTTTACTATTCTGATATATTATAACAACAAAAAAACGGGAGGCAAGGAGGGGATGATAGAAAAAAACAAACCAACATTAATGGTACTACAAATTACATTAACGTTACTAAATGATTAATTAATGAGTTACATCAATTAGGAAGGGTTAAACCATTGAAAATAAATTGCTAACATTATTCATATATATATATATATATATATATAGTAAAATTAAAATCATTCGTACTTTAACGATCATTTGTGAAAGTAAGATTGTCTGAGGATATATCTGAAAGAGGCGAAACACGTGTCACAGTAAGTAGCACAATACGTGAAATAATCTAAGTTATTTTATATTAGTTATAATCTTATTAAAATTATGATGAGATATACTTTATAAGAAGTCCATGTGCTATATACTCGGAAATGGATATGTTTAAAAATAAAATAAAATGTCACCACACTTCTTGAGCATGCTGTAGATATAATATAGACCCTTTGAAAAGCCGAAAATCCACTAGCAAACACCGCGTATACATTATCGACTTCCTCTTTCGAACACTCTACCAGGCCCATAAATATCATTCTCAATGTGATTTTTTTATTTTATTTTATTCCCGCAAGAAAAGAAGAAGAGACAGTTTGGGATTTGGTACACTCCCAATCCGGAGAGATTAACTAGATGCTGTCCATCTCTGATTAACTATACAATGTTATTTAAGTTATATGGTTCAAATAACACAATAATCTGAAGTCAATTATGTAATATACAGTTATTTTCGTCTTCTGAATATTATGGAAATTAATTTAATTAATCGATTCTGGATTTTGCTGCCTGTGTGGTCAACGTCGTTGGCTACCGCTACGGATGTCACGGGTCCGAATCCCAGTACGGACAGTTTTATAAATTGATTTTTCAATCGATTTATGAATTTCCGTTCAAAGGCATGGATGTATGTGATGTCTTAAATTCACCCCTCCCACCCATCCTATCATATGAACGGGGCGTATCGAGAGCGATTAGCTAACCACTAATCCTGTCCTAGCCCTTTTTTCTATTCCTACTCTCTTTGGAAAAAGAGAGGTTGAGCAACTGAGTAACAAGCAGTTCTCGTAGAAACACTTATGTTGAGATAAACTCCATCAGGAGTCCATATGCTCTACATTTGGGAGTGGACATGGTAAAAAAATCGATTCTGGAATGCAATGGTTAACATCGTTGGCTTCAGTGAAGGAAGCATTGATTCGCTAACTACTAGTCTTAGTCAAGAGAGACTATTCATTCAAGACAATGCATTATATTATGAAAATATTGTTTTACTATGTAAATAATAATCTGTTATGTTGGAGACTTGGATATAGAAAACTGCTTTTTTGTAAGGTTTTAAATAGTTATTTAGTAAATTATTACATATTATTCATGTTGTCATCTTTTTCATCAATTCGACTATGTGTATTTATTGATATTATCAAAAAAAAAACAATAAAATAGCCGATTTTTTTTTGTCCGATTTACATTCAACCAAAATAAAACAGAAACAATTAAGGGATGAAATTCTAACATTTAAATAATATTTCTTTTATATTCTTACCTATTTTCTATCTTAATCAAAATCTCAAGATTGTGTAAAGAAACTTTTTTCAATTTTTTGCAGGCTAAAAATTCTCTGAAATCTTTGAAAAAAGTTTTGAAATTCTTTTTTACTTAACACCACTTTGAATAGAAAAGCCTTTTTTTGAATACAATGTTTTTTTCTGGATTTCATCAAAGTAATACTTACGAAAATAAAAATAAGCAACAAAGTTTATTTTATTTGAACCAGTTATAAAGAATCTATTATATTTTTTTATAAAGTTTTACTGTTCTAGAATTTTTGTCTATTGATAAAAAAAACTTTTTGAATTCAGATTTGGTTTGTTTTCTTTTGCTGTTATCGCTTTTGGTCACAAAGCGACTTGAGTTAACATTATCTAACAGTTTTTTTTTTTGTTTATGAAAGGCTTATTGTCAATAATTGATGAAAAGGAGTTTAGTACTAAATCCACAATTATTTATTAATATTAAAACCTTATTTTCTCATCACGATCTTCAACTGATAAAAAAATGCATTGGTACATGATTAAGTATTATAATTGATTTCGTTGAAGTCGCCAAGGTTTTACCTAATATATTATTGTACACAGTCTACAAAAAAAAAAACATGTCTGAAGAAAGATTGAGTGACGAATTTTCAACAAGTCCTCGTTTAAGAAGTGTTTTTGAGATTCTCGTTTAGGGTTTGTATACTTTAACCTTTGTCGCCTACTGTCGTCCAGTCGGTTAGAGCCTGCTCTACCGATCTCGCAGGTCCGAGCTCGATTCCCGGTAATATTACAGTGAATTTGAGAAGTATTCAATTCAAAGTTGTGATCGAAGACTGGGTCATTTTCTCTCTTCCCATCCTTCTGAACATTTTAATACTGGGTGTAGTAATAGCGATTAGTTAACCACTAGTCCTGTTCTAGCCTTATCATTCTTTCCCTACTACTCACTTAAACAGTAACAAACAGTTCTCGTAGAAAAAAACTTCTGTTGAGATACCTCCATTAGAAGGCCATATGCTCTACATTGGGAGCGGACATGGATAAAAAAAATATTGTAAAAATAGCATTCCTTACTACTCACTTTGAAAAAAGTGAGGTTGAGCGACTGAATAACAAACAGCTCTCGTAGAAAAAACTTATGTTGAGATTCCTCCATTAGAAGGCCATATGCTCCACACTGGGAGCGGACATGGATAAAAAAATATTGTATAAATATCATGCTTAAAAATTATGCATAATGAATTAAGTTTTATTAGAATAAATGAATTGCAATAAAAACGTAATATTTTTTACAACCCTTAGAAGGGTCAAATCACGCGTTATTTCTTCGCATAAAAATCGAGTATTCATAATAAAGTGGAAACCCTTAGATGGACTCGATAACGTATATTCCCGAGAGACAGGGCTAAAATCACTTTACCGGCGATAAATCCCTCGACCGGGATCGAACCTAATACCGCTAACCAAATTGCCGATTCAGGAAGTGACCATCTGGAAAAAATAACACGCCCGCGCTTCAGGGTTGGAAAACATTTTCTATCAATATTAAAAAATATATATATATTATATGTAAGAGTATTTTCAATCTCTATTGGAATTTTTAGGGTGTTCACTGTCAATAACTTGGTGGAAAGACATTATATTAAGAAAAACACAATATTACTTAGTACTTATTCCCAGTTTTATTTATCATTATCAGAACCGGTTTTGCTCATAGAAAGCATCTTCAACTGATAAAAAAAACTCTCTAACATATTAATAATGATCTTTTAACTACATGTCAGAGGTGTTAGACATTTTAATTTGTGTTAGTTTAAAGTCACTTATTCACAATTTCTACTGTTAATTGTAAATTCTTTTGAATGCCAATTGTTTATTACACTTTTCATGTAAATTTGTTTTTGTATAAATAGCACTGTTAAATTCTATTTCTATCAGTTGACAATGCTCGTCATGAGCGAAACCGGTCCTGATCTTGATAAATAAAAGTAGAAATAAGTACAAACAAATATTGTGTTTTTCTTTATCTTTTCGAATTATTGCTTCATGATCTCAATTATGTTTATTTTAATATTGAATAAGAGTTTTTTTTAAATATTCAACGCACTGCACTGGCAGAAGTAGGTAAGTAGCAATATTGACAAATATGAATTCAATATACGAAGAAAATCTTGGATGAAAATGTCTGTAATAAAGCTAAAATAAACTTGGTCTTATGGTGAGATAGGAACATACACGTAAGGAGTAGGGCCTCAAATCCCGGGAACGCAACCAATTTTGCGACGGTGATAGTACTAATCCCGGGAATTCGAGATTGAGGAAATTCCGCAAATTCTTGGGTTTTTTTAAATTGATTGGAAATCTTGGAAGATCTAAAAAAAGGTTCCAATCCTGAATCACGAATTTCTACACGATTTTATGGTGAGTGTTCAATACCGGGATTACAGAAAATGTCCGGTATTGAATGCCCTAGGAGGTAGGAGAATGGTCAATTTTTTTCACAATACGTTTATATTGATAATCAAGACTCGGGATTAAGTCTTGTTATTTAATATAATATACATTAAGTCTGTAAAAAAAAAATAATGTTTGGTGAATTAAACATATAAAAATATCTAGTGCATTCATTGGCAATGGTTAGCTTTATTAAAGTTTTTTTTTGATGTTGCTGACAATAAAATTAATATATTTTTCGAATCACATTTCTATCAACTGCTGTATTGCTGCATTGATATAATGATATGCATACGATGTTTCAGTGATATGAAACAATGAAGAATATTCAGTTGTTTTATTCTACACTCCCAAGCCAAGAGTAACTTACCACTGGCGTCCGTATCCAACCCTTCCCAGATAATAAATTGATACTCTTAAATCCCAGCTGCGTAAAGAAAAACGCATCTTTCTCAGAGGAAAAGAAAAACGCGTTGCGAAAATCCTGCCCGATAAATTGGCTATCCGCGATCAAAAAGAACTAGCCAAATAGAGGGTTCCTTGATAACACTTTGAGAACCAGTTTTTCAATGAATAGTTCTTTTTGTTTTTAGTATGATTTTAGTCAACTTAAATATTTCACCATTGAATACAGGAAATAAATAATGTGAAACAAAGAGCATTTCTGCATAATCACTTTTTTTCTTTTTTTTGGTACTTAGTAACTTTTTTTTATAACTTGTATTCACTTACCGTCTGTAACTGGTTAACATCAATATGTATAATTAGTCGATATTTTTCGATATCAATGCTCTGACAAGTCATTTACAATAATAATTAAAGCTGTTATTGAATAAATATTTCATTTAGTGCATTCATTGAAAACGTATACCAACAAGTTTTGTATTATATCGTCCACAGTGGGTTTGTGATTATAATAAACCCGTTATTTTAACATTTTGCTGTAGATACTAAATAGGTTCTAAAATTTACAAAATAAGCTAGTTTTCGCTATGATTGTAAAACATACGTTAAAATTTGCACGATTCAAAGATGTGTTGACTTTTCCGGTTCTAAGCTCAAGAAATGCGACCCCAATACCCACATTTTCTTAAATATCTATTTTAATATGGGTGATACAATGTTTATAATTAGGCTATTCTTATATCATAGTTTTTTGGACCTTTTGTAGTTTATATAAATACGCGATAACGCGATGCGATAACGAGATAAGCGCCCGCTTATCAGCGATCGTTCGTAAAATAACTAGGCTGAACGCGTCAGTTGCAAATACATATTTGTATTGGAATGACGTCTTTTTTCCGCGCAACTTAAAATATGATTATTTATTAAAAAAACACGGATTTTTATAAAAAAATGTATGAGGAATGATGCAGAGAGATATTTTAAAGCCCAAATGAGGAAACCACTGGGGTCCCTAAACGACCCCCATCGGCAGAGAAGTATTTTTCTAGTCTCCGAGCCGCGAGAGTTAATATGCATACATAATATAGCAATAGATTTTGTCTATAGTTGTTTTCTACAGCAATGTGGCGATATTATTAGGCTAACAACACTATTAGCCGCACACAACGTGTCACCCGATCCGAATTGTTTGATACCTCGTCACTGGAGACTAAATGGTTTAATCTTAAAGACAATTTTATCAGCAATAGTTTCAAATAGAATTCATAAAAAATCCCACACTATGAATGATACCAGTTATGGTCTTTTAATAAAAAATCATGATAATTGATATTGTTTTTATCAAGATTTTTTCAAATTTTATCTGGGTCATAGAGGGTTATCGTATTCTGTGCAAAGGGGATGTATCTGGTGTTTAAACCCTTCCGGTGCGCAGGGCGTTTTCTAAGTGGTCAATAAAAGAGGTTTAATATATTGATACAGTGTCGACTCGAAAATGTACTCCCAATTTTTTCTTTGTAAATTTTCATCCCTCTTTTTTTCGGACACTAAACTTTGCCCCGGGGGTCGTTCGGGAAAAGATTTGTCTAACAGGGTTCGCCTTTTTTTATTCACGAAGAAGGGTAAAGATGCGGTTTCGAACCACCCTTATTGCCTGTCTATTGAAAGTTTTATGAGGTGAAAGATTTTTATTTATGTCTATTTGCCATGATGGGCAGGTTTTTTTTTTCAACTGTCTTTCTTTATGTCCATTATTTATCAGGTCTTTTGGTTTGAAATACATAAAAAACTTTTTTGAAAAATCAGAATTTCAACAGCAATTATTTTTATAATACTGTATTTATTGCTGAACCTAGGGCGTGGAATGATGGACTTGAAATCCATTCAGTGCAGGTTTTGCAGGTTAGACAATGTAACGTTACATTTTATTAGAAACTACCATTTTTTTCTTGTAAACGTCTTCTTATGAACTCAATGTTAAACTCACCACCACACACTACAGCTTAACACTTTTTTAAATAGCATATTTCTCAAAGTAACAACGTTATTAGTGTTTCAATTATTTGCCAGGAATTTTCGATAAGAATTTTGTAGACTTAGCTGCATGCATTTACATGGAGATAAAAATAAAACAGTTTTTGAAAGAGATTTGATGAATTGATTTCAATTCACTGTCATTGAAACATTCGCTTGAATGTCTTGTATTTTTTCTTGATTTAACTCGATGGTTGCCACAGACGAGATATCTCGTAAATTTTGTCGTGCTCAACAGCCCAAAGACGAGTTATCTCGTCAATAACTAATTAAATTAAAAGTTGCAAATTATAGCCGGCCTGCTAGGTAATTACTATTAATTATCTACGGCTACTAAAAGGTTAAAAAAGCAAAGACGAGTTGGTGTCATATACATTTTTTAAAAATCCATGTCCGCTCCCAACGTGGAGCATATGGCCTCCTAATGGATGTATCTCAACAGAAGTTTTTTTCTACGAGAACTGTTTGTTACTCAGTCCCTCAACCTCACTTTTTTTTCAGTTCAAGTGAGTAGTTGGCAAAGAAGGATAAGGCTAGCACAGGACTAGTGGTTAACTAATCGCTATTGTTACACCCAGTTTTTAAATGATCAGAAGGGTGAGAGGAGAAGAAATTATGTGAATTGGCATCACAAACACCCAGTCTTCGTTCATAACTTTGAATTGAATAGTTATCAGATTCACTGTGATCTTACCGGAAATCGAACCCAGACTTATGTGATCGGTAGAGCAAGCTCTAACCAACTGGGCCACAGTAGGCGACATATCCAATACAAAATCTATAAAGCTAATTGCAAATGATTGGAAAGAAAATAATTTTAAAGAGGCATGGCTGAGTGAATTTTTTTTTTTTTGAAAATGGCTAAACGATCAATAAAAAAATTTTCAAATTTCTAATTTCATCACAAAATAATAAATTTATTAAACATGTATTTTTAGACGATACTTTTATCATCTAATTAAAAAAATGTTTTCATTTAACTAGCAACTTGTCTTCGATGGATGGTGTCTTCTTAAAACAAAATATTTATATGAAAAAATGTTTAATTTATTTAAATATAATACACCTAATTAAAACATTGATTAATTTGTTAGGTTTGTACCAAATAAAATGATTAATACATTCAGTATGTTTTATACATCTTTTTAAAATTTTCACCGAAAGGCATCTGAAAGCTACCAAATGTCTAATGTAGGTTTGAGAATACCTTCAATAACAACAAGATTGAAAATAATTGTTTATTTACTATGTCCGCTACCTAGTCAGAGTATATAACCACTACATGGTTGCTCTAAGATTTTCGATCTCCCACCAATCTTTTTGCTTCCTTCCATGTCATCACATCATCCCGTTGCTCCACCGTGTGCATCATATGGATGGTCATCAGTGACCTTCCACGACGGTGAATCCATCCAGAGGAATTCGCAGAGTTTTCCAATAATTTACATGTCTATAAGCATATTGACTGTGAAAAGGAAAAAGGACGTAACCCACATTTTTTAGATAATCACAGTATATATACAACTTGATACTCGTTCTATCAAAAGGATGTGAGCTGAAAATGTCAAATTAGTCTCTAAATTTAGCTTTTAAATTTGAAAAAAGAAGGGGCTGTAAAAATTGCAACCAGGAAAAAGGACCTAAAAAAGGTTTTTCTTGAACAATTCATCGGCTAAATCAATAAAAAAAACAGTTTTTTCAGTCACCGTGCAATTTAAAGTTGTGTATATTTCATAATTTTTCTTTGGCCCAAAATAATCAGAAAACGTTTTTTGGGTCTCCTGTAAAATTTGTTATGTTTGGGTTACGATCTTTTTTCCTTCCAGAGTCAATATTCATAGACAAGTAAATTGTTAATATAAAGAAGTATCAAATGAGACAAAGTTATTTATTTATTTGACCCCATTCCAAATGCAAAAATATTTCGATTCGCAATATCTGTCCACTTTAAATTCTCCAGTGGCGGCGCCATTTGTCATTTCTAAATATAGATTTTTCAATCAATAAATAAACGTGGAATCAATTGACGAGGCGACGCGAACGCGGCGTAACTAAAATTCAAAGTCTATAAATAGACGGCCGCGTGACATGATAAATAAATTATTCGCAGAGTTAAATATAGATGACATTTCGTTTTATATGTTTTCGATCTTGTTGACACGTGCGCCGATAAAATAAACTATAAGAACTTTTTTTTGTAAATGTGGATTGTGCTAGCACAGTGATTCTTAACCGGTGCACCTGCGCACTTAAATTCAATTCAAAGTTGTGATCGAAGACTGGGTGTTTTTGTTGTCAATTCACATTATTTCCTCTCCTCCCATCCTTCTGATCCTTTAATAACTAGGTGTAGCAATAGCGATTAGTTAAGCACTATTCCTGTTCCAGCCTTATCCTTATTTCTCTTCTACTCACTTTAAAAAAAAGTAAGGTTAAGCGACTGAGTAAGAAACAGTTCTCGTGGAAAACTTTTGTTGAGGTACTTCTATTAAGAAGCCATATGCTCCACATTGGGAGCGGCCATGGATTAAAAAATGTATAAAATGTAAAATGGGTATAGACCGTTACGAATCAAAGTCGCAACTAAATAAACAACCACCATAGGCAAGACAATATATTTTTGGAGGAATTATCTTGTAGGTAACTCTATTAGAATAAATTTAACTAGATTTCATGCTTTTACAATACCTTAATATCAGTAAATACTCGATATTACGAATTTGTAATGTTAAGGACAAAATAAATGGTCAAATTGTACAAAATATCCATATTTAAAACCAAGTGTCACCGATTGAAAGTAGTTTTCTGTGCATGATAATCATGCCATACTCCTCAAACTCGAATTAAGATCATAGCGGTGTCTTGCTCATAAACTGAACGTTGCACTGACGTTTGTAACGCTTGCGGCTTATTCACACAGCTGCACAGCAGCTTAGAGATTTCTAAGTCAATTTAAATAACCTAAATAATTAACAAACAGCAACTCAAAAAGAAAAACATGACAAGAATCCTAGCCGTAGTTTCAATCATATTTTTTTTTTAAAAAATTCACTTAAATATTGCTTACCGTAACATGTGTCTGGTCTGTGGCGCAGTGGTCAATATCGTTGCCTTCCGTGATGGATATCACAGGTTTGATTCTTAGTTCGAACAGCATTTCTTCAATCGATGTATTAATTTCTGTTCGATGGTATAGATGTTCATGATATCTATAAATAAATATCAACAGCCAATCAATCATATAATAACGGGCAACGTGAAATCGTTTGGCTTACTACTAGCCCTGTCATAGCCCTATCATTTCTATCCATAATCTCTTTGAAAAAAAGAGTAGTTTACTAACAAGCAGTCCTCGTAGAAAAAAACATTTTGTAAAACTTATATTAAGAAGTCATTTGCTCCACATTGTGAGCGGGCATGGATTAAAAAAATTAAAGCATATAGTTAACACGGTGAAAAAATAACAATGTATTTTAGCTCTACAACTTTTTTTTGATTGTTGATAGCTATTTCGGCTTGACGCCATCACCAGAACTATGTATAGACGTGCATTTACTTAATATAAAATTTAAAATAACTTTGATTATTCCACGTATTGTGTAACTAACTGTAACACGTGTTTCGCCTCTTTCAGAGGCATCTTCAAACTTACTATCGTAAAAAAGTAATTACTTATTCATCATCACTAAGTCATCATTACTAAGTTACACAATACGTGGAATAATCAAAATTATTTTTAATTTTATATTAAAATGAACTTCCACAAAGTTACCGCCGAAACCATCGAAAGTGCATTTACTTATCTATATATAGTGGCATAGTATGGATACACAATACATCTACTCTTCCTTTCTATATAGTTAACTCTATATTAACTTTTTTTTTTTTTTTTAATCCATGTCCGCTCCCAATGTGGAGCATATGGCCTCCTTATGGAGGTATCTTAACAGATTTTTTTCTACGAGAACTGTTTGTTACTCAGTCGCTCAACCTCACTTCTTTCAAAGTGAGTAGGGAAAGAAGGATAAGGCTAGAACAGGACTAGTGGTTGGCTAATCGTTATTCTACGCCCAGTTATTAAAGGATCAGAAGGATTGGAGGAGAGGAAATGATGTGAATTGACATCACAAACACCCAGTCTTCGATCACAACTTTGAATTGAATAATTCTCAAATTCACTGTGATCTGACCGGGAATCGAACCCAGACCTGCGTGATCGGAAGAGCAAGCTCTTACCAACTGGGCCACAGCAGGCGACAATACTAACTTTCTACGATAACGTTAACTCTATGCTAACGCATATAGTTAACTCTTTGTCTGGAATGATTGTCGATATTTTTTCAATAAAGTTTTTTAAAACAATACATCAAATTTATTTAATTAAAAATTATTCGGCGCACGAGTCGATCGTCGTGTCAACTCAAAGCATTATATATGAGGATTCAAACTGACAATAAATTGTTGAAAATTAACCCTATAGGTTTCGGTGTCAATTGATGTCAACATCAATACATATCGATACACCTACGATTGAAAACGTTACAAGTGCCACATCAAGGTCTACAGAATTTTATCCAGTATTGATGACCATCACAAAGCAGTTTTTTGTATGCCACAGCAGTGTAATTTAAAAGCGTTCACAATTTCGATGACACAGGCATATCACAATGTGGTTAGAATTTTTTTATGGTACATTTACAAACTGATTTTATATTAAGAAAAAAAATACAATATACTTATTTCCACTTTTATTTACCAAGATCAGTACCATGCGAGCATTATCGACTGGTAAGAAATATATAATATCATAATAATAAGTATTATATATTTCTTACCAGATTATTATATTATATAAATAGTCGCCTGCTGTGGTCCAGTTTGTTAGAGCTTGCTCTACCGATTAGACAGGTCTGGGTTCGATTCCCGGTAAGATCACAGTGAATTTGAGAATTATTTATTTAAGTTGTGATCAAAGACTGGGTGTTTGTGATGTCAATTCACATTATTTCCTCTCCTCCCATCCTTCTAACCCTTTAATAACTGGGTGTAGCAATAGTGATTCGTCAACCACTGGTCCTGTTCTAGCTTTATCCTTCTTTCCCTATTACACACTTTGAAAAAAAAAGTGAGGTTGAGCGCCTGAGTAACAAACAGTTCTCGTAGAAAAAAGCTTCTGTTGAAAAACCTCCACTAGGAGGCCATATGCTTTACATTGGAAGCGGACATCGATAAAAAAAAGAAATTCAATTTGACAGTGTTATTTGTACAAAATAAATTTAAATATTTTTTTGTATTTTTGAATGCAGCTAATGCAAATGAGCAAAGATGTAAGATGATACGAAATAAATTCTGGATAAATATTTATAAAGGATAACTGATTTCATAAACACCCATGTCTTATGTCCCAAGTTTACATCGAAAAAATCAAAATTGGCCTTACCGGGAATCGAACCCAGACCCGCCTGATTGGTAGAGCTACCTCTAACCAACTGAAATACAGTGGACTATCAATTATTTACTTTATTATTGATGTTGATTGTAGAAATTATTAAAAAGACTTTTTGAAAGATGTTATTAGAACAAATAATCCGTTTTTCAATACTTCCAATTTTGTTAAGAAGTTTTGTTAATAATTTGATTAAAACATATGATTTAAATCTTATTATAAACATTTTTTCTATAATGATAATAATGCAAACTTTTTATTTAGAATTCAGAAAATTAAATACATACCTTTGAGGCGAAAATGTACCTTTGGACAAAGCATGTAGTGCAATTTTTGTTTTACGATTTTTGCAAAAATTTTATTACTTTTAAATTTACTTTGAAAGCGAAAAATGAAAAAAAAATGTTGCAAAAAGTTTGCGGTGTCCTGTACCAAGAAACGAGACGGCGAGGGGAGAGTGGGTGTAAAAGGGTTCTGCAAAATAAATCGAGAAGAAATTATAATTAAAAAAGTGTGTTTTTCAAGAGGAAAACGAAGGAAAAAATGATAAACTGTGAGTAGATAGTCCGACGGTGGAAAATTGTACCAGTGGCGGCGAATGTTTCAAAGTGAAATTTTAAGAATAAATCATGCACATACTTACGTAATGCGTCAACTATAATATGTATTCCATTATTTCAAATTGAATTTCGTTATTTTGTTAGATATTTTATTTTTAAAAATATTTTTCATTACAGCTTATAACAATGCGGCAAATATTTTAAAGTTAAAAAATCATACGAGAAAAACTCAATGATAATTTGTTGTAAGTCATTCAAGATCAACTCGAACCCAGACCCGCCTGGTCGATAGAGCAAGTTCTAACCAAGTAGACCGTAGCGGGCGACAATTACAGTAATGAAATACAGTCGACGTTTAATTTCATTTAATTAATCTTCTTTACTTATTGTATTTCAGGGTTCCCGGTAAATTGCTCGAATGGAAATTGCTCGAATAACCAGATAATCAATTTGTTTCCGTGTGTTCTGTCCGTTTTTTCTGTCTTAGCCCTAGTCTTCTATGTGTTCTGGAAATATATAGAAACAGTATGAGTAACTAATTAATAAGCAGTTCTCGAAGAAACACTTCTGTTGAGATAAACTCCATTAAAAGATCATATGTTCCGCATTTGGATCGAAAACTGTTAAAATAAATACTTACGAAAATTATTTTTATATTTCACTCTCCAAACAAGTGTCGCTCAAGATACAAATGAAATTCGTAAAAAAAGTCGTGAAGAATCGTTTAAATAACCAAGCAATTCGAATAATTTGTAATTCGAGCAATTTACCGGCTCCCGTATTTCAGTATAAAAAAATATTTTCTTTTTTTAATCAATCTGTGATGAGTAAAACTTCCTCAAACTAAACTTATCCACGAAACGAGGTGAAGTGGAAAGATTAGCTAACAAATAGTTCAGCTTTACCCTTTTCTTCTTCCTAACAATCTTTTAAAAAGGTACATACTAATAACCAATAAAGTCAAGCAAACTTTTAAAAATACTTTCCAAACTTATTTATTGATTAAGGTCAATTTTCTGGCAATTTAATTTATTAAAAAACAAGTATTTTATATTTTCATAAAACTGTACTTTGATATAAGTGCATCGAAATTAAATATTTATTTTATTACTTAAATATCATTTCAGTTATCATTTTTAAGGTGTTCACTGTCGATAAATGGTGAAAAAGCATTATATCAAAAAATAATTAATAATTATAAACTAATTTTACATTTATTTTATATGATCACGACCAGTTTTGCTAATTTATTTGAGTACTTTCAACAGTTAAAAATACACTAATACAGTAATTTCAATAAAATATTATTCAATTAATCATTTTATCAACTGAAGAGCTTGGGATAAAAAATGTCCAGATACAGTTTTCCAAAACGGAGAAAAACACACTTTTCTTATATTTTTTAGGCCATCTTTTGAACAGTTAAACTTTGATTTTTTTATAGACAATAAAAATTAAATTCTGTTCATTTGAATCAGTAAGTACTCCAATAATTATAAGCTACATCTCATTTAAAAAAAAAACTAGATTTGGGCGTGTTTGATTTAAAGCTACTCAATTGCCAATCAATCAATTGAGGCTATTATTTGCAAGCCCGGCTCTTTCCAAAATGATTGAAAAATTATTCTTGAATTTTATTTTGTAAAAAAATACACATTTTAAAAATATTTATAGTTTTATATTACTTCGGAATTATATTCTGTATGTTATCAAATCAGATGTGAGACTGCTTTCTAAAAATACTAAAAAAAGTGTATCAACTAAATCATATTCATGGTTCATCTTTCACCGATATCGGAAAGAGCTGGATTTGCAATTAACAGCCTCAGTTGATACAAACTATATAACATAACTCTTTTGAATCTTAATACTTTCCTTTTTGCATCTGTATTAGTATCAATATCGTAAATAAGATAACTTGACATAAGTATGATAATAAATTTCACCCGCCGCTACTGGGCTCATAGTAGATATGACGAACCGCAGAGGAGAGAAATAATTTTCCGTTATCGCCTTCAGCTATAAATTTTAGCTGGACTTTTTTCCTGTAACTCTTACATAACTGTGAACCTATCCATTCCTCCTTTCCCACCACTGCCACCTCTGCTTTCTCCCATTTGCCTAGCGCCTGATTTTGTACTACTCGGAATACATATCGACTGCGAGAAGGTAAAAGGGAATAACCTTCATTTTTTTTCAAAGCTCCATATGCTATAGTTTTGATACGTCATACATATTGACTGCGGAAAGGAAAAACGATGTAAACCATAGTTTTTTCAAAACATCTTATTTTTAAATAATCATAATGTATAGAACTTGATACACGTTCTATTAAAAGGATGTAAGCAGCGAATCCCGAATTAGTATCTAAATCTAGCTTTAATGTTTGAAAAAAGATGAGCTTTTGAAAATTGAAACAAAGAAAAAATTCTGAAAAAAAAGATTTTCCACGACAATTTCTTTAATTAATATTAGAATATGTCAATTAAGCACAAGCTTATAAGTCTCCGTGCAATTCTAGGCTGTGTATATTTCATAATTTGCATATGGCCCAAAATCATCAAAACACGTTTTTTGTGACTCCTGTAAAATTTGCTATGTGTGGGTTACGTTCATTTTCCTTTCCACAGTCGATATATTATAACTAAATAGAAAATTTAAAAAAATCATTACATGACTATTTTTTTTTATAAATGTCTGATCTCAATGTGGAGCATATGTCTTCCGTATGAAGGTATTTTTTCAACAGATTTTTTTTTACGAGAAATGTTTGTTATTCAGTTGTCCATCCCCACTTTTTTAAGAGAGTAGTATGGATAGAAGGATAAGGCTAGGACAAGATAAGTCGTTAACTAATCCCTCGCGCTACGCTCAGTTGTCGAAGGATAGAAAATGGTGGGAGGAACATCACAAACACTCATGTCTTCGAACAGAAATCGATTGAAAAAATGCTGCTCGTACTGTGACTCGAACTCGTAATGTATAGGATGGAAGCCCACAACGCTAATCGCTGCGCCATAGGATCCAACTTGATAATTTACTCGATATAAACTTGTTGAGAAAGGACATCACATATATACAAAATCTCGAATTAGAATTAAAGTTGCCCATTTTGAGATTTAAGTCCACACCGATTTTATTATTAAGATTGACTTAGACTTTAGAGTGACTAGACCAAGGAGGCTGATCATTGTTTTTACAGTAAAACAAAAATTCTTTATAATATGACAAAAAATAATTTAACAGCTTTGCGTATTTTTAGTTTTTATGTTCACTGTCAATACTTGGTGGAAAGGCATAATATTAAGAAAAACACAATATTCCTTTGTACTTATGTTGACTTTTTATTTACCAGAATCGGTTACGCTCATAGTGAGCATTGTCAACTGATTGACTTAATTAAAACCGTTTCCAAGATCTTTAAATAAAATTGATTTTTTCTATTTTTATAGTACCCTAAAAAATAAATGATTTCAACCCAAAAAAATCATTCTGCTCCTGTTTATGACTACTATAAAGTATGAAAGAGAGTAAGACCACAGTTCATTTATTTAACATGTAGTTATTGTACAAAAATATATCTACCTATATACACAAATTAAGTTACCACTTTTAAGGTGTCCACTGTCAATACTTGGTGGAATGGCATTATAATAAAAATAATAAAACAATTTTAGTACTTTTTCCACATAAAATTTATTGTATCAGGACCGGTTTCGCTCATCGCAAGCATTATCAACTGATAGAAAAATATATAAACAGTGCTATTTATACAAATTTAAATTGAAACAAAAGGTGTAAGCAACTATTAACAATGAAAAGGATTTACAAAATACATTATAATTACACAAAATTAAATTGCTTAACACCTATAACATACAATTAAAAAAACATCAAAGACTAATAAATATAAGTGGCAAATGACATCATTATAATTGGCCGCATTCATTTTTCTGATTCGACACGAGGGCAGCAGTAAACATTGATTAGGGAATTTTTCGTCCGGAAACAATTTCACTCCAATTTCTATAGCCCAGAAATTTGCGGATTTCTCAAAATTACCAGCGTGGGACCGTTTTTTAAGGGCCTTTAAAGATTTTGACATCGAAAATCCCAAGAATTTACGATAACACAAACATTTACAGAATTAGAGAATTGGACAGAAGGCCGCACCAGAGTAGCCAATAGGCCGCAGGTTCCTCACGCCTGGACTAGATGATAAATTAATATTTTAATAAATATGTTTCTGCTTATTATATTCATGACTATACTTTTATAAATAGATTATAAAATATAGTAATAAATCAATCCGGGAAAATTTCAAACATATATTATATATCACATAGACCTGATCACACAAAATAATAAAAATTGCGGCCAGCAAATGCATGGCGGGCATAAAAACGAAGCGGAGGAAAATCATTGCCGATTCATATCCAAGAGGAAGTCCTTAATCGCAAAAGGTTAATGAAATATTATTTTACCCCATGGTCTCTGTTGCCCCCACCGCCCCCCCATGTTTTTACCGTCTCGTCGCGCGGCCACTTCCGTTTTCTAAATACAGTGTTTTTAAACATATTAAAGTTGACATAACAAATCATCATCATCTACTCATAATCCCTGCTAAAATTAGGTAAATACCATTTCTTATTATTTTTCTTAGTTAATTAACACCTCCATGCCCATGATGCAATCGTTAATAGTTGAGCCATTAAATCATTCAATATTTCTCTTAATATTGTCAATAAGTATTTATCATTTTAGGTATTCTAGCATATATACATTTTTAAATTATTTTTTAGCTTCCAACATAGGTTTAAATACTGTCAATAAACAATGAAACTGAGATGCCATCATGGCAGGGAACGTGATTTTTTAGGATGGCATGTTACGGGTTAATAAAACCGTCTTTGATTACCTTTTTCGTTCCCATTAGCAATATATGTATGTACTCAAAATCGAGCATCAAAAATATCAACAGTATTTGTTTTACGAAAACTGATTATAATTTGGACGCTCGGTCATTGTAATTCTGAAAGAATAATAATACAAGAATAGGAAAATAGAGAATAAACCAGTAGTTGCAGAATATAAAGAACTTTTTTTTAAAACCATGTCCACTACAAATGTGAAGCATATAGACTCCCAGTAAAGTTTATCTCGAAAGAATTTGTTTCTGCGAAAACTGTTTGTTATTACTTTTTAAGAGGCTATGGAGACTAGTGGTAAGCTCATCGTTCAAGTTAGGCCCTGTTTTAAGGGTTGAATAGCTAGGAGGTGATTTTAGACATCACAGATATTTCAGTCTTTTAACGAGAATTCATTGTCAATTTTAAGGTGATCACTGTCGATTGTTGGAGAAAAACATTGCTTAAAAAAAATAATTTTATGTCATGTTCACATTATGCATTAAGACCAGGAATAGTTTCACTCATCGCAACCATGTTTGTCTTGATCATAATAAAAAATGCGTAGTCAGTACAATGAGTGTTCTATTAATATATTTGAATATTTGCAACCAACCCTGAAAATTTATAGTAAAAAACTTTAAAATTATTCAAAAAGTAAGCCAATTCTGATATCGGAAACACAAAGTGATAGTGTTTTTATATAAAGTCTCTCGTGGTCTTACGTTCGGTTATGAGCAATTTTTTGAAGTGTCACTAGTATAAAACTTTGAGAAACACAATATTTAAAAAAACGTTTGTGATTTTTTTAACCGCCCCGTTATCAGCGCAGCGAGCGTGATCAACCCGGGGAAGGTCGTAATTTAAAAATTATCGCCTTTTTTCGCCGCGGGTTCGAAAAATAATTTTTGTTTGAAATAAAATAGAAAAAAATTGCAAAAAGTATGAAAAAAAAATGCCTGAAATGTGAGGGCGGCCATAGGAAGGAAGAAGAGAAATGGATGAAAGAGATATAACTTGGTAAGCATACAGTGTTTTTTTTAAATTCAATAACTTATGTAATATAATATAAAGCTATTTGGCTGTTTTTTAACCATGCATGTATATCGACTGTGGAAAAGAAAAATGAATTAACCCACAGTTTTTTCAAAACAGCTTTATTTCGATAATCACAATGTATCAAACTTGATACACGCTCTATCAAAAGGATGTAAGCTGCAGATGCCGAATTAGTATCTAAATTTAGCTTTTAAGTATGAAAAAAGATGAGCTTGTGAAAATTGAAACCAAGAAGAAAGACTGAAAAAAAGATTTTTCTTCGATAATTTCATTAATTAATATTAAATTATGTCAATTAAACACCAGTTAAGAAGTCTCCGTGCACTTCCAGGTTGTGTACATTTCATAATTTTCATATGGCTCAAAATCATCAAAAAACGTTTTTTGTGCCTCCTGTAAAGTTTGCTATGTGTGGGTTACGTCCTTTTTCCTTTATCCAGTCGATAAAATAGACTCAGTAGGCTAAGTAGTGGGAGTAATATCGTTCATTAAAAGCATGGTTATAATTAGCTCATCCTCTAGATTCCAGAGCGAGTCGAGTAGTGATAGTAAGATATAAAACGACTTTCAATTAATTGATTGAATTTGCATTTACTTAGTAGAATTTCATTTTACTAAATTAAAGAAGTATTTTGCTTCTATAAACATTATTTCATATTTGATTGGTAGCTATTTCAGCTAATGTCGTCATCAAAAGAAATTTGCTTTAAATACAGGCTTAGAAGAGATACACAAATCCCTATTTATATTTCAAAATATAGTATTACGTACACTTCATAAGTTGACTTTAGTATTTCTTGGAACGATAATAAATATATGAATATTCAAGACATTTTTTTTTTTAATTTAAGTTGAGATTATTTTTAATTATTAACATAAGCATCTTGTAAGTGTTATAGCAACGGTGATTGATTGATATTTGCTTGGAAATAAAGGATGTCATTGGCTTGATTAGTGATTTTTAGTTTAGTTTTGGAAAATTCCAAATTAGTATCAACTAAATAAGTGTTTAGAAAAAGAGCGTAATTAACCCGTTATATCGGTATTACCCAACGTAGGGCGAACGCCCCACTGAGGGGCAATGCGCAAATCTGAAAAAAATATTTTTTAGCAGGATTTTGGATTCGAAAATTCTTGGAAGACCTAAAAAAAAAACGAGTCACGCTGGTTTTTTGGGCAAATTGGTAAATTCCTGGGTTTTCAGATTCGGGAATTTCGGAAAGGGGGACATGGAGATTTTTGAAGGGTCAAAGTGGAACGTGGCACAAAAAAGGTTGGGAAACACTGCATTATATATTCGACAGTCGAAAAAAAGGGTGGAGGGGTGCCAACGTTTTCTTTACTGCAGGCCTTATGTTGAATCAGATAAATAAATGTGGCCTTCAGAAATGAAAAGGTTCCCCACCCCTGCTTTACATGATAGATAAACTCAATAATAGTAAGTTTTTGCCCAAAGAAGCTTGAGAAGGTATTCACTCACATCTGTCAGCAATTAGAAAAGTCCATTACTTTATTTCGTATGCGCTTTTCCCGATAATTAAAATAGGGGAGACTGGGATGAAACGCCCACGGTGTAAATATTCCGGATCGGCGTGTTTTTTTTAATTACGACCTCACCGGAAAACTTGATAGGAAATTAGATTTTTCTTCTTCATTTAATCTGGCGCGGCAAGATAAAGGGGAGGGGCGGGCGAGACGGGGCGCCGCGGTATCTGTTTCCGTCGTTGGACCATTAAATAATCGCGAATTTTTCAACGCACGGCGCAGCCAAATGAGTGCTTCTCCCCTTTCGAGACGCGTTAATTAAAAATCAATGTTATTTTTGCCCCAAGGTGTAATTATCGCTTAAATTTTTTCACTTATCTATATGCTCTTTAAAAGCGAGTTTTTAAGTCGCTATAGATTTTTACATAATTATAGACGGCCGCTATACACTAATCATCGAAAATGATTACCAAAGCATAATTGGTTTAGTTCGTAATTGTATTTTTTTAATAAGTCGACAATATTATCCAATAATAATTGCAAATTCTTATTGCACAACTGTTTTTCTACTTATTAATTTTTCACATAATAAATGTTAGTTTTAAGATATTATAAGCTAGTAGAGGTGCAGTGGGCAAAATCGTTGGCTTCCGCGACGTATCTCTCGGGATCGAATCTCAGCAGTAACAACATTTTTTTAATCGACTTATCGATTTCTGTCCGAAAGTATGAGTATTTGTGACGTCGTAATTCCTTCCCACCCTTTTAATTATAAAATAACGAGGTGTAACAAGAACGATTGGCTAACCACTAGTCTTATCGTAGTCTTATTATTTCTATCCATACTCTCTTCGAAAACAAAAATAAGCAACTGTTATCGTAGAAGCTCCATTAGGAGGTACTGTATTCCATTTTGGGAGCAGAAATGAATTTTTAAAAAATAGAAGCCTATAAGCTGAGATGTACAACTAGTATTGAATTATTAAAAAAAACATATTTTTTCAATAAACTATTTGCACATATTATATTATAAATCGCATGTTAAAAGAGTGGTCACTCTAATATGAACACTTTCATAATTCAAATTTAAAGTTTCCAAAATCAAGGATTTTTTTAATATTCATACCCCCTGCAACCCATACGATATGTAAATTAGGCAAAGCAAGAGTGATTAACTAATTCCTAAGCCTCTTCTAACCTTATCATACTCTCTCTGAAAAAGAAATTCAGTGCCTAAATATTGAGAAGTTCTCGTTAAACAAATAATATTTTTTGAGATACGCGTAATATTTAGAATGAGAGTTCATGACTGTAACACAATATTATTAGCAATATCATGGCTTCGAATCATGTGATGAAACTTTTCATGAATTTATTTATCAATCGATTAATGGGTTCAAATCTACGGGCATAGATGATCTGCATTAATTTCATATATTCCCTTTCATATTTTATTTGATTTTTTTATTACAGCGTTGACTATACTTTTTTTTTAATGATCATAACAATCAGAAGTTAAATAAAATTTCATTTGATCAAGTTAAGCCCCACAAAAGTCCAAAAATTGATGACAGCTTAAAAAAACATAGAAATATATTTATTTTCTACAAATGATTCCTAAATGCATATTAAAAAAACCTTATTCTGTTACGAAGTGAACAATTTTTATCTCTTTATAACGATAATAGTAAGAAAAAAATGACTAACGCTTTTGGCAAAGGTATAAATATTCCCTTTTTTTAATTAAATTTTATCTCAAATACTTATGATTAGTGTGGAAACTTTTGAAAGTACGCAAAAATAGATACGCTCGTGCAACATTAATGATCGCTGATAGGTTTAATTGCAAAATTTCATTTTTAGGGGAAGTAATTTATTTTTCATTAGGGTTGAAGATGTTTCAAAAATATTTTTTCTATTATTCTCCCCAGTTACCCCATTTTTGTAAATAATAGTTTTTATCTTTTATTAAATTATTATTTTAACCATTGTGTTATTGCTTCAAAGTAAGCTATATTTTTTTATATTATTATGGTAAGCACAAACATCAATTTTAGAATTTATAAATGGCATATATTTTAAGATTTTGACTGAAGGTACTTGGTGGAATTTCAATATTAAATTTGAATCGTTTAAACGATGTACATTCACACAATTTATATCACTAACGACCCAGGTTTCGCCTTTCGGCATCTTCAGGCGTTCAAGTGTACGGATAAACTTGAACTGTCATTTCATTTGTAGGATATTTAAAAACATTAATTAAACAAGAATAACAAAACGTAAAAAATATTATAAAATATGTTATAACTTATAATAAACTATAGTTGCAGAGTATGCTCGTTTTGGTGATGGATTGCAGATGACACCAGTATGGCCAGTTACAATTACAATGTACATTTAAATGTTTGTAAAGTTAAAAAAAATAACTCCACATTCCGAATGCATATTTGCAATAATCTTTTGTTATAACAATAGTATCTGTCTTTGATTCGCGATAAGGTAATTATCGGTTCATTGTTTTTTATTTACCGGGAGTCTTTTTTTGTAAATTTACCGGTAAACTTTTAATGCAAGCCCTAGTCGCAATGGCCGCAAAATTTTACAGCTGACGGGTGTCAAAAAACTGAAGTGCTTTTTCTTCTGATGTATGGAAATTTCATTATACTTACTTCTCCGAGATCAAAGTTTTCGCCTATTGAAGAGGTACATTTCTATTTAAAATCGGAAGAAAAAACACAAACGTAAACTATACAAAAAGCGCAAAAATACGCTTCAACGAGCACATGTTGGCAAAGAAAATTGAAAACGGCGCCAAAGAAGAAAAAACGCGGGAAACCAAAGCATCCATTTAATTAATAGGCAAAAAGAAAAAAAAACTCAATACGCACTCTTTCAAACAAGAAAAGGCGTCCGCACACAACTTTTGCCGGTACCCAGAAAGGCGTAAAATTATCTTAAAAACTCGGTTCGGGATTTAACTTGATAAAAAAATCACTTCATGTGAACGTGTCTGCGCTAATATGGCTCTTAATAACCGATCGATACGGCTCAGTTTTGGTAATCAAACTTGGGGTTGTTAAGGCGTTGTGTTTAACCTGTTCGGCGAACACCTCAATTAATTTCTTCCCCGCGAAAAGGTTTCAATAAGTCAAAGAATTTTTCACAACTCGTTCGATTTTAGTTCGTGCTCTTTTCTATTTCTCATTCGCCTTCGCCTTACAGATGTATGTATGCTGCAAGCCTACCTGAGACAGCAGTGGCGGCGCAATAATATTGTTTTATAAATAAAAAACTTTTTTTATTCGAAAAGTGTTAATTATTATATATTTTTTTAAACCACGTCTGCTCCCAATGTGAAGCATATTGACTCTCAATGGAGTTTGTCTCAACATAAGTGTTTCTACGAGAACTGCTTGTTACTCAGTTGCTCAACCTCTCTTTTTCCAAAGAGAGTAGAGATAGAATGATAGGGCTGGGACAGGATCGCTCTCTATACGCCCCGCTCACAGGATAGGATGGGTGTGTGGGGGGAATTCAAGACATCATATACATCCATGCCTTCAAACAGAAATTCATAAATCGATTGAAAAATTAATTTACTAAAACTGTCCGTACCGGGATTTGAACCCGTGCCCTCTGTTACCAACTGTGTGAGCCAACAACGTTGACCACTCGACCACACAGGCGGCATTATTTTATTACAAATTATGTACCAAATTTTATTAAAAACGACAGTTATTATATACCATAGATCAAATCTCTTTACACTTGGGTTATATTTAAATCTTCACATCAACAACAAAATATTAAAATAAATAGTTTATTTATTATTTATTTTATTTATTTATTTAATTAATTAACATTGCAAAAGGTTGACAAATTATAAATTTAAAACTTTTACAATGGAGAAAAAAAATAGTATAATTTAATATTAAAATCAGTAGAAAAAAAAATGGCAAAGAAGTTGACTGAGTAAGCTCCGACGAACTCTACTTTAATACATAAAAAATAGTATTCGTCGGAACTCACCCCCGTCTACGTGGAATATGAGATTAAAAATACGAAATGGCGGTACAAAAATTACATTCAATATTTACTGATAGTGACTTAATGAGGCGCGGAAAATAATCTTTTCATTGAAATTGTACTATTTTATTAATTTACGATATTGAACCAAAATTACCTAAAATATTTTTTAACCCTTTAAAATGTGTCTATTACTAAATGAAATAAAGTTTGGGGAGGCGCGAAGATATTATTTTCTTTAACTCGATGGCTGCCACAGACGAGATATCTCGTATTTTTTTGTGCTCAACACGCCAGAGACGAGTTACTCGTCAATAATTCATTTAATTAATAGTTGCAAATTATAGACGGCGTCCTAGGTAATTACTATTAATTATCTACGGCAGCTAAAAGGTTAAAGAGTGGCGTAGTAACATTAAGGTTGGAAACCACTTAAAGGATTACGCACGTCGAATTTCACCAAAAACCACTGTGCTAAGCAATGAAAAAGGTTATAGTGAAAAAAAATTGACGAATATTGAAGAAGTCTTTTGAATATGTATATTTAATTATAATTAAAATCACCACGAGTCGTCACTGAGCAACAAAGCTCGAATACAAAGCGCGACTTTTTGAAAAAGGAACGAAAACATTGTTTGTAGTTGTGAGCGAATGCATGAGACGGGCTCGATATCAGAACGTCTTATGTAGCGCACTTTTCCAAAGTACGCCCAACATTTTGAAAACTAACTCAGGCTTGCTAACTTTATATTCTTTTGATTTTTAGCGATGACTTTTCCAGTCGCGCTTGGCGTCTCGTAAAACGGGGAGCGTGGTGTGAAATGTGACACAAATATTTTACCGGAAGAAAATTGTGCACATCAATTATTGATATATGTGCACAATATGTGTCAAGGACACGTCATATTTTAAAGCCATATCGTTGCTATTTTACGAATATGATTTTTTAATTATCGATAATATATATATATTCATTGTAAAAATTTGACATTTTTTAAAGAGAGATTAGTTTATTAACTTAAGCACAAAAGAAAAACATTAAAAAATATATTCGTTTTTTTTTTTTTAAATTTATTTTGAAATCAATGGGTTATAAGCATAAGGTATGCCGGCTACATGGTCAAGTGTCAACGTCGTTGACTTAGAACACGGAGGCCACGGGCTCGAATCCCAGTACGAACCGTTTTTATAGATTGATTTTTCAATCAATTTATCGGCTTAAGTCCAAAGGTAAGGATGTCTGTGATGTCTTGAATTCCCTCCAACTCATCCTACCCTAAAAAAACAGGTGTTGCAAGGTTGATAATCTAACTACTAGTCTTGTCCTAGTCCTATCTTTCTATTTCTACTCGCTTTGAAAAAGAGAGGTGGGAAGTTCTCGTAGAAAAAAATGATTTGAGATACCTCTGTTAGGAGGCTATATGCTACACATTGGGAGCGGACATGTATCAATATATATATATATAAGGTTTAAAATTTTTAAAGAAAGACGGCGAGATGCTTAGTGATTTAGCTTAGCTATTTATTTACAATGCTTGACTAAAAATATTACATTGTGATTTGTATTAGTATTGACCACTGAAAATGGGATTTTTTTTATTTTATTTTGGTTAAATAGCGGTCAACTCTCCCCACAATTGCTAGGTGATACAATCTAATACGCGCGCCGTAAGTACGTGTCTAGGTGCTCAAAAAAGCTTGTACGTACGTCGCAGGCCTCCGTTTGCTCCTTTGGTGCATGTATTACTATGTTTGTTGAGTCATTTTTAATTAATGAAAGGCTTTCGAGATGTGAGCAAATTCTATGCGGTAGCTTTGCAGGTGAGTTTATTAAGCAATTAAAATTTTATTATTATCATGGCATTTTACTTTTCATTATATTACAATGCATATTTTTAATTAGTTAACTGAAGCTATCAATGGGGTATTCTTTCGTTGTAACCGAATGTGTTTGATATATGTACGTACTCATTGTATTTAAACAGGCAAGAGTAATAAAATTTAAAGAATGTGCTAAAGTTAAAATTTAAAATTAGGATCAAACACATAGTAACGCTTCTAGACGGTAAAAAATTCTAGCAATCTTTTTTAGGCTAAAAATTCCCACCCACCCTTTCCGACCCTTTTATCACTGGGAGAAGCGAGAGCGATTAGTTAATCGCTTATCCTTCTATCCCAACTACTCGAAAAATAAATATTAAGCGACTGAGTAACAAACAGTTGTCGTAGAAAAACGTCTGTTGAGATACCACTATTAGGAGGCTATATGCTCCACATTGGAGGAGACATGGATTTAAAAAAAAAGGATTTTTTCAATAAATTAATAGAAATATTTGCTTTGTTTCTAAGCAAGCCGAACCTTATATTTGTAACTTCTCTCGTAAGAAAACTTTTGTTGAAATGCTCTTTAAGAAGTACATGTTCACCACATTAGAAGCAGATTATTTTTTAAAAAAACTTGTAAAAAAATGTATTTAATCGGTTTTACTTGTATGACCATAATATAATGCACTTAACCATTTTCTGTTCGTAACATAAGAGTCTAATAGTATTCGAGAAGTGGTCCTCTGGCCAGAGCTGTTGCCGTGATGCAGTAAGATTTTTTTTATCAAAGTCGTATTTTGCTCAAGTGACAGTTTTTCAAGAACACTTTCAGCGACGCTATTTTAAGGCGTATATTTTTTATGGAACACCGTGTTGCTACTTAGACTATTTTTTGTAATGGTCATATTACTTATTTTAATAGACGTATTTTTACTTACCACACTGTTCTGTTAAGCACTTTCATAATATGTATGTGCTAATTGTAAACAGTATTATTTACTGACAATGTTTCTCTTATAAGAAGATTCTTTAGTGTTTTAATAATACACTTTACTTTTTTTTACACGGATTTCTTTCACACAGTTTTTAAATAGCACGGTTTGCAAAATATAGTCAAAGTTATTAGAAATAACTTTGACTATATTTTAGACGAATTGCTTGAATTAAATCAACACTGCGAATTTTATTTACGAGGGCTTGCAATTTGCTACAAGTATGGAACAGAATATTCAACCAACCATGTTTTCAAGTAGCGATGAATATGTTTTTATGTATTTTTAAACAATTATTTTTATTTAGTACTAGCCGGTTCCCGACACGCGTTCCAATGCCACTCAAAGAAAGAAAGTGTTTGTGTTTTAATTGTGTTTATTATTTTTCTGTCTGTTTGACGTTTGACGTTTGCTGCCGATTGTCTATGGTACGACACACGCGCCACTATACTGTAAGTTAATTTTTCTACAACCTTCGTGCAAGTGCAATCATACGTTGTCAAAATGAACGGTATGGCAGATATACAAACATTCATTTTTATATATAAGACCTACAGTAAGTTTATTTTATAACCTTCCTGAAAGTGCAAGCAAAATGTTTGACAAAGTACTATTGCAATCGGATGAGCGGTGTGGCAACGCATAAAGTACGAACAAACAAACTTCATTTTTATATATTTAATTCATTTTAAAATTATTACACGATTTTCTGTAACACAATGTTGTTGTTTTTTAATTTTTTTATTGATGTAGCTCTATTAGGAGCGTATATGCTCCACATTAAGAGCGGACAAGGATAAAAAAATGATTTAAATACTGGCTATATTTTGTAAGTAATAGTCAGGTACCTAAATTTACAAATGAATACACAATTCTTATTGAAAATATATTTAATTCTTTTTCATATGAAAGATTAAATGGGCACATAAGAGGTGAAGTGAGCCAAGTGGTATTTTAGAAAAAAATATCTTAAATGTGTTGTAATATTCTACACGTCTTAAAGTATCGTAAAAGTGAAGTAACCTCAGTTAATACACATTACAATAGTGTTATCTGTTATCAAAACAACAAGTAAAGACGTAATTGTACTGCAAGGTCCAAGAAAATGGTTTACCATCGTACAAGTTGGCTCACTTCGCCTCTAATGGGCTCAAATATCAGTTTATTAAGTTAGTTCTAAGTTTTGTATAATATACTTCTAAAAATAAAAATAAATCATATTTATATATACAGGTGGACCTGGCTTGGACACGTGTTAAGGATGCCTCAAGAGAGCCTGAACCCTGCCTGTCTCTTCTTCCAACCGGATGGATACCGGTGTCGTGGAAGGCCACTGATGACCATCCACAGGATGTACTCAGCGGAGTTGCGGGACGCTGGCATGACCTGGGAGGAAGCAAGGAGACTGGCTGGGGATAGAGAGTCATGGAGGAACTTCGTGGTGACCATATGCTCCGTATAGGGAGTGGATATGGGATAAATAAAAAAATATAAAAGTCACTCGTAAACATACTACGAAGGCCAATTCTAAATATACCGATATAATGCTGAAGAACTTGAATACACTGACGCAAAGAAATAAACAGCCACACTTACAAACAATGACAGAGGCGACTGATTCCATCATTTCAGTGTACAATCTTCAAATTCTAATGACACAAAAACTAAGATTGCAAAATTACCTACGTGTGGTTGTTTAGTACCTGTTGAGAAACTTTGATCTAAAACAACTGCACGTTCCGATATCCCTAATATAACGCATTGTAGACAATGCATTTCATCTTACTTCTCTATTCTTGCGAGAGAGTTTCGACTATCAGACAAAAGGTGTTAATTCGAATACACGATTATATTACTACTCAAGTGGCATTTGAAGAGGTGGGAGTCTGTGCTATAATAGATTACCAGATATTGACTAGGGTAGAATAGTTTTCATGGGTTGAAAACATTGATATTTATTAGTCAGGTAACAGTTTGAGAAGTGGCTTATTTTTTATTATATCAGGTAAAAACTACAAAATAAAATGTGAATTAATCTCTAGATTAATGTATAATTTAAAATTTTTACTGAAGGTGCTTGATAAAAATTTAATGTCAAAGTTGAATTATTTTTATTCTGTACAATTCCATAAATTTTGTCGATAACGACCAAGGTTTTGCCTTTCGGCATCTTCTGGTTTTATCTAGTGCACGAATGCACTTGAACTGTACCCGGGTCGGTATCGACAAAATTTATGGAAGTGTACAGAATAAAAATAATTCAAATTTAATCTAGAAAGATTATTATTTACTAGCTGTAAGCCTGTTGGCCCCAACTGGAGGATTTTTTGTATTATAAAAATAATAAGAAATCGAGGACAATCGGACCATCATACAGAAAGACAATCATACGGACGGACATTATCGACTATTAATATATAGATTATTTCAAAGAATTAATATTATTCTAGAATTTTAAAACGCACAGTAAGACGTCCAAATTCGGGCGAGGTCTTTTTTGTATTCATTATTTTGTTTTTTTTTTAGTCAAAAAATATTTGAAATTACAGCTATTGTCAATGCGCCAAATATTTATCATCAAGATCGTACGAGAAAAACTCGTTGAGAATTTATTGTAATACGTCACTCGAGATCAATTCAAGGTAAATTGGCATCATAAACACCCACGTCATAGGTCTTAATTTAATATTTAAAAATCTAAATTTGACTTTGAACTTACAAGGAATCGAACCCAGACCCACTTGGTCGGTAGAAAAAGTTCTTGAAAAGTCAACTGTGTTTTACCGATTTCTGTTCCAAGACATGGGTGTTTGTCATGTATAAATGTCCTCCTCTCCCACTCTTCCGATCCTTTAATAACTGGGCGTAGCAAAAGCGATTAGTTAACCACTAGTCTCTTCCTATCCTTATCTTTCTTTCTCTACTACTGTCTACTGAAAAAAGAGTGGTTGAGTGACAAAAAGTTTTCGTAAAAAAGTTTTGTTGAGATACCTTTATTAGAAGACCATATTCTCCTCATTGGTAGCGGACAACGATAAAAAAGTCAATAAGCAAGCATAAATATTTTAATTTAATATTGAAAAAAACGTTGAATTGGTCGGAAAATAATAGGTAGAATAAAAACTATATTTTTTACTATATTATGGTTGTCGTCCTCTGTACTGTATTGGTGGGTATAACTTTCTATAACACGTATATTATGATATTTAAGCAAGTAAACTTCTGTCATCGAACTTAAATCGCACAAGAAAATGGGGTGTCAATTAAGTTTCATGTAAGATATAATAGTAATAATAATTCAACTACCCTTAAAACTTGAGTAGGGTAGAACAGAAATTCGTGAAGATTGACTTCATATAGTATATTCATACGTAGACATTTTATATTGTTTTCTGTGAGTGAAAGTAAAAATAAATAAGATAAGACTATTTTATTACATATCGACTGTGGAAAGGAAAAATGACGTAACTCACACTTTTTTCAAAACAGCTTTTTTTCAATAATCATAATGTTATACAACTTGATACACGTTTTATCAAAAGGATGTTAGCTGAAAATGCCGAATAAGTATTTTAATTTAACTTTTAAGTTTGAAAATATAAAGGCCTGCGAAAATTGCAATCACAGAAAAAGACTTAAAAAAAGCTTTTTTTTTTTTTTTTTAAATAAATCTAATTAATATTAGGTAAAGTTAATTAAAAACCAATTTCTTTGTCTCCGTGCACTTCAATGTTATGTATATTCCATAATTTGTTTTTACCTACAAAATCATCAAACCACGTTTTTTGTGTCTCCTTTTTCCTTTCCAAAATCAATATTTTAATATTTTATTTTTTTTGTGTAGTGTATATGTGTCATATGCGAAATAATGGTAAAAACCCCAAACGATTGTAACCAAGTTCTTTATTCAATTAACATTAAAATACGCTTAAATATGTTTTCAACTTAGATACGATACCGACATCTATCTGTAAAAAAAATAAGCTTTAAAAAAACAAACTTTATTAAGTTTTTTTGTAGCAATTTTTGTGTAAATTTAAATAAATCGCAATTTTATTTAAAAAAATATTTTATTTAAAATAAAGACGTACTGCTAATGCTAAAAATAAAATAAAATTCATTGAAATGTTTGTATTGATTTTATTTGGATTGATCATAATAGTGACATCTCGCGTCGAGTAGTAAAACTATTGTATCGATCTCGATCGTCGATCGTAATTTATTTCATAAAATATATTAAGTTTTTGATATTTTTTTGGTTTTACTCAATATTGTTTACGATTATTATGAATAACAATACTTTAAATGTTAAGTAAAACTGATTTTTCATTTACTTCATCGTCGTGAGCTTAAAAACCGTTTCAGATGTCATTCTTTGAAAGTAGTAAAAAAAGAAAAATACTTCAAATATAATTATATACGATTCGTATAAACGAGCCTTATTATCAGTTTAAAACGCTCGTTATGAGCGAAACTGGTTCTGATCATAACAAATAAAAGTTTTTTTTTTTTTAATCTACCTCTTTAATTTTATCGGTAATATAAGGAATTATTTACCGCTAACCGGTTATTTAAATTTGACGGTAAATTGCAAGCCCTACTTTAATACTATAAAATCTAAAAAAAAAAATATTTTGGTATATTTAATTATTTGATTTCAATCATTCTAAAATATATTAGAACTTTAACAGCAATTGAGGGAGATCTTTTATACTTGACAGAAGATTTCCTACTAAAATTGCTTTGTTACTCATTTTCTCAATTTTCTTCTAAGAGTGTATGGATAGAAAAGATAGGCTTCGAACAGGACTTATGGTAAGCTAATCGCTCTTGCTGCGCATCGTTATTTGACAATTTAATGTGAGGCAAGTAAATTTTAGACATCACAAAATTCCATACATTCGAACATTAATCAATAAAAGAATTGAAAAAATGTTGTTTTAACACGGATTTGAACCCGTGAGATCTATCAACCTTACTTTTGTTTTTCAAAGTGAGTAGTAGGGAAAGAAGAATAAAGTCTATAACAGGACTAGTGGTTAACTAATCACTATTGTTACACCCAGTTATCAAAGGATCAAAATAATGTGAATTGACATCACAAACACCCAGTCTTTGATCACAACTTTGAGTCGAATAATTCTCAAATTCACTGTGATCTTACTGGGAATTGAACCCAGACCTGCGTGATCGGAAGATCAATCTCTAAACAATTGGACCACAGCAGGCGACTTAGTTTTTACGACTAGTATTATTTACATTCAATAATTATGATTTTGTTCGCAATATAAAATAAGGTTTTATTTTTATTTTATTATAAATAATTATTAAATCATAACTTTGATGTAGCATAGCTCATTTGAAACGAGTGTAATCCCTTTAGAGTAAAGCCTATCGCTTCTAGAGGCTGTATAGGAATATTAACGGAAATCAAATGAATAACCATTCAACCGTTTAGTCGTTAAACGACGTTTCCTAACGGCTACACAATCGTTAAAGATGCCTAACGAGCCGTTATCGAAGATATGTAGTCAATTTAACTACTATCAAACGAGGAATTAATGGCTTTGGAAGAATTGATACTGTAGGACTCAGCTGAAGTGACAGTCATTAGTTTACAATGTTTTGATGTGTATTCAAACTATAGAATTGAAAATACTGAGCAAGACAGGCAGAAGACTCAAAAAGATATTGTTAAATCTTAAACCCTATGAAAATTGTAATGATTATATTCATATTAATTAACAATATTTGTAGATATGTACATAAGTAAATTCGTAAAATGTTCGATATATCCGGTGATAGAAACGGTACCGGCTAATTTAAAAATTACGTATTTTTGCGTGATCATTACAGTGGAACCTCCAATTACACTACTCCGAATTACCCGCTGGCTTGAAATATTCTCCGCAAATCCCCCAATTGAACGGTTGCATTCCATTGTCGTTGCTATGAGACGGCCGTCTGTGCTGTGCATACAGTCAAATGTTGGCTAGCGTCTGTGTATTCAGCACGTGCCAGGCTATACACGCATCCGGACGACTGTTTGTGTGCTGGATACTAAATTTTTAAGGGAAATATTAGTTTTGCATTTTTCGCGGAAAAAAAAAATCCCTAATTTTGTATGAGATTCACTTCCCAATTACACTACTCCAAATTACACGGTCCCGACTTTAGTGTAAATGGGGGTTTTACTGTATAGCAAAATGCTGTATAAAAAGCGGCCGTAAAGCGAGGTATGGGTGTACAAGTCTTTAAATGATTTTTGTAAATCTACAGTCTAAATAAAATCAACTCATATTTTTGCAAGACGTAGTCATTGTAAATTATTGGAACATAATATCGAAAAAAAAATAAAGAAATATTGCCATATAAAAATTTTCAAAGATTCAGGGGGTATATAATTGCAGTAGTTGTTAGTATAATATATATATATTAAAAAAAAACTTTGTGAATATAAATATGTATTTAGTAAGGATGAAGGGGTGAAGCACCTTGCTTTCAAAACAATACACATTAAGTACACCCTGCGTCTATCTTGACAAAGATAAAACATAAACTTTATTTAGATCCTGCTACATTTGAAATTTTTAAGTTATTATTTATGCAGAGAGTCCCTCGCTCCCAACGTATATATATATTATTTAAATCTTAAAAAAAATACAAAATCTTCAAAAAAAAAAATTGGTTACACATTCTTGACTGACGATATGGCAAAAGCTTTACATCTCTTTGATAATTGTGTCCTCTAGAGGTGAAGTGAGGCAACTAGTAAAAAAGTAAAAAAAAATATTGACGTATAATCACGTCAATATTTGGTGTTTTGGTGGATTGCATATTTTTAATCTTATGGAGATAACACTATTGTAATGTGTATTAACTGAGGTTACTTCGCATCTGCGATACTTTAAGACGTGTAGAATATTACAACGCATCTATTTTTTTTCTAAAATACCACTTGGCTCACTTCTCCTCTAATGGGCCCATTTATACATTATTTCAGATTTATCACATTTACTTTAGTTCAACAAGATAGTTACTGATATGTTATATTTCACCAATAGTTGAACGTGGCATTTTTTGAAGGGTTGTGCTTAATTCTTAAAAACGACAGTGTTGCTTTACGGTTTCTACTATTTTTTGATCTTTTAACAACAGGACGTTGTGAGAGCGATTAGTTAACGCTCGCGGCTCGGAGACTACAAAAATACCTCTCTTCCGATGGAGGGTCGTTTAGGGACCCCAGTGGTTTCCTCATTATTGGCCTTATTCTTATGAATTTCAAAAAAAAATAGTCTAAGGGCTTTAAAATATTTCTCTGCATCATTCCTCATACATTTTTTTATAAAAATCCGTGTTTTTTTAATAAATAATCATATTTTAAGTTGCGCGTAAAAAAGACGTCATCCCAGCACACATATGAAATCGCAACTGACGAGATTTAGCCCACCAATGATTGCAAATGCTATTTTACGAGCGACCGCTTATCGCGCCATCTCATGTTACGAGAACTTATATAAAATGAGGCATTAATTTAAGTAAGATTTTGTGTTTTTTTTGAGAATAGTATTCGAGGATACATAAATTATTATATTTAGCTTCGTACACATCAATCCGTTTTTTGTTCTACTTTGAAGATCTTTTTTATTCAGTTGAATTTTTTCTTTTTTGTTTTATGTTATAGAGACGGAACTAGCGATCGAATATTTTTTTTTCTTCTATAAAAAGTCTAAAAAACTATGATATAAGAATACCCTAATTATAAACATTGTATCACCCATATTAAAATAGATATTTAAGAAAATGTGGGTATTGGGGTCGCATTTCTTGAGCTTAGAACAGGAAAAGTTAATCAATATTAAAAATAAATTTCCTCGTGAATTGAATTTACGATTTTTTGTCGCGTAAATAATTGAAAACGATAATTTAACCCATTCATCGCGGAGCGGGGGACACCGCACACCCCCGGCCGGGTTAACAAATTTAAAATTAAAATTTAGTACAGCTGATGACACTAATGCCGACACTTTTGTCTTACTTTGTACTTTGTTTAACGACCGCCCAGGCAAAAGTTTAAGAAAATACGTCGTAAATATTAGCCGACTACCAACTAGAATCTGGAAACTTTTCACAATGCCATATACTACGTTATAATAATTATGTCTACCTACGTACATTTCTTTGCCTCTTGGTATGAAAATAAATACACACGAAAGGATTTTTAGAGGTTCTGTGTTATTATAGTGTCAACCAGGGCTTCCAATCCCGAGATTGCCTAAATACCAATACAGGAATTTCGGGAAACTCTTGGTTTACTACCATCTATATCTACATATTAATAGCGGATAAAATAATCACAAATCAGTTCGTATATATGTCCCGGGATCTTCTTCTTCTTCTCCGAAATATGTTTGTTTGCATACTTGAACATTTCAATTATTCTAAAAAATCAAAAATATGAATAATGATATTTATGAATATATTTTTTTTGGTGTTTTTTTAAATCCATGTCCGCTCCCAATGTGGAGCATATGGCCTCGTAATGGAAGTATCTCAACAGAAGTTTTTCTACGAGAACTGTTTGTTACTCAGTCGCTCAACCTCACTTTTTTCAAAGTGAGTAGTAGGGAAGAAGGATAAGGCCAAAACAAGACTAGTGGTTAGATAATCGCTATTGCTACACCCAGTTATTTAAGGATCAGAAGGATGGGAGAAGAGTAAATGATGTGAATTGACATCACAAACACCCAGTCTTCGATCACAATTTTGAATTGAATAATTGTCAAATTCACTGTGATTTGACAGGAAATCAAACCCAGACCTGCGTGATCGGTAAAGCAAGCTCTAACCAACTGGGCTACAGCAGGCGACAGTCAGCTTCCCCAAATTCCGATAGTACACGAATGACAGTTTGACAAACACTGTAATACACAGTCTTCAAGTCGAATATTGTCCCATCTCAGATTTCTCTATTGTATGCCCTTGCAGTCTGGATGAATTATGCAGAGGTTAGGGGATGTATTAGCGGTCGAGTAATTTGATTTATTGTTTTGGATGTGATATCAATTTGAATTATTGGCAAGTTGTAACATTACATTGGCAGCCAAGCGACATGCCAGGACGACACACCATTGTCGGACACTTCAATTTAATTAACAGTATCACTAAGGACTTCTTAGACGATATATTATTGTTGATGAATATCTAACATGTTCGTTATAAATTAACAATTAATCTATTGAAGATCCTCAGGCCAAAAATTGTGAAGAAAGCGAAAAAACGATTGTGTCCTGCAATCCGAATATCATGCCTTTAATTATTTATTTGAACCACGCTTCAATCGGATGTAAAACTTTTATGAATTTAATTAAAACACTTTATTATTATAGATGTTTCACTCTATTAGCATAACATAAGTTTATACAAACAGTATTATAATAATTCACTTGATCAAAAATCAGAATACAGAGAAGTCTTTGTAAGTTAAACTGAGCTATTGGATTTATTTATTGATTTGGCATTTACTTGGTAGAAATCCATTTGGTAAAAATATCAACGTATTTCAGTTCTACAGTTTTTTTTATATATATTTTATGCGTTGATAGCTATTTCGGCTTTCGTCATCGTCAGAACTATGCTTATACGTAAATTTGGTCAGCTATATATACTGTCTAAGAAAAAATACACAATGCATCATATTATTCACTCTAACATACTAATTCAAATTATAGTTTCAATATTGCACTTATTACATGTGATTTTAGTGTTTCAAAGAACGATAAGCTGTCTGGGGTTTTTAAAAAATTAATTAGGATAATTTAAACTGATATTTATTATTAGTTATGCTATATTAAATTTATTAACTATGGCTTTAGTGTTTCGAAAAACAATAAGCAATATGGGATTTTTCAATGTAAATTAGGAAAAATTATATCGATATTTATTATTAATTAAATTAGGGGTTTTAACAACGGTGATGGATTAATAATGGTTTGTTCGTTTAAGATGTTTTGTTTATGCCTGTTAATTTCAAGTTGTTCTAATAAATTTAGTTTTTGACCCTTATGACAAAGATGCAAAACGGATGAGCTATTGGACCCTTTGATTAGTACTGACTTGTTTCGAAAAAATGTTTGTTTTTGTCGATCGAAAGCTGATTGTTACATTAAAAGCACCAATCATTGTTTATGGTTAAGATTTAATTAATAAATCCTTTCGCGGATGTATATTTATAGTAATAGTTAATTTTGATTAGATCAGTATTGAAACTTTACATAATATTCGAGTGCAAGTAAATAAGAAAAAATATTATTATAGTATGTCAGGGGTAATTATTATTGTACAGTGAATGGGGTGTATACATAACAAAACATTTATTTTGATAAATTCCTTTTACAATAATAATTGTGTTAAATATATGGGCCCATTTGTGGTAAAGTGAGCCAAGTGGTATATAGAAAAAAAATAGTTACGTTGTAATATTCTACACGGCTAAAAGTGTCGTAAAAGTGAAGTAACCTCAGTTAATACATATTTTAATCGTGTGTTACCTTCGTAAAATAAAAAATAAGCAATCCACCAAAACACCAAATAAAGTCGTGATTGTACTTAAAGGTCAAAAAAAGTTTTACCATTATACTTATTAGCTCACTTCACCTCTCGATGGCACATTTATAATATATTTAATATGTCGGGTCATACGGTGCAGAGGTTGGCGTTGTGGGTTTCCATGCCCGATCTAAAGGGGTCTGTATTTTTTTTTGTTTCAGGTAATCGTGTTATAGCAAGTAATTCGTGTTTTTAAGTTAACCGTGTAGTTCAAAAACAGTGAATAAGATGCTTATAGTTGTCAATTGGAACATATATATCTAAGACGCAATATGGAAAGTGCTACTTGTACTTAATTTAATTTTATAATTTATCGCTAATTAACGAAAAATAGATTCTGTATCCACGCGTAATAGCGTTACTCAAGATTTTCGTTACTGCTACGTTACGATATGAGAGTTTATCATTTTAGATATTAGTTAATCTTTAATATTATTCATATTTTTAGCACCATTTTTTGCAATAATCCAAGCCAGCGAGCTTGGAAAATCTTGTCATAGATTTATAGTAATTAACTATTTTTTTTTGTTAAACAGTTGTAAAAAGAAAAGTAATTCTCGCCTGCCGTAGCCTAGTTGGTTAGAGCTTGCTCTACCGATCACGCAGGTCTGTGTTCGATTCCCAGTCAGATCACAGTGAATTTGAGAATTATTCAATTCAAAGCTGTGATTGAAGACTGGGTGTTTGTGATGTTAATTCACATTATTTCCTCTCCTCTAATCCTTTTGATCCTTTAATAACTGGGTGTTACAATAGCGATTAATCAACCACTAGTCCTGTTCTAGCCTTATCCTACTTTCCCTACTACTACTCACTTTGAAAAAAGTGAGATTGAGCGAGTGTGTAACAAACAGTTCTCGTAAAAAAAACTTCTCTTGAGATAACTCCATTAGGAGGTCATATGCTCCACATTGGGAGCGAATATGGATTAAAAAAAAAATAGTAAATTTAAGCTAGCAAAAGTGCATATTACAGATTTTTGAATTGTAACTTCAGAATTGCAAACGTTATCCAATAATTAAAATCCAATTAAAACTGCTCATGTGATATACCGCAATTACATAGATATGTATGCAGCACGATGCATTCTGAATTAGATAGTTTGTTAGTCGTTTGAAAAAGTTCTATGCGGGGCGATATTCCACCACGAGACGAAGCACGGCGGTCACACCTGGTATTTTAAACTTGGAGGACATTAAGATTAACGTGGAGCAAAGAGCCAACTCGTGTTGCGCTGGTGGAGGGGGTAAACCCGATGTTTTTGTAACGTAACGACCTCATATTTATGTATTTATTTACGTTTGGACAGGGTGGCTTAAAAATGACAATTTTGTTGTGTTAAAGATTTATTATTATACTTTAAAAATAAATACTAATTCCACATTTTTTACCTGATCTGTGGCGTGCGCTATTAATATGGCCGTGAATAAGTGCAAATCATCTTACCAAGAGTTCATTTAATTCTAAGCCTTTAACTGCCATAGATAATTATAATTGATAACCTAGCACGCCGGCTATAATTTTTAACTATTAATTTAATTTTAATTATTGACAAGTTAACTCGACTCAGGCGTATTAAGCACGAAAATTTTTACGAGATATCTCGTCAGTGGCAGCCGTCAAGTTAATAAAAATCACAATTATTATTGAAGCACCTTGTGTAAAAAAGGTGTAATTTAATTCATTGGTCATCTAATTCTTAATAATTTTGGTTATTAAAATCAATTTGACATGTTAAACTATTTTATAACAGTCATATATATATATACACAAACATAAATTTTTTTATCCATGCCCACTCCCAATGTGGAGAAAATGGCCTCCTAATGGAGGTATCTAAACAGAAGTTGAAGAACTCAGTCGCTCAACCTCATTTTTTTCAAAGTGAGTAATAGGGGAAGAAGGATAAGACTAGAACAGGACTAGTGGTTGAATAATCGCTATTACTAAACCTAGTTATTAAAAGATCAGAAGGATGGGAGGAGAAAAAATAATGTTAATTGACTTTGAATTGAATAATTCTCAAATTCACTGTGATCTTAACGATAATCGAACCCAGACCTGCGTGATCGGTAGAGCAAGCTCTAACCAACTGGGCCACAGCAGCCGAAAACTAAAAAAACTTAAAAATTAATACTGGGAATATCTGACCAATCATAAAAAAATAGAAATTTTGGAATGGATATTTGCAGGAATGATTTCTAAGCCAAAAAGCATAGTGTTTTTAATAATGTGGAAGTTACCATTTAACTATGTTAAAACAAATCATTGGTAATGTTATAGTGGGTATATTTACATTTATTTTTTATGTGTACAATTATTTTTATTTTTAAGACTTACATGTTTCTGATCACCCCTGTACACAACAGTTGAAATCCCCTTTGGACGAGCTGTTGTATAATTACCCACCTCGTTTGTCCGTTAGTACCTACCTGAAGATCAGATTTCCAAGTTTTGGAAAAGCAAAACTTTTCAGAAAAGAGACATTTTCGAGGAAAATCAAAGCATCGTTTCAAAAGAAAAGGGGACCACTTTTTGCGACGGAGAGTAAAAAGTTTCAAAAACAGTGTGCGTTGACTTTTTAAATGCTTGTAAAAGTTGTAACTTTTTGCATGGAACTAAGTATATATAGTATTATTATAATATTATAATTATTAGAGTTAATTATAACAGATTTTTAAACCGTTTAATTGGATAAATTTGTGACATTCGAAAATCGGTTATTCAACTTCGTATCCGGTTGTGCCGAATTTTCTATAAACGAGTCTATAAAAAAGGACAGAAACTTTGAATCTTTTATTTGATGACCTAAGGACCACATGCCCCACATATTTATTACCCAACGAAAGGGTATTTTTGATATCAGGAAATTTTGTAACAAAACGATCAGTGGAAGCTTTGTGTTTTCTTAAATCATATTTTCTGAAGAGTAACACCAAATAATTTCTTGTTGTGTATTATTATGTATATATAAAAAAACCTTTTATTCGCTATTTTAATTGAATTGTGCATTTTTTGTAAAACTTCGAAAACCGGTTTTATCCGGTTTTCGAACAATATTGATATTTGAAAACCAGTTTTTTCAAAAGTCGGTTTTTGTATAAGCCCTAATTGGAATGATTGCTTGAATCAATATTTTATTTCTATACTAATAATAAATAAACTAGGAATAAAAGATAAATAAATAAACTTATTATGAAACATATCAACAAAAGCGATTCATTGTAAGCCATTTTTTTTGATATCCTTGTGTATTTTTTTTACCATGTCTGCTACCAATATGGAGCATATGGACTCCTTATGGAGCCAAATGGTATTTTAGAAAAAAAAAGTATGATACGTTGTTATATTCTACATACCCTTAACGGCCTAAGCTACCGTAAAAGCGAATAAAATTCAGTTAATACACATTGCAATAGTGTTATCTCCGTAAAATAAAAAAAATGCAATTCACCAAAACACGAAGTAAAGACGTGATTGTACTTAAAAGTGCAAGATTTATTTTTACCACTTTACTAGTTGGCTCACTTCACCTCTTGAGGGCTCATATTTGAATCAATAGACAATATTGAATCGTGTTTAAAAAAACACCACCGTTATCTGTCGTTCTGCAGACCTGATTTTTTTTTGTAACCTCTTTTATAGAATGATGAAAAAAATTACATTGATCCTTATAATATATTGGTAAAATTATCAATGTTGGGTATTCGAATCCTGAATCTAATAACGGAAGCACATTTGTTTAACAGTGCTTGAATGTAGTCAAATATTGAATGGGGCAGGGGTGAAAAAAACTCCCTCTACACCTGGGCACTCCTCCTGGCATCTTCACTGATATTTACGATCCTTAAACGCCAGTTTTTCCAACTCTTTATATCGTTTCGCAACCCCCATTTTCCACCCTCTTCACATTAGTGTCAGAAGGTACGGCGACCGTACAAATGAAAAGAAAATCTAATTAAAAAATGCGAGCGGATATTGTGAGTATTATTGTTTCATTTGGCAGGTTTGAGCATGTCTTTACTTATGAAGGAAAACAAAGGGTCGTTCGTGTTAAAAATAGTAAGCGTGTTTGATGGAAATTTAATGTCAAATTTGAATTATTTTTATTCTGTACACTTCCATAAATTTTGTCGATAATGACCCGGGTTTCGCCTTTCGGAATCTTCTGGTTTTATCAAGTGCACGAATGCACTTGAACTGACGGGCAGTAAACGGTTTGCATCGTCTATATACAAACATAAAAGTGAATTCTTACAGTATAATTATTGTTAACCTGATTGATACGACAGCGAGAATTAATGACATTAATTAGTTTTAATGAATTAAGTGAGTAAATTATAATTATCACGTATCTATGAATAAACTAATGGGTATTTTGAAAAAACTTAATTGACTTAATTAACAGGTTTATCCAACACCAGGCCAGAGCTAACATTTAAAAGAGCAAGTTTTTTAGTTTTATTAAATAAAAGACGATCTACTATATCCGTAGCATAACCATTGTTAACTGCTATTTGTTTATAGAATTGATATGGTCTTTGAAAAATTTCTTTTTCAGAATCTTCCTGGCTGTCGATTTTGTTTAAGAATGTACACTCACCAACTACTTGGAAGCGGGGAAAAATAGGAAACTATCATTAAGCCTATTCACTCTATTAATGTCATTATTAATGTCATTATTTTAATTGTATCACTTTGTCAAAGAATTCCCAAATTTTAATTATGTTTGTAATTACTTTCAATCCCCATTCTAAATTTATTAATCTGAGATGACTTTTTAATTATATGTAAGATGTGTTAAACATTTTAATTTTGTGCTATTTTAGAATCACTTTTAATGTAATTGGTATTTTCTTTTCAATGCCAATTGTTGTTTATAACTGTTCATTTTTGTATAAATAGCATTGTTAAATTATATTTCTTATCAGTTGACGATGCTCGTAATGAGCGAAACCGGTTCTGACATATTAAATAAAGTGGAATGAAGTACAAAGGAATATTGTGTTTTTTCGAATAGATTGTTCCTATTAGTTTTAACATAAAATGTCTACAAGACTGTCGTTTTCAAATTAGAAATCATATTTTAATGCAAATGTTATTTTCTTTTTTGTGTTATTCGTTTGACTCTACTGAAAAGTTTTAGTTTTGGAAATAGTACGTTTTGCATGTTAAACCCACAACGCCACGTTAACATACATATATCGTATAATAAACTAACATTGTTTTGTACGCTTGCTTAAATATTTTATAACTCGCAATAAGGTATTAGCCATATTTAACGAGTAGAAGATATAATTTAAAAAACATACTAAAAACGAAAAAGTTAGATTTTATAATAAATAAATAAAGTAATGTATAGATATTAAGTAAGAAATTTTCAGCGGTTGGCTGCCAATATCTTAACAAGGGGCTCGGTATTTTTTTTTTATCCATTTTTTGTCCACTCCCAGTGTCAGGTATTTCACCAAAAGTTATTTTTCTACGAAAATTGCTTGTTACTTAGTCGCCTAACCTCTCTTTTCCAAAGAGAGTAGTAGGGATAGAATGATAAGGATAAGACAGGAATAGTGATTAACTAATAGTAGCACCCAGTTGAATTGAAGGATCGTAAGAGTGGGAGACAATTTTAAGACATCACAAACACCCATGCCTTCGAACAAAAAATAGATAAAAAAAAAAAAATGCTGTTTCGTACTGGGACTCGAACCTGTGAGGTCCAACACGGAAGCCTACAACGCTGAATGAAAAAATTAAGGTACAATTTTTTTTCAAATTTAACCATTTACAGAAATTGCAGTTATGTAATGATTTGATCTAAGACGAATGATTTTCTTATCTTAACAAGGGGCTCGCCGGCCTCACCAAAATGTAACAAGGGGCTCGCGCGAGCACCTTCGACCCCCCTCCAGCCCATCCTTGGATATTTTCTTGTATAATGTTATTATCAATTGACAGTTGAAATCGGTGACTCTGACTGTTCCAGGGGTTGTTCTTTAATCCTCCCTTACTGCTTTTCTTCTGCGAGTTGTAAAATTATTTTTGTAAAATGAAGTCGCGTTATTTATTTTTCTTTTCTTGCTTAGTCCAGAGTTATAAATAATTTTTATTATTGCAAAAATTCTCCATCTGTCTCGGGCATGAAAATTAGTATGAATGGGTTAATTTCTACACGGGGGAATTTTCCATTTTAAGGATTGTATCTATCTAAGTTAGATTTTTTAAAATCTTTTTGACTTAGTCAGGGCTGACTCAACCCAACATTATCACTTATATATTTAACTTTTCCGGTTATTATATTCAATAATTAAACTTCATCCCGAGTCTTAACATTATAAACCTATTGCGACTTTGTGAAAAAAACAAATTGACCATTCTTCTCGTTAACTTTTCCGGTTCTAAGCTCAAGAAATGCGACCCCAATACCCACATTTTCTTAAATATCAATTTTAATATGGGTGATACAATGTTTATAATTAAGGTTTTTTTATATCATAGTTTTTTTGAACCATTTGTAGATTATATAAATACGCGATAACACGATAAGCGCCTGCGATAAGCGATCGTTCGTAAGATAGCTGGTCTAAACTCGTCAGTTGCAAATTCATATTTGTGCTGGGATGACGTCTTTTTTACGCGCAACTTAAAATGTGATTATTTATTAAAAAAACACGGATTTTTATGAATAAATGTACGAGGAATGATGCAGAGAGATATTTTGAAGCCTTCAGACTTTTCAACTTTTCAACGGACTTAATCAAAATCCAATTCCTTCTCTTCAGTTCAAATTGAGAGTTCAAATCGAAAAGTCGACAGCCTAGTAGAAACTCCTCGATACTCACATCGTTATCATTTTGATTAATAAGATTAAGTGATTTATTTATAAAGTGTGTGAATTATATATATGGAATAAAGCTGAAACAACATTGAATTTAAATTAGTGTTTGAGTAAAAATATATCCATAACATATCGATTTAAAAAGCTTTATATAAAAGATAAATATCTTATTTGCTGTTTACTCAGAAATATCAATTTGTAACTTACCAACTTTCGCCAGAACAGTGACAATTTATTAATGTTACAGTTTATTAAATTTAAAAAAATGTTTGCCGATTTATCTTACATGGCCAGTGAGTAGTTGAGTTGTTTGTCCTTACCGTGCCAGCACGTTCAAATGCAATGATTTCCCAAACTTTATATTTTTAATTCAACACGACTAGAAATAATAAAAACTCACCCTGTTCCGTTGTTATATTTACTTTTTTAAAAAGCACTGCCGGCTGTGTACCTGTAAACTTAATTTGTCTCCAAGCAATTATTTTCAATTAGAGAAGTTTGCAAAAAAAAAGTAAAAAAAATATCTACGCGAAACACCGTTCCGTTCCTAAAGTAGATAAATAATTTAAATTTATTTTTCGCACTAATTTTCCAGTTATTTTCAGGGATGCTCTGACTAAAAAATATAATAAAAACTATTTTTCATAGTCTTCTTTACACGTCAATGTTTAAAAACAATTATTAAGACATGCTCAGCAAATTGCCAACTTAAGATTATAAATTATAAAAATTTATAATGAGCCCAAAATGTAAATATTTATAAATAAATTTTCTTTTAGCTTCTAAATATTTTATAAATAATTGTGTCAACACATAATAAATACAGTTTGTATAAGAACTATCAACATAATAATGTAATCAAATAAATAATGACTTTTCAAGTGTTCACTGTTAATACCTTACTTGGTGGAAAGGAATTAAATTAAAAAAATAAAACACTGTTATGTACTAATTCCACATTAATTTTAAAATACCGTTTTCTCTAATTATGAGCATTTATGAATATGAATTACTACAAAAGAGTGTTTTTTTAAATTTAATAAATAATGTATTTAAAAATACTCTTACTATATATTACTTTTAGGGTTTTCACTGTCAATACTTTGGAAATACAATAGAAAGGCATTATATTAATAAAAATAAAATATTTCTTTGTAATTTAGTTTAAAAAGTCAGGACCAGTTTTGCTCATGGCGAGCAATGCAAGTTTTTTTTTTACCATGTCCGCTTCCAATATGGAGCATATGGACTCTTAAGGGGTTTACCTCAACATAAGTATTTCTATGAGAAATGCTTGTTACTCGGTTGCTCAACCTCTCTTTTTCCAAAGAGAGTAGGAATAGAAGGATAGGGCTAGGATAAGACTAGTGGTTTAGCTAATCGCTCTCAATACACCCCGTTCATAGGATAGGACAGTGGGAGGGGGGAATTCAAGACATCACATACATCCATGCCTTCGGACAGAAATTCATAAATCGATTGAAAAATCAATTTATAAAACTGTCCGTACTAGGATTCGAATCCGTGACCTCCGTAGCTGAAGCCAACGACGTTGACCACTCGACCACACAGTTAAAGATATTGCATGTTTATAGTAAACACTACAAATTTACTGTCAGGTAATATTTCATTGGACTGTCTATCAGATGAAATAAATGGAATTTATTTGAGGCTGCAATTGAACGAGTCGGAAAATCGCTTTTCCCGGAACAACAAATTTGCCCATACAAAAGTCATTAACACCTCTGCACATTTTGCTATAGGGTAATTCAGTGAATTTTTCAACAGAAATAGGCTTTCTTTTCGATTTGTATTTTTTTTTAAATAACTTTTATTTCTGTCAATCTATTTATTTATTTATTTAATAAACGTTGCATAAGGTTGACATATTATAAATTTAAAACTTTTACAATGAAGAAAAAAAAATAGTATAATTTAATATTAAAAGCAGTAGAAAAAAAAAGCAAATAAGTCAACTGAGTAAGCTCCGACGAATTCTACTTTAATACATAAAACATAGCATTCATTGGAACTCACCCACGTCTACGTCTATGGTCTGCCGGGTCTGTGGCTCATCGGTTAACGTTGTTGGCTTCCGTGACAGATCTCACTGGTTTGAGTCCCAGTAAGAATATACTTTTAAAATTCTTTTCCAAGACAAATTTTTGTGATATCTAACAATTCACTCCCACTCTTCCAAGTCTAAAACAACGACCAGTAGCAAAAGCTATTATTTAATCACTAGTCTTGTACTAGCCGTATCCTTCTATGTATACTAAAATTTTCAAAAAAAAAGCTGAGTTACAGTATAACAGACAGTATCGTGTAAATAAACTTTTGTAAATATACCTTCATTAGGAGGCCATATACTGCACATTGAGAATGGATATGAATAAAAGAAAATTTGATTTCAACTAAGTATTCAACGATGATGTCCTTTCGTTTCATATATTTCGAAGTTACTGATTCAAATCCCTTACAAAAAATAGATACATTCATCGATATTTTAATCGTCTTTTAAGGAGGTATCGAAAAGATTTATTATCTTTACGCCTACCTTTTATTTGATCACAAAAAGAGGTGTAGAAGGAGCAAATAGCTTACTTACAACAAGGCTTCTTTCTATAATCGTCCACAAAAAAGAGATGCTAATCTTTTTTATATATCGACTGTGGAATGGAAAAAGGACGTAACCCACACATTTCAAATTTTCAGGAGGCGCAAAAAACGTGTTTTGATGATTTTGAGCCTTATGCAGATTATGAATTATACACAACCTTGAAGTGCACGGAGACTTCTAAGCTGGTGTTTAATTGGCATAATCTAATAGTAATCAAAGAAATTGTATAGGCAAAACTTTTATTTCAGTCTTTTTTCTTGGTTTTAATTTTTTACAAGGTCACCTTTTTCAAATCTAAATGCTAAATTTAAATACTAATTCGGCATTTGCAGGTTGCATCCTTTTGATAGAACGGGTATCAAGCTTGATACAATGTGAATAACGTTCCCTCTAAGCCGAAGGGTTAGCTGCGTGAAAATTACTAAGGCGGCACGGAGGCTGCGTGAAAGCTGCGCGAACCGATCAAATATTAATTGAACAACTGTCTTGTAGTGCGCACAAACCAAGAATGAGTGCGCGGGGGCTTCCCACGCGCGCAGCTTAGAGGGAACGTTAAATGTGATTATCAAAAAAACCTGTTTTGAAAAAACTGTGGGTCACGTCCTTCTTCTTTTCCACAGTCGATATGAATTATAAATTCATTTTAATTTATCATATCATACATTTTCTTAAATTTAAATTACTTTATTTTTTACATGTACCATTATTTCTTTTAAGTTGTATTTTTTAGCACGAGTTTGAGTAGCACAAAAAAAAGATTGTATTCGTCAAAGAAGCAAAAAATAACAAAAAATAAAAATTTTCGTAAAAGGCTGTAGTTGTGCAGAGACCACTAGAAGCTGATGCCGATAATTTACCCCCGATCTATGGCAAGTGACAAAATGAACACTGTTCGCCTGCCATTTTCAAATACCGATGACAAGGGAGGCTCAGGGGGTGTCTGTTATTAAACTCTGGCTGCACCCCTGGATGAAAATATCACTCTGCCGATGAAATATTAATTCGCGCACACTGTTTCTATTTTGCGATGGTAAACAAATCGACTATTTTTTTATTTAAATATTTTTTCCACGTCCCAATACGTCAACTTTCATTTTTTATACAAATTTACGTTCAATCAACATTATAAAAGGGATAGTATTTTTTTGGTTAGAATTTGAATAACATTGGTCAGAATAAATATTCATAATTTAGATGATTTTTTTTAATACAAATTAACCTAATCCATTAACCCGTAACATGCCATTCTAAAAAATTACGTTCCCTGCCATGATGGCATCTTAGTTTCACTGTTTATTGACAGTATTTAAACCTAAGTTAGAAGCTAAAAAATAATTATAAAAAATGTATACATATATGCTAGAATACTTAAAATATGAAATACTTATTTACAATATTAAGAATGACTTAATGGCTCAACTATTTACGATTGCATCATGGGCATGGGCATTAACCAAAAATTTTAATAAATATTCTGAGACCGTATAATATTTTTATTCTGACCATTCATATTTTTATTTTGACCAAACTTGATTTAAATTCTGACCATTTAATTTTTTTCCTTAAAAAAATATTATTTTATTGAATTTACATAAACTTGAATTTACGTTAACTTCGTGGGCTTCTAAAAATTCCAAAAGTTCTCTCCACCCTTCCAATCTTAAATTAACGGGATTCAGTGAGAGCGAATAGCTTACCACTAGTCCTGTCTTAGCCTTATTCTTTCTATTTTCACTCTATTAAAAGAAGGTTAACTTGAGCAACTGAGTAACAAACATCTTATGTTAAGAATCTTTCATTAAGATGCCATGTCACGAGTCAAGGTCTACAAGGTTCTATGTAGACAGTTGCAGCAAAAAAGATATGGGCATTTAAAATTTTGAATGCTTGTATTTTGAAAATTGTAAATGTTTCCAAGTTTCTTGTTGATTGTATATATCAATTATTAATAGCACTGGCATGATATTACTATTAATAAAATATTGTTAAAAATAGTTATTCATAGTTAATTAGCCTTCATAGCTAATTAGTTACCTAAACTTGTATTAGAACCTTGTCCATCTGAAATTAAAACAAACCGCCAGTGCTACAAGGTTCTAACTGAAATTTGTATGAAAGCACAGGTGATTCAAAAAACAGACTAACGCTTTTTATATTAAAATAAATAGAATTCTATGGAATACGAGAACTAACGAGACCCGGGTTTCGCCTTTCGGCATCTTCAGGAGTTCAAGTTTAAACCACAGATATCTTGCGACGTGCACATAAAACTACTGCTTATTGGAAATTTAAGCAAAATTTCGACTTCATATTAATACAGCAAGTAGATAAGATTTACGCTTAAGACTGCATCGTTATTACTTTAGTTTGGTCAAAAGTCGACACTTAGAACCTTGTAGTACTCGGCTAGCGATATAACATCATATTAGAATTGGACATTAATTCAAAAACGACCATAATAGAATTGTATTATTATAAGTTAAAAAAATAGCAAAAATATGAAGTTTCTCGATAATTATAAAATGTAGTTGATAACTATTTTTGCATCATGCTTTTTTATAATTCTGATAATGGCGTGATACAGATACAACTATCAATTTAGGCGTAAGAACGATATTATTAACTACCGCCCTTTGAACAACACCAAGTTATCGTGAAATAACGTGTGATAATATATCGACTGTGGAAAGGGAAAAGGACGTAACCCACACATATCAAATTTTACAGGAGACACAAACATCGTATTTTGATGATTTTAGGCTAAAAGCAAATTATTAAATATACAAAACATTTAAGTTCACGAAGACTTCTAAACTGGTGTTTATTTGACATACTATAACTGACTAATATAAATTAAAGAAGTTGTCTAGGAAAAACCTTTTTTCAGTCTTTTCTTACTTTTAAGGTGTTCACTGTCAATACTTGGTAGAGTGACATTAAAATATAATTAATAAACGGTTTTTAGTACCTTTTCCACATAAAATGTATTTGATCAGGACCGGTTTCGCTCATCGCGAGCATTGTCATTTGATAAGAAAAAAATATAAATAGTGCTATTTATAAAAGTTAAATTGAAATAAAAGGTGTAAGCAACTACTAACAATGAAAAGGATTTACAAATTAAATTATAATTTAATTTTGTGTAATTTTTGTAATTATCTTTTAATATTTTTATTATTTTTTCTTAGTTTAAATTTTCACAAGGTTTCAAGCTTTTCAAACAATTTTCAAACTCAAAAGCTAAATTTAGATACTAATTCGGCATTTTCAGCTTACATCCTTTTGATAGAACGTGAATCAATTTTGATACATTGTGAGTGATTATTGAATAAAAAAGCTGTTTTGAAAAAACTATTTAATACGTCCTTTTTCCTTTCCAGAGTCGATATGATGACATTGTAGAAAAAAATACTACAATATTAATAAAAAATCGGTATGTTTTGCCCACTGCACCACAGAACTGCATCGCAAGTGCAGTAAACAATTCGATGTTATTAGAATATCGTATGCACATTTCCCAGAGCCAGTGCAGTTGCAGTGTTGTGATATTGTTGCGTATAGAGCAGAGTGCGGTCGCACCCTACTATAGTGCCATACAATAATGCCATACGGTATGTATTGCACGGATCGTCGTGCAATTGACAGTATTATCCGATTTATGGTCCCCCTTCGTAAGTACTGCCACTGGATACAGTGACTCTCATGGAACATTGCTTACGTGTAAACAATATTTGTACAAATCGGTAAAAAATTCATACTCAATTGCAAAAAAATAGATTTAAATTTCAATCGTAAAAGTTTTGTAAACATCCACACGTTTGATCACTTGCTACCCGGGCTTCGTCCTTCGACATCTTCAGGCATTCAAGTACACAGGTTTACATGATCTGACGCTTGGTCAATAATTGTATCGTTTATATATAGCTGGGTCTATGGCACAGTGGTTAACGTCGTTGGCTTTCATGCCGGTCCTCAAAGGCTCGAGTCCCATCAGTACGAACAGCATTTTTTCGATCAATTCATGTGTGTTTGTGATGGCTAAAAATTCTCTCACACCCTTTTTATGCTTCAATAACTGGGCGTGGCAGGGGCGATTAGTTAACCACTAGTCCTGTCTTAGCCTTATCCTTTTATATAAATAAAAAATGTTTGTAATTACAACCAGTCACCACTTACAATTTATTAATCTTTGATGATTTTTTAATTATATGTTAGAGGTGTAAAACATTTTAATTTTATGTAATTATAGAGTCACTTATACTGTAATTTGTATATTCTTTTTAATGTCAATTGTTTGTTTTGTGTTGTGTTTTTTATTTCAATTTATTTTGGTACAAATAGCACTGTTTATATATTTTTGTGCTTTAGTGCTCGCAATGAGCGAAACCGGTCCTGAGCTTATAAATAAAGTGGAATAACGAACAAAGTAATATTGTGTTTTTATTAAAATAAGATTGTATTCATGGGTGTTTGTAATATCTTTTCAAAATGATCTTGATTGAGTGACTGACTTTCCAATTTAAAGATATTTGGCGTATTGGTACCACTTTTTCAACTATTTGTAAACTTTTTATGATAACCCTTGTAGGAATCGGGATATTAAACAATATTTAATCTCGAACATAAAAGACTCACCATTTAAAAACGGAAATTGAATTTTAGTGTTTACAGTTTTGTTCCGATATTTTACAAACAGACATACAATCCGGTTGGTTTTGGCTATTATTTTCTCACCGCATACGTTCACACGCGCCATTGGACATTCGAGCCACAGTTTAATCGACAAGGGCCCCCTTTCACCCCCCAACCCTTTGCGGCTTAACGCCCGCCGAAAATGACAAACAGCGATAATAACTATTGGGCGAAATGTAATTTAATGACTAGTGTAATAGATATAAAAATCGATCAAAACTATATTTTGGTACAATGTTACTAATATTTTTACTGATCACTTTTAAGGTGTTCACTGTCAATACTGAAAAATGGACAATTCAATTAAAATAGAGAGATTAAATTCTTGTTCACAAGTCATTGGGATTTTATTTTTGTTAACAGATACCGCTCACTTCAAATGAATGGAAGATTTCTGCAATCAAAAAAAAAATGGAAATTTCCTTAAGTATAAAACAAAATCGTATATATAACTAGATTTGGGGATGTAACTTAGATTAGTTATACATATATTATCTTCCAATACCCAAGCTGATTGGAAGGGTTATATATTTGAGTATCTTCAGAGCTTCCAATAAATTGGTTATCGATTCGATTTTGCGCAGTAGGTGACCAATCACTTCATTCCCGTTGACCAATCGGAAAGTTTTCTTGGAAAACTGGGTCAACACTGATAATATAATGTGGGAAAATGATTGGATGAGAACTTATATCGATTTATATGTATGTGTTATACTTACACACAAAAGTATTTGATTGATATGTAGTTATAAAGTAAATTATTAATATTGGTATTATTAAATGACTTTTGGTTGCATTTAAGCAAGCTTTCATTTTACTAAATGTACATTTTCAAACATTGATTTTTAATTGATAAGTATATTACAAATACAACACTATAGTCGACTGGGATTTTTTTAAATTTAATTAATAATACCCATCTTAATAAAGCATATAAAGAAAGAATCGGCATCTGCTATGTTACCTCATCAGAAGTTTTTCTACGAGAACTGCTTGTAATATTAAACAAAAATCTTTCATAAATCGATTGAAAAATCAGTTTAAGAAACTTCCGCATTGGGAATCAAGCCCATGAGCTCCATAGACAAAACCAACGATGTTGACCACTTTCCCAGAGATTTGGCATTTTAATATGGTCAATTTCTTCATAATAAGTTAAAATTATCAATTATTTAGTTTAAAAATGCAATGAAATTATATTAAATTTGAATCGTTCGAATTATGTACACTTACACAAGTTTTGTCACTAACGACCCGGGTTTTGCCTTTCAGCATCTTCAGGCGTTCAAGTACACGGATGAACATGAACTGGCATGCATGTACATAATTTGAACGATTCAAATTTAATATTGAAATTCCACCAAGCACCTTCAGTCTAAATCTTAAATAAAATATATATAGTTCGAGCACTTTCAAGGTGTTCACTGTCAATATTTGGTGGAAAGGCATTATAATTATAAAAACACAATATTCCTTTATATTTTATTTCCACTTTATTTAAAAAGGTCAGGACCAGTTTCGCTCATAGCGAGCATTGTCAATTGATAAGAAATCTAATTTAACAGGGCCATTTATACAAAAACAAATTGAAATGAACTGTGGCCCAGTTGGTTAGAGTTTGCTCTACTGATCACGCAGGTCTGGGTTCGATTCCCGGTCAGATCACAGTGAATTTGAGAATTATTCAATTCAAAGTTGTGACCGAAGACTGGATGTTTGTGATATTAATTCACATTACTTCCTCTCCTCCGATCTTTCAGATCCTTTAATGACTGGGCAATGACAGCAATAACGATCAGTCAACCACTAGTCCTGTTCTAGCCTTACCATTCTTTCCCTACTACTCACTTAGAAGAATGTGAGGTTGAGCGACTGAGTAACAAACAGTTTTTGTAGAAAAAACTACTATTGAGATACCTCTATTAGGAGGCCATATGCTCCACATTGGAAACGGACATGGATAAAAAATAAATAAAAAAATATAGTGATGGATTCGGCGGTAACTTTGTGGAAATTCATTTTTCGTGCATTTCTTGTATCAGACACTCGTGTATTTGGCAAAAAAAAATAAGAATCAATGTATATATATCGACCGTTTAAAGGAAAAAGGACGTAACCAACAGTTTTTTCAAAACAGGTCTTATTCGATAATCACAATGTTTCAAACTTGATACACGTTCTATTAAAACGATGCAAGCTGCAAATGCCGAATTAGTATCTAAATTTAGCTTTTAAGTTTGAAAAAGATGACCTTGTAAAATGTTAAGACCAAGAAAAAAGACTGAAATAATGGTTTTTCCTCGACAATTTCTTTAATTAATATTAGATTATGTCCATTTGACACCAGCTTAGAAGTCTCCGTGCACTTCAAGGTTGTGTATAATTCATAATTTGCATATGGCCTAAAATCATCAAAACACGGTTTTTGCGCCTCCTGTAAAATTTTATGTATGTAGGTTACGTCCTTTTTCCTTTCCACAGTCGATATGAAATAATTTGCAATCATCATCGCACAATCGCGTACGAAGAAGTCTTTTCAGAGTTATCTTATTCTAAATACGTGTGTAGCTTTTTTTAAACATAATATAATGATAATGCTTTTTGCCTACCAGTTTCCACAATCATGATAGTTCCATCATTTTTCTTCTTCAAGTCTATTGTCTCTAGAAGAAGGTAACTGGCTTTGTTCCGTATCCATAGCAAATGATCGTTTATGGTATTGCTGCAATAACAATTATCGGTTTTTGGAAATCTTTGAATTCCTATTCGCCCACGCTCTGGAAGTATTATAGCAAAGATTTGTTTATCCGTAAGACAGTGTGAATACAAAATTTTGACATGTTTAATTTCAAAGATAGTAATTTATTCAATTATTTAATTAACTAACATTGCACAAGGTTGACAAATTATATTTTTAAAACTTTTACAATGAAGAAAAAAAAACAATTGTTGTACAAAAATGTTACACCCAAATACGGACGCTCATAAACTCTTTTTCCAAGAAATTTTAGAAATAAACAGAGCGCAATTGAACAGTCTTTCGATTTTAAATGAAATGATAAACATGCCTGGCTCGCCGCTTTTATACCCTATATAAATATAATCATAAAATCTTTTCCGACAAACGAAATAAATATAATTCTTAAAACTACTCACTACTCAAATCTGTGGGCATTCCCATTAGCTTATCCTTTTCACCAGTAACGGCTTTAAACTCTATGATACATTTATTTCTTATATAAACACGAAACATTCATTTACTAAGAGTCAGTTCAAGTTCATCCGTGCACTTCTTGAACGCCTGAAGTTGCCGAAAGGCAAAACCCGGGTCGTTAGTGACAAAATCTGTGTGAATTTACATAATTTGAACGATTCAAATTTGGTTATTATTACATTTTCATTTTACTGGGTTAGCTCAACTAATCGAAAAAAGCATTTTCACTGGTATAATATAACAATTTTATTGATAGCATCTTCCTAAGCCTAAAATCGTCAGAATCGTGCTTAAAGAAATTGTTATACATTCATCATGTATACTTAATAATAAATGAAAAACAATATAGAACGTAACTATTCAATATTTTTTACTTATAAAATTTGATTTAACTGCCGGCAGATTTTCATAACTTAAGTTCAATTTAAGATTTCGACTGAAAGTACTTGGTGGAATTTCAATATTAAATTTGAACCGTTCAAATTATGTACATTCACACACATTTTGCCACTAACGAGCCGGGTTTCGACTTTCAGCATCTTCAGGCGTTCAAGTGCACGGATGGACTTTAATTGACTCTTGAACGCCTGAAGATACCGAAAGGTGAAGCACCGGGTCGTTAGTGACAAAACTTGTTTGAATGTACATTATTTGAACGGTTCAAACTTAATTTTAGGTTGACTAAGAAAAAGCAAAAAAAATATTTTCATTAAAATAAAATTTTATTTATTCAATGGTATATTAAGTTTATATGTATTTTTAAAATTCATATTTCCCACCTATTGTGGAGCAAGTCTTTTTCTATTGAAAGTTTCTTAATATAAGTTTTTTCTACAAGAACTGCTTGCTGCTCATCCACTGTTTTTGCGAGAAAGTATTGAGACTAGTAGTTAACTAATCGCTCTCGCTAAGCCTCGTTATGTAGGATTAGAAGCAGTTGGCAGTAATTTGAAAACAAAACAAAAATCCATAACTTTTAACAGAAATGTATGAATCGATTGAAAAAATCCTATTCAAACTGACATTCGAATCCATGAGATCTGTCACTGAAGTAAAATATTATCTTCGGAACATTTCCAACCACCCAGTAGATTGAAATACATTGCTATTCAATTTGTCTGCAAGGAATTGCACGAGGAATTAATCTTCCACAAGCCATCATAATAGTAAGCACCCAATAAAAATATTATTTGTGGTACTTTAAGTCCTGAGTCCGCGGATTACGTATTCAATTCCCACAGACTATAATGCATTCTCAATAAAGTGGCATTGCGCTCTTTGAATATCGCAACATTATCTCGCATCTTAAACGTGAGGAAATTGATATGGAAAAAAAACACAATTGGAATGCAGTACCTACACAATGTATTGGTAAATGTCCATCTTTGGCAATTGTTTTAAAAAAATATGACATGGATAACTCAATCCTCAAGGTGGAAAAAAATGTATTCTTTTTAACGAATACAATTGATCGATTACATATATTTTTTGTTACACTTAATTATAGTAATAAAGTCAAAAATAGAATGTATTTTAATTCTACATTTTTTAAAACATTATATATTTGTCGCCTGCTGTGGCCCAGTTGATTAAAGCTTGCTCTACCAATCACGCAGGACTGAATTCGATTCCCGGTAAGATCACAGTGAATTTGAGAATTTTTCAATTTAAAGTTGTGATCAAACACTGGGTGTTTGTGATGTCAATTTACATTATTTCCTCTCCTACCATCCTTCCGATTCTTTAATAACTGGGTGTAGCAATAGCGATTATTCAACCGCTAGTCCTGTTCTAGCCTTATCCTTCTTTCCCTACTGCTCACTTTGAAAATAAAAAAAGTGAATTGAGCGACTGTTTTTTTTTCAAATTTTTACCATGTCCGCTCCCAATGTGGAGCATATGGACTCCTAATGGAGTTAATCTCAACAGAAGTGTTTCTACGAGAACTGCGTGCTACTCAGTGGCTCAACCTTTTTTTTTCAAAGAGAGTAGGAATAGAAGGATAGGGCTAGGACAGGACTAGTGGTAAGCTAATCACTCTCGATACGCCCCGTTCATAGGATAAGATGGGTGAGTGGGGGGAAATTCAACACATCACATACATCCATGCCTTCGAACAGAAATTCATAAATCGATTAAAAAATCAATTTATAAAACTGTCCGTACCGGAATTTGAACCCGTGCCCTTCGTAGCCGAAGCCAACAACGTTGACCACTCGACCACACAGGCGGCATTGCTCTCGTAGAAAAACTTCTGTTGACATACCCCCATTAGGATGCCATATGCTCAACATTGGGAGCGGACATGTATTTAAAAAAAAATTGGAAGCTTATATATTTATCTATATTGACAGCGGATATGATAAGAAAAAATCTGTAGTCAATGCAAAGCTGCATGGCATTTAAAAGATCATAGTGCAAAACCAATATTGCACGATTATTTGTACTAAATGTATCACCTGGTAGTACGGCTCGGCGGCCGTGATGGGTGGCGAACTAAAATGAATACTACATACATATATCACCAACCAAATGGTGCGATGACTTTCAGCACGATTGCGCACGATAGTGTCTGAGTATCTATTATTATTTACTTCGAGGATATGTTCCCACAGTTGACGTAAACTTTCTCATCAGATATCCATCGCATACAAGTTACAGGCGTATATAATTTTGTATATGATACAAAGCTCTTTTAGCTTACCAGTTTTATTCAATATAAGTAAGTATTAAGCAAAATATCTTAATTCATTTCTTTTCTGGTTCTAAGCTCAAGAAATGCGACCCCAATACCCACATTTTCTTAAATATCTATTTTAATATGGGTGATACAATGTTTATAATTAAGGTATTCTTATATCATAGTTTTTTGGACCTTTTGTAGTTTATATAAATACGCGATAACGCGATAAGCGATCGTTCATAAGATAGCTGGGCTAAACTCGTCAGTTGCAATTTCATATGTATGCTGGGATGACGTCTTTTTTACGCGCAACTTAAAATATGATTATTTATTAAAAAACACAAATTTTTATAAAAAAAAATGTATGAGGAATGATGCAGAAAGATATTTTAAAGTCTTTAGACTATTTTTTTTTTTTGAAATTCATAAGAATAAGGCCAATAATGAGGAAACCATTGGGGTCCCTAAGCGACCCCCATCGGAGGAGAAGTATTTTTCTTGTCTCCGAGCCGCGAGGGTTAAGGATTGTGAAAAGTATAAGCATCAATTTATCGCTGCTTCTTACTTTATGTATATCAAAGTAAAAAGAATCCATATCTTTTCTTTTTATCCATGGCTTTAAAATCTCTTTTGTTAACGATACTTCGAATCAATTTCTCTCTAAGACGCGGGGGTTAGCTGGACGGAGAATTCAAAGGTTACGCGGGCCAATCCAACAAATGCGCGGCATAATTTGTCATATTTGATATAAAAAGTTTTTTTTGTTGTTTTGATTTGCATTATAAAAAATATTATCATTTGATTATTTATAGATAATTTTTGACTGTGATTTTATTAAATTAATCATAATAAATAACAGAACTCATTTAATATTTTCATAAAATAAAAATAAGCATAATGTAACAAATAATCAGTCAAATAAATATTTTATGGTATTTAATTGAAAATTATTTATTTTATAAATTTTTACGGACACTTTAATAAATTGATTTTTCAATCGATTTATGAATTTCTAATCGAAGGCATGGATGTATGTGATATCTCGAATTCCCCCCTCCCACCCATCCTATCCCATGAACGGGGCGTATCGAGAACGATTAGCTAACCACTAGTCCTGTCCTAGCCTTATCCTTCTATTCCTACTCTCTTTGGAAAAAGAGAGGTTGAGCAACTGAGTAACAAGCAGTTCTGGTAGAAACACTTCTGTTGAGATAAACTCAATTAGAAGTCTATATGCTCTACATTGGGAGCGGACATGGTTAAAAAAAATGTTGAAAAAAGTCTTTTTTCCTAGCTCCAATTTTCATAAGGCTTTCCTTTTTAATTCGATTATTACATTACATTATCACATTATTACGTAAACATTTAAATTATCAAAAAAATACTATTAAAAAAAACTGTTAGTTACGTCCTTTTGCCTTTCCACAGTCGTTATATTTGCATATTCTTTACACATTTGTCGTCACATGAACAAAAGTGAACTCAAAAGTCCGTCTATCATAGATAATATATTCGTCGAGGCAATATTAGGAATAATATTACGTTAAAATAGCCAGAATATAATAAATAATAGTGTGTTTGATTTATAGATGCCATTCCACTAGCTGTAAACACCATTCCCGATAGTGTTGCAGCGAAAGTTCAACTGCTGTACAATGGATTTAATCAGACATATTAACTGCAGATATCCAAACGGGGTGGGGGTGAATACTTGTAGTTTCAGTGTGTTTCAGTAGGCAGCATAACTACCCTCCCAACCCATCGTCGCGCGTTCAATATATATTGCCTTTTCAAAGTTTCGCGGGACATGCACTCTGACACATCCTGTATATCATGACAGTGTGATCTGAAACACTGCGTTAGATTATTGAAAAGATTTATAGATATATTAAAAATGAGCTAGCATTGTTGGGCTTGATTGTAAGCCAGTTGTTCAAGTTACATCAGAATAAAAGAGTAGAAAGATGAAAACCGAAGAAATTGTATTGCTTATCACTTTTTTTAAATTGAAACAATTATTTGACATTACAGCTTACGCCAATGCGTCAAATAACTTTAAGTTGAAAGATCATACGAGATTTACTCTATGAGAATTTTTGTACGTCACATGAGATTAACTCAAGGAGAATTAACTTCACAAACACCCATGTCTTAGATCTCAAATTAAAATTGAAAAAATCCAATTTGACATTGACCTTACTGGGAATCGAAACCAGACCCACCTGATCTGTAGAGCAAGCTCTAACCAACTATACTAAAGCTGGCGACAAGGTGTTAAGGTGTTCACTGTCAATACTTAGTGGAAAGGCATTATGTTAATAAAACACAATATTACTTTGTACTTTATCCCACTTTATGTAAAAAGTCAGGACCGGTTTCGCTCATTGCGAGCATTGTCAACAGATCAGAAATATAATTTAACAGTGCTATTTATACAAAAATAAACTGAAATAAAAAGGTGTAAGCAAAAAATCATATTGTTTGACCAAAGCTGCAATATCAGACTGAAATTTCATTAATTGAATTGAATTGAAATAATTCTATAATACAATAATATTTCTATAAAATAATTATATGTGATATTAAGTATAGAAGTTTTTTTTATCCACGTTCGCTCGTAATGTGGAGCATATGGCCTCCTAATGGAGGTATTGTAACAGAAGTTTTCTACGAGATCTATTTGTTACTCACTTCATTAGATATTCTCTTTTAGAATATCCAACATTTTGACTTCTATCAAACATGTAACCTTTTTTTATTTTTTACTATTATTTCCACATATGTAGTTACATTGTTTTCATTATTTTTTTTTAAAACACAATTGATTTGCACAAACTAAGCCAAACCAAATAAACACTATGTTTTTTAATTAAGATACATATTGACCTTGGAAAGGGAAAAGGACGTAACCCACACATAACAAATTTTACAGGAGACACAAGAACGTTTTTTGATGATTTTGGGCCAAAGGCAAATTATGAAATACACAAAATCTTGTAGTGCACGTTCATTGGTAAACCGGGCTTTTTTGACTTAGCCTAATATCAAGTTAATATTTAAAATAAAATAACTTAGATTATTCCTCGTATAGAGTTACAAAACTGTGACACGTGTTTCGCCTCTTTCAGAGGCATCTTCAGACAACTACTTTTGCAAATGCTTACTTAAGTAAGAATTCTTCGAAAATGAATTTCCACAAAGTTACCGTCGAATCCATCGAAAGTATTAATATTAAGTTAATAATTTGTTTTAAATTTTTTTTATTAAAGTCCTTTTTTCTGGTCGCAATTTTCAGAAAACTTTCTTTTTTTCAAACTTTAAATCTTACTTTAGATATTAATTTAGCATTTTCACCGTACATCCTTTTGATAGAACGTGTATCAAGTTGTATACATTGTGATTACTTTTTTCCTTTCCACAGTCGATATATTTAAAAAAAAAAACAATTTTCATGTGTACTACTTCCTGTTTTCTGTTTCCAAAAAACAGGACCGGTTTTGCTCATGACGAGCATTATTAACCGATAAGAAAACACAATTTTATAGTTTTATTTATACAAAACAAACTGATACATACAAAATGAAAAATACAAGTGGAAGTAGTACAAATGTATAATATTGCATTATTTTTTTAACTATACATAATACCTTTCCACCAAGTATTGATAGTGAACACCCTAAGATTAAGATACATATTTTGCACGGCTATCCCTGCAAAATTAATTAGTGTAATATAGCATGGCCGTAACACGTTTATAAACACCGTGTAGTCGTATTGGTTCTAAGTTAACCCACTCCACGTACGGTCCTATTGATAAATACGATACTAACGCGTTATATATTACAGTATTCAAGTTTCAGCTCATCCTATAACTACTAAACTTTCTGAATACACTGTACATACCTATTCATACATCGAAAACCGTCCGGTTCGTATTCTATATAAGTTAAGATTATTTGTTTAACGTTAAAATATTATAAACGTGGGTATTTTTTAAATGTTTTTTGAATTAACGGTCATGTGACGCGGTCAAACATTTGAATTTAGAAATTGACAAATTAATACAGTGGTTCTTCCTAAAATGAAAAGAAAGTTTTTCCTATATTTTTTTAAAAATTATTATTAGAATATGTCAATTAAACACTAGTTTAGAAGTCTCCGTACAATTCAAGGTTGTGTATATTTCATAATTTGCATATGGCCGAAAATCATCAAAACACGTTTTTTTGTGTCTCTTGTAAAATTTTCCATGCGTGGGTTACATCCTTTTTCCTTTCCACAGTCGATATCGAATTGAAATAATATGTTTGACCAGAACCAGGTCATCATTATATATTTGAGCTGTTCTTATTTAAAAATCTATTGTATTATTGTTTGATCACTCAGCCACACAGGCGGCAAAACGTTGTTGGCTTCGGTTACGGAGAGCACAGGTTCAAATCCCGGTACGGACAGTTTTATAAATTGATTTTTCAACCGATTTATGAATTTCTGTTCGAAGGCATGGATGTATGTGATGTCTTGAATTCCCCCCTCCCACCCATCCTATCCAATGAACGGGGCGTATCAAGAGCGATTAGCTAACCACTAGTTCTGTCCTAGCCCTAGCCTTATATCCGTACTCTCTTTGGAAAAAGAGAGGTTGAGCAACTGAGTAACAAGCAGTTTTCGTAGAAACACTTATGTTGTGATAAACTCCATTAGGAGTCCATATGCTCCACATTGGGAGAGGACATGGTTAATTTAAAAAAAAAAACAGTCGCTCAACTCACTTTTTAGAAAAAATAAATCTATTGTTTAATTATTTTTATCAAACATTTGAATTTAAGAATGTTAAAATTGATCGATTATACTTTATGTATTTTCAAATAACGAAATATTTATAACGAAATATAAAAATTGTCAACTACGTGTACAAAAAGGCTTTATTGTGTCACAAAGCAAGTAATAAAGACATCGTCAAACCCAAAGTTAAGTGAAAACGTTTGAAAGTCGTATCTAGGTATGTTTAAGGATGTGTTGTGAAAATTGTAGTATGACCCAAACAAATTGAATGACTTCCAAAACTACATGACGATCATAATCAATTGATTCAAGTTGATAATGCTCGTCATGAGCGAAACCGGTCTTGATCTTTTTAAATACAAATGTAAGTAACACAAAGGAATACTGCACTTTTTTGTAACAAATTTCTCTGTAATATAACACACCATTTTTCATCTTAACCGGTTCTCTGCCACCGACGTGTTAACCCGCCAAAAAATTTCGTGCTCGTAAGGACGGCCATACAAAATGTGCATGCTTACACGCAGTACTTGAGACGCGGCTTAAAGGCCACAATAAACGTATTTAATAATTTAAAAATATCATGCATATAGTAACATATCTTGGAATCATAGTGTGATACTTAAACTTAAAAGATATTGTTTTGTAATCTATAATACAACGATTTAAAAATAAGCTTTTTTGTTGTATTTAAATTTGTTGCTAGCAGGGCTATAGTTTCTTGGCGGTTATTTCCGTTTTTGAAACGTTTTTCGATAAATGATGGCGGAAATGACCCATTGTGTATTTATATGGCAAGTGTTTGTGATGTACTATTATTATACGTTCAAAAAGTACATATTTATTAGGTTTTATTTTATTAAAGAAAATCACGGCTCTCCATGCACGTCTACATTAATACCGCACGGCTCAGATCAGGTTAAATGTGAAACATATGAACAGCCAGTTGTTCGTCTCAACAGAAATCGATTTACGACTTCTTATTGTAATTCATTTGCTGAAATTTTCATTCAATTTCATAGACGGTAATAAGTAAATGATGGACGTTATTGAAATATGTATTTTGTTTTGAAAGAACTAGAAGTTATTATTACGCACCATTATCCGGATCTGGAAAAAATGCCTAATTTCAGGCATTGAGAAATATATCTTTCAAAAAATCAATTAACAAAAGTTATCTATCAGAGTTTGAATCGTTCAAATTATGTACATTCACACAGATTTTTTCACTAACGACCAGGGTTTCGCCTTTCGGCATCTTCAGGCGTTCAAGTGCACGGGTCGTTAGTGACAAAATCTGTGTGAATGTACATAACTTGAACGATTCAAATTTAATATTGAAATTCCCCCAAGCACCTTCAGTCGAAATCTTTAATATATTATCTATCAGAGATTTGAGGCCTTGACAATCGAACGTAAGTGTAGAATAATTGACTACAGTAACTGGCATGTATGTATGTATATATACTCAATATTGTTTTCAAATTTATTTTAAATAATAAAATTAAATATTCATAGCTCAAGTGTCTGCGAATATACTTTTTTGGTTCCCTATACACAATATGTCGACTAATATAAAGGATATCGCATCAAAAAGACGTCAAACATAATCAATTTTACAAATACACCCCCACCTCCTACTTATTACGGACCGTCTTTTGCGCCCTTTGAAGACTCCTGGATGCGATGAAAAGCATTCAATCTACAAAAATACGACAGAAATAATTTAAAATTAATGTTATATTATTTTATTAATAAATCAAGATACTACTAGTTATGATTTTGAATATTATTGTAAAAATTTCTAGCAAAAAATATTTGGTATAATTATAATTTGATTATAATTTGACCCAGTTCTGGTCATGTGGGACAGTTGATCTTTTTGATTAATTTATTCTTCGTTTTTTTTGTCCAAATGTTCACAATTTCATTATTTATGATCGGTATCCTAAACCAGTGTTTCTCAACCTTTTTGGGAGCGTGGCCCCTTTTGAGTGTCTTTATTTTTCTGTGGCCCCCTACCTTCTTTTTTTTTCAGCTCACCGAGAAATTTGAAATCTCCGATTTGGTATACTTTTTCCCAGAATATCTCCAAGAACACCTTTTTTTTTTTTAGCTCACCGAGAAATTTGAAATCCTAAATTTGCCCGTGGCCCCCCTGAAATGTGTTGTGGCTCCCCAAAACTAAAATAAATCTCTGTGGCCCACCGTTGATAAACCATGTTCTAAACCATATCGCCACATCTATAGATTGGACTATTTACGAACCGACCAAGCCAGAAAAGCTCTCAAGCAAAATGATAAATTCCTCTATGAATTGGTTAGTCAAAAAAAATTGAGTCAACATTTTCCACTTTAAAATCTGTATTCGAATATTAATTCCATTCCATATCGTCTTGTGTTGGATTCAATTACTACAGGAATAATTCGTGGATCATTTTTTGCTTATTTGACTATCTCTTAAGCAAATTATAACATTTTTTTTTCATATTTAAATAGACTGCTTGATGTCTGCAAAATGTTAACCAAATTTTTTTGAAACTTTTTTACAGTTGAACCCATGTTTTTCCAAAATGTGAAATTTCTGATAAAAAAAACTACACTATAAGTATTGTCAAAGTGAAGACACTTAAATATAAAAATAATACAAAATTATGGTGACATCTAATATACAAAAAATGAATGTCTGTTTGTTCGTACTCTATGGGCTGCCAAGCCGCTGATCCGATGGCAATAAAATTTGACAAACATTTTACTTGCACTTCTGGAAAGTGTGTAGTACAATTAAATTACAGTAAGTGGCGCGTGTGTCGTACCATAGGCAATCGGCAGCAAATTTCAAACAGACAGAAAAAGAAAACATGCACTTCAATAAACACAATGAAAACACTTTCTTTCTTTGAGTGACATTGCAACGCTTGCCAGGAACCGGCTAGTTTATTATTAAAAAAATAAGCAGGAGAGTTTACTCTCTATTTAAATATTTTTATTTACATATTTAGTAATAGTAACACATCAAAGAGTAGTGTTTTTTAAAAGTTTATTTTAAAGAAAATTAAAAATATATTTTTCCTGTGCACCATCCGGGAAACGTAAAAATAAAAAACGTCCTAACCACCCTATCAAACATGAAACACTCGTTAGTCTTTTTCGCGAAAAAATCAAGACTGTTATGTTCATTTTCCTTTGACAGACATCAAAGAATGCTTACGACGTTATACCACTGGGGCTTGACTTCCAATATCATATCTTATGCATTATCGTTATATCGGAGTATTAAGAAGAAATCGTTCAAGGGAAAAATGGCTTAATAAATGTACAACCAGACGTCGAGGAGGTGGGGGCTGTTAACTGCTGCAGGGTAGCATTGAGAGAATATATATAACAATCAAATAATTTCATTTTTTGTGACATAATATCACAATATAATTTTTACGCGAAAAAGAAATTCAAGCCATTTTCTGGGTAGTGGATTGCCTTGCAAAATGCCTCATTACAATACGAGACAACCCGATAATATATTTCCAGAAAATTGACGATTTTGTTAGTTTTGACTCTTGGGACATTTCAATAAAAGAGCACAAGACTTTTAAGTTGAATATGTACAAAAAAAGTAAACTTGATTCATTCAATAATACTCTTTATGCCTTGAGAATCTCTGTACATTTCGGAAGGCAATAAAAAAAAGATTAAAAACTTTAAAAATCTTCCATTTACTTAAACAAAATAAAATAAGCAATTGTTTACATGTACGTGTGATAGGTGCTAGCCTTTGCAATAATAACCATATACTTGCTGAGCAATAAATGTTCTCATTGGCAAAATCAAACGAATCTCTTGAATGATGTGTAATAAAAATATATATAAATATTTGCATGAGTTTTTAGTTACCAACAGTATTCTGAACATTAAAAGTAAATTTAAAAATCCTAATCCGTCCCAACGATATATCTATACGAAAATTAGTGTAACCCGCAAAAGCTTTGAAAGAAAGCACTCTTCTTTTACAGCCGATTCTCCCCGAAAACTTTCCAAAGAGATTGTTGATAATTTTATTTATCTATTGAACAGAAAATATTATATTTTTTCAAGTATTTTTTCTTATCTTTCAAAGAATTTATTCTATTGATAACCTCATTTGTGCTTAGTCTAGGTTTTGTGTGTATTTTTTTTATATTATATAAATTAAATGAGTAAATTGAATGAAAATCAACTGTAACCATTAAAATGAAAGTACTGATGCTTTACAGCAGTGATGCATAACCTTTACCTTCTAGAGGGCCGCATAAAACAAATTATCGTGGGTTCGGGCCGCAAAGAAAAAAAAAATTAAAATACGCTAAATCCTTTGTTATACAGAACATATGTACGTTACATGTAAAACAGCCTGTGAATTTAGATAAATGAGTAATAGGTTCTATTATATTATTTTGACCGTGTTATTTAGAAAATAAATAAGCCATGCAAAAAAAGGATTATGAGTAGTAACTTATTAAAAATCGTTTCATTGTGAAATATTTATGTTTCATTTATATGCAATTCATAAGTTGATGCGTTTTTGGTGTTTGATAATTTTAAGTATTTTTTTTTAATTTGACATAATATTTGTTAGTCTGTTTTTATGAACCGATTTATTCTCCTTCATTGAAGAAAAAGTTTGCTTACATTTATTAAATAAATGTTTTACGTGAATAAAATGAGAAAAATATTTAAGGGCCGCCTCAAAATTCAAAAAGGGCCGCGGTTTGTACATCACTGCTTTAAAGTAATGAAAATATGGCTATTTCTGCACACTACTAACGTTGATAACTGTTGAAAGGAATTTCAATATTGTTAAATATAATATCAAGAAAAATTGTTATACGTTTATTTATACATATTACATATATTAACTCAAAGGATCGGAAAAGGACGATTGATATTTATAAAAACGTTACTTAAGTTTAAGTAGTTAAGTAGTTAAGTCTTAAACTACTACTTCTCACTTTTAGGGTGTTCACTGTCAATACTTGGTGGAAAGGCATTATATTAGTAAAAACACAATATTCCTTTGTACTTTATTCCACTTTATTTAATATGTCAGGACCGGTTTCGCTCATTACGAGCATCGTCAACTGATAAGAAATATAATTTAACAATGCTATTTATACAAAAATGAACAGTTATAAACAACAATTGGCATTGAAAAGAAAATACCAATTAAATTAAAAGTGATTCTAAAATAGCACAAAATTAAAATGTTTAACACATCTAACATATAATTAAAAAGTCATCTCAGATTAATAAATTTAGTATGAAAATAAAATTTGGGAATTCTTTGACAAAGTGATACAATGAAAATAATGACATTAATAATGACATTAATAGAGTGAATAGGCTTAATGATAGTTTCCTATTTTTCTTTTCTTCTATCTTTTCAATGCCAATTGTTGTTTATAACTGTTCATTTTTGTATAAATAGCATTGTTAAATTATATTTCTTATCAGTTGACGATGCTCGTAATGAGCGAAACCGGTCCTGACATATTAAATAAAGTGGAATAAAGTACAAAGGAATATTGTGTTTTTACTAATACTACTCCTCAGCTGTAGCTACTGGTAAACAATGTTTGATTATGATATCAATTAAATTCAATAACTGTTAGATTCTCAAAAATATTTTGATAGCAGAGTTTATATACTAGATAAATTAAGCCGATTTTATAAGTTCTTTATCAAGATTATACGGTGCACGGTGTTGCCTGTTATTTCTTTTTTTTTAAATTCTCCCTTCAAAGGATTTTTCTTCCATCCCCGGGATTATTCGCCTTTTTCCCCATTTTTTCTTTGGCACAAAGAAGGCTTTGACTTATTAGCTATTCATTATTACCGGTAATTCAAGATACCCTGAAAGATAAATATAAATATAAACATGTTTTTCAAGAGAGTTTTTCATACTTTGGCCATTGCATTTTATGTCTGAATTTATATTCTGTTACGAAATATATCATGGTTTATATGCTGGAAATATCCACTAAGCGATAATGTTTTTGGGTAAATACAAACTCGTAATCGAGTACATGGAGAATATTGATAAGAATTTACGAGATAATATAATAAATGTGTGTCAGTCAATAGTGATTGTCGGAGCACATGGCAGTCATTGGATTGAAAAAAGACACGTCTACTTTTGCTAATCACTTAATTTCAGAAAGATACGTGTTCAATCAGGAACAAGGGATAAAAATGTTGCACCAAAAACGGACGCTCATAAACTTTCTTCCAGGAAATTTTAGAAATAAATAGAGCACAATCGAACAGCCTTTATATTCAAAATTCCCCACTTGTATACCCTATATGTAAGTAAATATAATCATAAAACCTTTTCCAACAAACAAAAATGGCTTTAAACATAATGATACATTTATTTCTTATATGAACACGATACATTCATTTACTAAGCGTCAGTTCAAGTTTATCCGTGCACTTGAACGCCTGAAGATGCTGAAAGGCAAAACCCGGGTCGTTAGTGACAAAATTTGTGTGAATCTACATATTTTGAACAATTCAAATTTAGTATAATTAATGAATTATTGAAAGAAAAGAACATTACTTGACACTATAGTCTACACTTACATGGGGACATTTTTATATATCACAAACACCTATACTTTTGAACAGAAAGATGGAAAAATTTTGTTCGTATTGAGACTCAAACCAGTGAAATCTTTCACAGAAGTCAATGACGTTGTCTGTTGCGCCACGGACCTGTCACCACTATGGAATAAAGCTTTTCTACTACATATATCTTGTACATATAATTGAATTCAATCCTTAAAACATATATAATGTTGAAATCATTACGACCCCCGATACTCAATCCCACCGCACCCAAAAAATGGCAACATTTGAAAAAAAAATACACACAAATTGTAAATAATATTTTGGGCTGAATTGGCACGCTCGTTTTATTGTGAATGTCATCTTCAAACCTGAATAACTTCACCCCCCCTCTTTATATTACAAAAACACCCCATCCACCCACCCCGTCACTGTTTTGCCGAAATTAATCCCCACCCTGCCACCCCCTACATCAGACCGCGTGATATATCAGCGAATGTGCCCCCCTTTCCCTTAGTAAAATTTACCTACTCTTATTATATGTCCAATTTTACAATGCTTGGTGCTTACATTTGCATATGATTTAAAAAGATCTTTAATGTTTGTGAATTAATTTACAATGTCAGAAAAAAAAAATACTCATACCTAGGGCTTCCAAACCGGTTTAAACCGAAACCGGTTAACCGGTTTATCGCCTGTTTTGAAAAAACCCGAAAACCGGTTTATTTTCTTCGGTTAACCGCGTTTTATCAAAAATACTCTTTTCTTGTTTTTCATTGTTTTTTACAAAAGAAAAATGTTTTACAATGAATTTATTGCGTAATATAGGAAACAATTCACATAACACAACAAACATGCATATGAATTTTATAAAATAATCTACTTATGTCTCAAAGTTGTCCATGTTGTGAACAGAAATGACTTTTTCAAATAATTTAATATTTTTTCGTAATTATTCACAATTATTTATCAAAAGACGGAATGATTCTTACATGCACGTGAGATAACCTTTATTGTAAATTTAACAATTCATCCGTATAAATATTGAAAAAACTATTGATAAGGATACCATATAACTATCAAGTACCATTTTCAAACGTATACAATTTAATTAGTGAGTAATAATCTACATCTCCTTACCCATTATTATTTTTTTATGTGCTTGTTAGTAGATATATTCTTCCTTTGCATGATTATTGGATTATAATTATTCTAAGTATACTTGATTTTGTCTTTAAATCAACAATGTAAAAATCGCTGCTTTAAATATGATATTTTTAATTATTGTATCAACCTTTTATTCTCCATCATAATGCAATATGTGAAAACTAATACCCAAGAGTTAATTACCTAACGGGGGGTCAAAATTATTCCAAGAACTTTGTCCCGTGTCACTTTTACTGTATTGTTCAATTATATGGTTGCTTTTTTTACCTAAGTTCTCGTCCTTTCCTCAGTTGTAAAATTAGACGTTGCGTATTGTAAAGTGTCATTAAATTAATACCAGATGTGGCTAAAATGTTACCCACAAGGTCGACATAGTTAGGTAAAATAATCAACAATAGGGTTTGTCCGTAGTTCGCTACGGACAAACCTAGTCGGAATGTGTGATGTTTGTTGTGTTAGTTTAATGCTAATACATTTACTTAAGTATTTTTCAATGCGGAAAAAATGTTTCTTTTTAATAAAAAAATATGAGATTATTGATAGTTTTCTAAGTATTATAATATATAAATTGCTTATACGCACTGATTATGAGGTTATAGGAAATTAAGAAGTCATTGATATTTTTCAGGTAAATAGTACAATATCTATTTTAACTAGAACAATATAAAAAATATATTCAAATACAGCTTTGCTTGGTGCCTATTTTTTATTAATACAATTTTCGAATTCAAATTTGTAGTTTCGTGTAATATAACATTTTAGATGCATTCTTTTTTTTCGAATTATTTTCTTGAGCATTAGATAAACAAACACACTATGAACTATGATTTTTTAATATAATATTATGTAAGTAATTTTGTACGTAATACGCAAATGAAAATTGTAGTATCGTATAATACCTATATGTAAAAAAAATAATTGTTCATAAAATAACATATACCCAATAAAAAATTGATGTTATCATAAAATGTAATTATTATTGTGCTTGTTAATCTCAATTATAATTTAAGTATTATGGTCTACACATGATGAACATGATAACGCCGAGTCCATGGGCGAGTGGTCAACGTCATTTCTTTGGGTTGCGGACCAAACGAGCTTGAATCACAGTACGGACGGATTTTTGCAATCAGTTCATAGATTTCTTTTCTATGACATGGATGTCTGTGATGCCTAATATTTTATTCCACTATCCCTTAAATTACTATGACGTAGTGAGAGTGATCAGCCACCCACTAGTCGTGTGCTAGCCATAACTTTTAATCTCTTCTCTCTTCGAAAGAGGGGGTTGATCAACTGAGTAAAAAGCAGTTCTCGTTAAAAAATAATTGTTTGAGTCTATATGCTTCAAAGTGGGAGTGGAGACATAATATAAGTTAATATTTTTGTATTCTACTATATTTTTGTCTAAGCATTGGATGTCCTGTCTAGTCGATATGCTTAAAAAATAAATGCATTTATTTAAAGATCTTTCTTTTGATGAGTTTTATTATCAAGCTCTATTTTTTTATTTGACATATTTTATCATAAAATATTTTTCCACATTTAATTGACATTGTTGTATATATATATAAATATATAAAATGCCTTCTGTGTTCTATCTATAAGATAAATATCGATTTTTCATTAACATTGGAACATTTATGACAAATATTTAAAATTTTCTACATTTTTTTTTGCATACCTACCTAATCAAAATACGTTATATTTCGGTTTAAACCGGTTAACCGGTTTTATTTCCAGAAAAAAACCGAAAACCGGTTAGTTGGAAAGTCCGGTTAATTGGAAGCCCTAAAGTCATACCGTGTACTACTCTATTAAAAAATTCGCTATTAAAAAGCCTTCGTAATTAAATTTTCTTTGTTCTGTCTCTTAAGACAGTGATTCTCAACCTTTTTTATGCCACGGACCCCTAAATCTTAAAACAATAATCTGCGGACCCGCGAAAAAAAAATCATACTTTATCACAAAAAATGTTGAAAAAATAAAAAGTTTCCCAGGTTGGGAAGCACTGTCTTAAGACATATTTCTTTTAAAAAAAACTCTAGTTACAATCTTAGAATATACAACCATCATGAAACATTCATGCAAAGATTGTTCAGCAAAATACACCGACCAAGCAACGTTATAAAATTTGATATTAAATTAGACTTGATAATATTCTGTTATTTTATTTGTGTTACAATATGGCCTCTTTAATATTAATTACTAATTAGTAATATCAATTTTTGTATCTTGCCCCCTCCTTGCGCCCAGAAGAAAAAGAAGAAAAAGAAGAAGTCCCTACTTTTATGGTGCTATTTAAATTTTAAAAATAAAAATATAGTAAGTATAGTTTATTTGTTAACCTTGCGATGTTCTGCTTAATGATGCTTTTCAAAGAAGAGAAACACGAGTCACATTTTGCACACAACAAGTAGAATAAAAAAAATATCAGATTCCCACAAAGTTACCGCCGAATCCACCGACAACATTATAATGTTGTCTATAATAATTTATTTTTATTTTTAAGAAGTAATAGTTTGAAAATAATTTATTTTCAATTATTATAAAAAAATGTGTATAAAAAGGTAAATCTGTATTTTCTAAAAAAATAAATATATATAGTGATATTTTTATTTTATCCATGACCGCTCCCATTGTGGAGCATATAGTCTCCTAATGGAGGTATCTCAACAGAAGTTTTTCTACGAGAAACTGTTTGTTCATTCAATCAACCTCTCTTTTTCAATGAGAGTAGTAATGATAGAGAGATGAGACTGAGACAGGACTAGTGGTTTACTAATCGCTCTCGCTACGTCTATTTATTAAATGATCGGAAATGGTGGGAGGGAATTTTTAAGCATCACAAACACCCATACCTTCGAACAGAAATCGATAAATCGATTGAAAAATGCTGTTCGTGTTGGGACTCAAATCCGGCATGGAAGTACACAACATTTAATATAATATGTTATTAAAATATTTGTCTTGTATCTATTTCAACTTACAATGTTCACCAAAGGAGCAGTAGTATTTTTACGTTTGAAAAAAAAAAAGGAAACACTATCAATTGTAATTTAAAACTTCTTTAATACGATGTCAACCACATCGAGAAAAATGAATTCAATATTGTCACGTTGTACAAAGTAACGAAAATTGAGTGAAGATATATCAGGACCTCCCTAAATCTACCTCCCTCACTTACCCTTTTCGTGTTATTAATATTAGCTATATGTAAAAGAGAGGCATAAAAACAATACCTCAATGTCGAACGTGCCCCCCTATACCCGAAATGCACCCCCAAACACCGATATGAAGACCTCCACCCACCCCGTTCAACCCCAGATAGGGCGCAAAAAAAGGTACGCGGTTTCAAAGGATAAGTCAGGGTTTGCCGCTGTGAGGATATAGGGGATGATTTTTATATGCCCTTTGAAAGTTATTATCAAACAAAATTACTATGATTTTTTTTCTTACAATTTTTATTGTTATTTTCCATCGTTAAAGCAAAGATAGTAATTACAGCTAAATCTCTTCATATAATTCAATGAGTTAATGATGACAACTTATTCAAACGCTCGTAACATAATGAAAATAAGATAAAAGCATTGTATGTTTCTAACTGCCTCAACTCTATCTTCCCGCAGTACTCAATTTTGTACCCACAACCACCTTTTTTTATTGCCTTACACAAAAACGTTGCCAAAAGTGGTTAGGAAGCAGTAACTTATCACTTGGCTGGTAAGCACTAATACCAGTGACAGTTCTAGGTACTGGGCTAGGTGGGCTAAGCCCGACCTGCATTTTTCACCCAAAACATTAGATGGCTGAATAAAAATGAACAGCAATTCGGCCGCTGAACAAAATAAATACATTTATAAGCGTAACTTACCTTTCCCAAATGAATATAATATCTTTGTTTTAATTTTCCTCTGTCAATATAAGACAATGTTACGTCTACCTACAATCATATTCTCGATTGTGTTTTGTATTACAATTTTAAACTGAGCCGGCATAAAAAAACAATAACCCTATAAATACTTCACAGGGAACAGGAACGTTACGTCACTGGCAACACCACTCAAGGGCTAGCGATATTTAGCCCGTAACCACAGACAATAGCATGCAATATTTCATTACACTGGGGCGCAATCAAGCACGATTAGATTTTTTTTGTATTTGTATGTACGGAAACGTCATCAAACACAAAGGATAGTGTTTCAATCTGCCAAGCTTCTGTTGATCGTTGGGGGCTAAAAACAATCTGCCCATTACGCATACTTATGCATTGAAACACAAAACCAATATCGTTGTATTGTATGAAAGTGACAGGTATTGACTTTCAGTGACAGCAAGTGACAGTTCTATACTGCTTTTAGTAGGTACTTGTTATTTCACTTTGAAAGAGACGAATTTAAGAATTCCGTGTTATTATTCTATTATTTCTTAGTTACATTAGCATTGATTTTATTATATTAATAATTTATGCATTGCAGTAGTGTCGTAGTATTTGTTAATTTGCTTGTAGATTAATGTATAAGGTGAAGTGGAAATATGCTTTTCTCTAGCCCACCCAAGATTTCAGGTCATGAACCGCCACTGACTAATACGATCATTTTTATTTTTAAGAGTAAGCCATCCCCTCTCCGGCAAATAATTGTATTTAACTAGATCCACTACCAATTGGTAGCAATGCATAATATATGCAGCAATGCATCATATAAACCTAATGAGTTGGTTTTACGAAAACTTATTGTAATTTGTAACTTTTGTTGAAGAGAACAAAACGACAGCAAGTCATACAACTACTCTGCCTGTATCGTGTGCCTTATTTTTGTGTATGGTAACACCATTTATTAACACCATTATGCCACCTGTGTGGTCAAGTGGTCAACGTCGTTGGCTTCGGTTACGGAAGTCACGGGTTCGAATCCCAATACGGACAGTTTTATAAATTGATTTTTCAATCGATTTATGAATTTATGTTCGAAGGCATGGATGCATGTGATGTCTTGAATTCGCCCCTCCCACCCATCCTATTCTATGAACTGGGCGTATCGAGAGCGATTAGCCAACCACTAGTCCTGTCCTAGCCCTATCCTTCTATTCCTACTCTCTTTGGAGTAGAAAAGAGAGATTGAGCCACTGAGTAACAAGCAGTTCTTTTAGAAACATTTCTGTTGAGATAAACTCCATTAGGAGTCCATATGCTCCACATTGAGAGCGAATATTGTTTAAAAAAAACATTTAAATATTTGTTTATGAGTACTTTTTTAAAAACCGTTTTTTAGACTAACATTAAAAATGATCAATAATTCGGTGACAGGATCGACAATATCGAATGTTGATATTATGCAGTTTTTAATATTTACTATTTTTTTTTATTATTTAATAAAAGGTCATCCTGTAGACAAACACGCATCTACACACTGCCCATTTAACATGACCAAATAAAGGGTATTGAAAAATTGTAGATGTTCGTTAGACGTAATAACGGAAAAAGGATTAGGGAAAAATATATTATGTAATAAAAGATATAAAAATTCCCTTCCATGCGGGAGCATAATATATTATATGGTGCAAATAATATTTGAGTTTGAATATATTTATGATGACCTTTCATTTGCTGGCCCTTCTACGTTATATTATATGTAGCAAACCTTTTTTATGGGCAATGAAAACAATAGATTTTTATATCTAGGGACAGTCATTTTTATTTAATTGATATCTTTATCATTTTTAGTGTAGCAAAATAATGAAATCGATATTTACTTCTTAGGAAAGTAAAAGTCACAGTTTTTAGTTCCAAAAGAACTGTAAAATACAGCGTGCAACCACCTCGAAATCACAACATATTCAACACTATGACACAATAGTTGTGTATAATTTGCGATTCAATGTACATAGGAAAAACGGAAATTTGTTTGTAAATTTATATAAAACCAAACAAACATAAATTAAATCTTTAATATCAGAACCTATTAAGTTTATCAGATAAATTTTTAGTATGTTTTTGAATAAGCATTTTTAAAAATCCGTATCATCTACTAATGTAGACTCATATTGAAGGTATTTTAACAGAAGTTGTTTTTTTACGAGAACTGTTTGTTACTGGTTGCTCAGCCCGGATTAACAAAAGATCGGAAGGGATCGAATAAATTCGGTCCTGAAGCCGCGAGGTCGACTGACGGTCTGAGGTACTCGTGTTGGTTAATCCCGGGGTTTACGCATTCGAACGCCCAAACAAATAATTCTAAAATTGATTTTTACAACATTATAAATAACCAGCAAGATTTTATTTGTATTAAAAAAAAACACTATCACAATTTTTTTTTAATATGACCAGGATCGGTTTCACTCACGAAGAGCATTCTCAACTGAAATTATGTAACGTCAGTTGAAACCGGTTCTGATCATACGAAATGATTATATGCGGAATTGGTATAATGCATATTTACCTATTTTTGTCAGTGAACACCTTAAAAGTGATTCTTTATATATATCCGTTCCCAATGTGGAGCATATGACCTTCTTATGGAAATATCCAAACAAAAGTTTTTCTACGAGAACTGTTTGTTACTCAGTCGCTCAATCTCTTGTTTAGGGATAGAAATGAAAGGACAGAAGAGGACTAGCAAGTTGGCTAGTTACTTTCACTTCACCATGTTGTTTTGGGATTGGAATGGGGGGGGAAATTTTTTAGACATCACCAACATCGATGCTTTCGAAAAAATAAAAACAACGCTGTTCGTACTGGGATCCGAGCCCGTGACGTCTGGCATGGAAGCCAACGGCGTTGACCACTGTGCCACAGAGCCGATAATTTATATTAATGGATGTTTTATTTGAAAATCTGAAACTCGAAGATCACCATGAAATACGCGAGGCGAAAAATGGAATGTAGAAAGAGTGATAAACTTGCCACAAACACTGTCATAGTATTTGATTTAAATACTTTCTCTCATAAAAAAGACCAGATTAAGCCAAGTTATTATCAATTCTCGTAGGAAAACTTCCAGGTCCCATATGCTTTACAATCTTTACATTTTGTAGAGTAGATGTTGTAATACTTTATTCACTGAAATTGAAATCACTTTTAGGGTGTACACTGTCAATACTTGGTGGAAAGGTATTATATTAATCAAAACGCAATATTCTTTTGTACTTTATTCCACTTTATTTAAAAGGTTAGGAACGATTTCGCTCATTGCGAGCATTGTCAACTGATAAGAAATACTGTCACTGTTAAATTATATTTATTATCATTTGGCAATGCTTGCAATGAGCGAAACCGGTCCTGAACTTTTAAATAAAGTGGAATAAAGTTCAAAGATATATTGCGTTTTTATTAATGAAATTGAAATATTTCACTAATATTTAGATTGGACTGATTTATTTTACTGACTGAAATAATGTAAATGTGCAATTTGAAACATTTTAAAAAATATGCACAAAACCAAATGCCAGCTCATAATATAAACATTGTGTGCTTTTCATTTCAATTCACTGATAATTATGGATGTGATGACATTTTCGTTCGTCGCTTAAGTGGGGGTGTATATTTTTCAAACGCGACTAAATTGTGGAGGGATGGGGTGAGCATTAAGGGGTCTGGCGTTCCGCATCATTTTCCCAGGGCACAGCGCGTGAAATGCCAATGCGGTGAGAGCTTTGAGCCCGGGCACGAATCACTCTCGGCTGGCAATGACTTAAATCTTTTGTACTGCAAAGTGATACCGTGCACCATATTATTGAGATTCACCATGCACTGTTTTTGATCAATTTTAGACAACAAAGTTTTCTTTTTCTGTAAAAGGTTGATAACGTCTTACCGAGAGCGGGTAAATATTGACTTTAAAACATAAAAAATGCATTGCAGACTATAATTTTTAAGTTTTTTTTTTACTGCTACAGGTATTTGATCGAGAGATTAACTTCGTTTAACTGCGCTACATACAGGTTCAAATCTGCGTACAGATAACTCAATTGACCCATTGTACAATGGATTTATGAATTTTTATTAAATTGCATGGCTTTCTGTGATTTTTTATATTTTATTTCAACCAACTGATTTAAAAAACGGGGTGTAATGAAAGCGATTGGTTTACCAGTAGTCCTCCTGTCCTAGCCACATACGTGTATCTCGACTCCATTTAAAAAAATGTTGAGAAACTGAGTAACAAGCATTTTTTGTTAATCTCCGTTAACTTGTTTTGGAAAAAAAGTTGTGTTTTGTAACTGCTCCTGGGATACTCTTGGCAATCATGTAAGAGTGTCCGGTAAGGTGTGTTATTTTATTCAACTGTGGGAAGACAAAAATACGCAATCATCAGTATTGTTATGTATACACAACATCTTGCCTCTATGCTATGTTAAATTATCTATGACAACTTATTGTAACAATAAACCTATATCGATATCCAATTTCTTCTCTCCAAATCTAGCCAGTTAAAATCGAGAGTTCAAATTGAACGGCCGACGGCTCAGTAAAGACGCCTCGATACTCACATCGTATCGTTAGATTAATAAGATTAAGTGATTTATTTTAAAGTGTAAATTATATATGGAATAAAGTTGAACTGACATTGAATAAGTGTTTTAGTAAAAATATATCCATGACAGTATTTCTGATATACGTTTTTATAAATTTAAATCTTCCCTTTTCCTTGTTATTAAATGAGCACTGAAGAGGTAAAATGAACTAAGTAGTAAAATTACATTTTTATTGAAATTTTAAGTACAATCACGACTTTGCTTTGTGTTTTGGTGAATTTCATATTTTTATTTTAGGTAGATGACACTATTGCAATTAGAGTACCCAATTCCGGAGCCTTTTTGTGATCTAGGATTTTGGGATTGATTATTTTCAATCCCGGGATCCCGGGATTCGGAATTTTTCATTATTACATTTCCAATTTCAAAAAACCAGGAATCTTCCGATTTGGCCAAAATGTCACCGTGACTCGTTTTTTTTTATCTCTCCAGAATTTCAAAATCTCAAAACCCAGGAATTTGCCGATTTGCCCAAAATACCAGCTTGACTCTGGGATTACGGGATTCGGGATCCCGGGATTGGAGAACCTAATTACAATGTGTATTAACTGAGGTGACTTCACTGTTACGATCTATTAAAACATATGAAATATTATGAATAACACATCCAACATATTTTTTTCTAAAATACTACTTGGCTCTCTTCATCTCTCTTGTCCTCATAATTATCCTGTGATATAATATGAAAAAAATAATATAGACATGTAAATTCATAGTAGTTTATAAGAAATAAGATTTGATTGTATTATAGTATAATTAATTTATGTTTTTCAATTTGTTTCTTTAATACGCAAGGAACTAATCAAAATTTTAACTCGCCTTAGTTCTAATATGAAAAATATATTACTTATCCCTTTCATTGTTTTTTTTTAAACTCTAGAACTGTTACTAGAAATGGAAAAAGGAAGGGGAGCTGGGGTGGTCAGTGACAAATGTGAAGTCATTGTGAGCCGCGATTAAAAAAATATTCTCTCCTTAAAAATGTGAGATAGCTTTTCTCCTTCGTCTTTTTAATTCAGACCTCATTGCATCTTATGTTTGATCCAGCGATGCCAACTGAAAAAGTTTAACATTAAATTTGTAATAATGCCAAGGTACAGGGGTCTTGAACTGTTGTCTTGTAGGCATGATATGTTTTTATTTTTTATTCTCAATCAACTTGGAAATTCAACAAAAATCTGCAACTTGCTAGATTCATAAGACAATTTTAAATTTGAATCGTTCAAATTATTTACATTCGCACAGATTTTATTACTAAATTTCCCGGGGTTTCGCCTTTCGGTATCTTCAGGCGTTCAAGTGCATGAATGAACTTGAACTGACAATTTTAAATCAAAATAAAACAAAAACAATTCTCTAGTTTTTTTATAGCTTGGTAAACATATTTTTTAATGTCTCTTCCAGGAAGATTTACGCATCGTTTTTTTTAGGTATTTTGTTTTGTAAAAGTTAAACCGGATTCTCTCTAAATCACCAAAGTTCTTAAATTTTGATAAAGCACCGCCCGTTAAAATTCAATTTTGTTATAATCAAACAAGACTCAAATTGTTTTTTTCTTATTGTAAATTGTATAACAAAGCTTAGAGCACATTTTCTGAAATTACCCAATAACATCATCCAAAAAAGACACCATTGGCTATCCATTGATCTACAAAAATGATTGCTTTGTACCCTTGATAAAACTAAAACGATTGTGTTTAGTGTTCTCAATATTTTTTAGCTGATTTATTTGACGAAATGTATTGATCTCTCTGCCATTCATTGCATGGTTTCATACATGTCTTTTACCATTTATTTTATGTAAGTTAAGAGATACTTTTCAAATAAGCAACAAAAAAAAATCCAACATAGTTGTTTTATTTACAAGAAGAGCAATATTATCGATAATCGTTTAAATAATGTGCCACCAATTAGCTAAAAGAACGTAATTTTGTTTTCACATTTTATTTATCAACTTACTACTTCTCAAATTTCTTCAACGCTTTTCTTTTTCGACAAGAGTACGACTAGAAGTAAAGGGTTAAGTCAGGACTTGCGGTTAGCTAATCACTCTTGTATTGCCCTCTCTTTAGAATCAGATGAGCACGAAAGAATAAAAACATCTCAAACAACGCAGACAACCATTCCTACGAAAACAAATCCATGAATCGTTTAACAAATCAATCAAATAAATTATATGTAAGCAGAGTCAAGCCTTTGTCCACCAGTAGTGAATAACTTGATTAGAGGACTAACATTTTTAACATTTTGTTATATTTAATTTAATATCTTTAACCGATTTTGATTAATCAATATTAAATAATCTTAAATAAGTAAAAAAGATTGTTCAAAAATACTTATGTAAATTCTTTGATCACTTTTAAGGCGTTCACTGTCAATTCTTAGTGGAAAGGCATAAATTAATAAAAACAAAACACTTTTTAAAAAAATTCTACGCGATAAGCGAAACCGGTCCTGATCTATATATATAAAGGAATTTGTGTTTGTTTGTAACCAGCAGAGCCAGTTTTGGGGTGCCAATACGTTAACAACGGGGCTCGCTTTTTATCAAAGCAATTGTCAGTGTTTTGGGGAAGCAGTGAGTTTTTTTTATCATTAATATGCAATTATGTGCAATACTATATTTTGTATCCAAAAGCACTTCAATGAACACAATCAAAACAAGAACACTTTCTTTCTTTGAGTGGCATTGCAGCGCATGCCGGGTACTCGCTAGTCTTTTATAAAACAATGTGGAATAAGTATGTGTAAATATTGTTTTATACAGTATTTATATTGAAAAAATTGGTTTGGTGTTGTGATGATTAATGGTCGAGATGAACTGTCAAAAAAAGGTTTCCAATCCCTTTGCAAACTAATTTAACGCCGAAGCGTACTATAGATTAGATTAGAAAAGAAACGAAAGGAGAAAAAAAGAAAGAAGTGAGTGGGTGGAAGCATAAAAGGAAGGGGTTGGTCCAGGGTTTGGGATTCAGGAGGATAATCGGTACAGTGTCATCCCTTCTACTGAGGGTAAAAAATAACGGCAGTATTTTATCTCGAATGGGTGACCACGCTTTGCGAAAAACTAATCGGGATTATCCATGTAGGATTCGTACTGAAAACTGTGTCTCTTATCGTAATTTAATATAATATTTTTTATTTGTGATAGATTAGGTAGAAAATTGTTAACATTTAAAAAAATATTGAATTAAAACTAACGAATTAATTGAACTACTCTAACTAGCCTTTACGATTATTTTTTTACGTATCCTTTCGAATATTATTGTAGTATTAAATACGTATGTTTTTCTATTTTATTACGAAAAATTTGGAGGTCATAATATAAGCTTTAAGCTGTTTAGTAAAAAAAAAACATTATTAATGATAATTGTGAATTCATAGTCTAGGTCAGGCGTGGGGAACCTGCGACCTTCTGGCCAATTCTGTAATTCTGTACGTTTTTGTAAATTCGTAAATTCCTGATAATCTGAGAAGTAAATTCGTAAATTCCGGCCAAAGATTCCCTAGTCAATGTTTACTGCGGCCTTATGTCGAATCAGAAAAATGAATGCGGCCTTAAAAGAAGAAACGGTTCCCCACCCCTGGTCTAGGTATTCGGTTTTGTGGCGTAGCCGTCAACGTCATTCGTTTCCGTGACAGAGCTTACGGGTTCGAGTCCCAGTTCAAACAGCATTTTCCCAATCGAAACATGAGTTTTTGTTACGTCTAAAACATCCCTCTCACTTTCTGAATTCTAAAATAAGATGGCTAGTGAAAGCGATTGGTAACTACTGGTCATGTTGTAGTTCTTATTCTTATATCCCTACTTTCTATTGAAAAGAAAAGTTTACTGAGTAACTGGCAGTTTTGTTAAAATATCTCCTTGACACTTCTACGGTGTTAAAAGCTACTTCTGATATGTTGCTGACCCTTAATGAACCAAATGAAAAAAATGTTTACTTAAACACTTACTGCCTTGCTTTGATGGAAGGTAAAAACCCAAGACGTATATTTTTCACTTGGTTCCTAAAGAGTCAACTACATATCATAAGTATTTTCAGCATCTTATGGGAAGTGTTTAGAGTGCATATGAGTTACTTTGGAAGCGGACATTAATAAAAACATAAACAAATGATGAAAAATTTGGTTTTGTGATATTTTCACATTATTTCATATTTTAATGACATGAAAATACTTATTTAAGACAGACGGTTGTCTATAGTTAAATAATAAAAATGCTACATATTTGATAGATGACTGACTTTTGGTTAGATACTAGTAATAATTAACTATTCAAACTATATGACAAAATGTCACCCTACTTCGGTTGATTACATGCAAGAAGGTAATATCGGGTACTTTACTATCTCCAACCCTTTTCTTTATTTAAGGGCATAAAATATATCTAATTAAAAAAATACCTTGGGACAAGAGAGCGCCATCCACTCCACCGAGCGCCTAACTAACGATAGTCATAAAAAATGTCAATTAACCGTCTCAGGGTGGTTGATACACCCCCCGCGTCTGCGTTACAGGTCACCCCGGGTTCCCCCCCGACGCGAGAGGAAGACTGAAACACATAACTCAAGAGATACTATCAAAGTGTATTTTAAAATTTATAAAAGCAGCGAAAAAGTATTTTTTACGATACGCATTGGCGGGTGGAGTGGTATGAATTCGTAATGGTGTACTGCGGTCGTGGCATTTAAGGAGTTATGGCATATACCCATATTTACTTATTTAAAACATTATGTTAACAAAACTAGATTTTTTTTTAATCAAACAAGAAACGACTTAATTCGCAACACCTTTTTTTATTGTGATGCCACTTTTCAGCATTCACTCAATATGATTGATAGACAAACAAAGAGAGAAAGTTTTTGTGTGCGCTCTTCTTTAAGCATAAGTCATTTTAATTGGTAGTTACGCACACACTGTCCCTCTGCATGTGCGCTGACGGAATTGCCCGACGCGGTCTAGTTGGTAAGACGTTTGTTTTACTGAAAAGGCTGGTCTAGGTTTGACTCCCGGTAAGATTAATGTACAAATGTGATTTCTTAAAATTTAAATTCGAGATCTAAGACATGGGTGTTTGTAATGTCAATTCTCCTTGAGCTGGTCGAGTAAAACCCTAAAAGTTAGTTTTAAAAGTGATTAAAGTAAATTTTAATACCCAATTATTTTCGTATATAATATATAGTAATTCATTAAGAATGTTTTGGAATACCTATCTCAAAAATATCAAAAATGGATAAATTGAGTTTTGATACCAAGCTTTTTAAATTTTCTATTTTATTTATGTATCTCAATTGCTATTTTACATAGCATTTTCTATAATACATTTTAGTTATTTCAACAAAATTAATGTTTCTATAAAATAGATAAATACACTAAAACTGGCATGAGAAATGTATCAAAATTCGCTTGACCAAGCCGAAAATTTACATCCTACGATGTACATATAACAATACCTCTTCCTGAACACAACATCGAGTTCGTCACATCGTATCAAGAATCCAAATCTTAAACAGCATAGAAACTTGTCTTCAAGTCGTTCTATTGTTTGCCGTCAGAAGAAAGTCGTTCAGCGGACAAGTCCGACGCTACCGACGTCGTCATTGACCAGCGTCGGAAACTTTGCTCCATTGAGAGCGCCGCGACGTCCACTTTCCAAAGGACGCCTTTTGTTGAGACGCTTGGCGTCTATTGTCACTTCAGTTAGATTAACTTGATAGAACTGTTGGAAAGTTTGCAAACACACTATTAACAGTTTGCTAGTGGGTTGATAAATGAGTTATTTGTATGGGAAGGTATCACCATATATTTTATTAACTATTCGAATTCATTTTAAGATTATTTTAGCAATACCAGCTGCCGATCTGAAATGTGTTGACTTGCAATAGAGCATCTTAATAAAACTTAGCCACAGAAAATTGGCTTGTATAAGAAATAGTTAAATTGGTTAACCATATCTTCAAATAGAGTGAAAAAAATGACAATTAAGATCAATTAAAATGATTAAATAACTGATAGATATTTTTTGTTTGATATATATCAATATATATTTATGCATCAGTATATATATTATCCGATATTTTCTGATTTCATTTAACATATCAAGCTAATGAATAATTATCAATACAATATTCTCTAAGCATATCATATTTTACTAGCCTGTTTTATTCAGCCACTTAAAAGTTTTTTTTTCGGTTGAACATTTTTCTTTTAACCGTTTGAATACCGCGCAAATAAATCATTAATATGTCCCAGAGATAGTGCGTGTTTTTAAGAAAAATAATTTTGCCTAATATACACTCGAATTAGATACTTAAAAAACCTATATTGACTCAGTATATATAGCACTACACGTATTCATCAAAATATTGCTTATATTCTATTAGAATACCAAGTATTTTATTTTTCAAATGTCTTCAACATTCGTGTTCGCCTGCATATGTTACGGACACCTGTGTCCGCTTGGTATTCAAGTGGTTAAGCTTATATGTTTTCAATAAAGACTCACATCTCCATATAGAGAAATGACAAGTCTTAGTAAAGAACAATCATTATAGTTTCAATACTTGTTGAAAAGGCATTATATTAAAAACTGACCAAGGCATGATTGGAAATTGAAGTGAACGCTTAGTACTAAAAATGCTCGTGATGAGCAAAACCAATGCTGATTCTCAAAAATAATTGTGGAATCAGTTAAAAACTGTTTTTTTAAAAACATAATTTCAATAACAAGTAAACGATATAATTTAAGATTTCGACTAAAGGTGCTTGGTGGAATTTCAATATTAAATTTGAATCGTTCAAATTATGTACACTCCCACAGATTTTGTCACTAACGACCCGGGTTTCAGTTCAAGTCAGTTCAAGTTCATCCGTGCGCTTGAACGCCTGAAGATGCCGAAAGGCGAAACCCGGGTCGTTAGTGACAAAATCTGTGGGAGTGTACATAATTTGAACGATTCAAATTTAACAAGTAAACGTTTAATGCATTATACTCACGTATGACGTTATAGAAAAATGTATAACTCTGTTCATCCATTGACCAAATTAAATTTATTGCTGTGAATTTTATAATTGATTTAAAAAATACAAGTCCAAACCGTTTACCACTTTTTCACAACGGTCGGCAAATTCAATTTACATGGCTATAAAAATCACATTGAAAATTCATTTCCATGGGGGAGGAATTCAAAAAATCACTCTTACAAGACGTTCCCTTCAATGCAAATTACCTCAGCCGTCTATTGCACGTATCGGTTTATTAAATTTTCCATAAAATTAGCTTTTTTGCGTTTTTCGTCTCGATTTTTCCACCATCGGGAAATCGCTTTTCCGCTGGGCGAAATAAGGCTGTTGGGGCGGAAGCGATAGCTCCGTGCTTTGAAATGCAAACCTGCTGCCATCCCCCGAGAGGAAGGCTTTAAATATTCCGTGTTCAAGTTACTTAAAGTATCAATTTGATATTGTTAGCACCTGACTTGTTAATTTTTTTATTTAAGTCCCGTATAAGAAATAGGGGTGGCACAACATTCTGATTTGTAGCGACCTTTATCATTTAATATAATTTAATATACAATGTGCTTAAATAAACAAAATACTCAGTAGCAAGCATGACTAAAAACTGCTGCAAGTTTTATATTATATTATAAAATTGAGTATAAAGACTAGTTGGTTGTTGAGTATCCCACCACCACCAAACGTTATGTGTATGCACTCGAATTTTCACGGCCGCCTTCAATGACGCAATGCGATCAAAAAGAGAAAAGAATTTAATCGTCATATTATTGGCCCGATACATAGCTGTACGGGACCTATCTTTTAACCATGCACTGTTGTGCTTAAAAGGTAACTATATCTCGAAAATAGATTAGCAAAAAAAAAATAATAACATCAAATAATATCATCATCAATGATTCGATTGAGCAAAAAACACGTATGTTTTACATCTAATAAATAATAATCAAATTGGCCGTTTTTTTAAATTTACTTTTTACAGAACATATTATATAAATAGCACTGTTAAATTGTATTTCTTATCAATTGACAATGCTCGCCTGAGCGAAACCGGTCCTGATCTTGATAAATAAAATTGGAAATAAAGTACAAATGAATATTGTCGTTTTTCTAAATATAATACCTTTCCACCGACTATTGATATTCAACACCCTAAAAGTTTATAGTAAAAATCTAAAAGGAATTTAATTTTTCTATTGATGAAATAAGAATAATTTTCTTTTTTAAATTTTATGAATAACTTATACTGAAAAGAAACTAAATCTATTGGAGTAAGTAAGATTGTTAATAAATATTGTAATGTAGTTAATCTCATTATGTTTAGTATACAATTTATTCCAATCCGTTCAGAATATTGTCCAAATTTCCACAGTGCCGAATATAAACATTGTTTTTGTGGTACTTAATGTTATTACTGTCATAATGTCCATCGTTAATAATAATTTTAAGCTAATTGATTATGTCGAACTAAAATTAATTTATTACTTTAATAATATTATTAAATAAAAAAAAAATGTGTCAACCCTATCTTTTACCTTCAAATAAAAGTCTTTTCGGTTTGATTTTCTCTCTAATACTTAAAGGTAATTCACATTGGTGGAAAAGCAATATTTACATTTACTGAAGTTGAAGTGACACCTCTAATACAATTGAGTATTCAAACATTGATTAAAAACAATTTGCTGTCGTATCTTTTAGCCTACCATTAAAATCGTTTTATTCTTACTTTAAGTCATTTTTATCACCGAACTGAAATTGTTAAGTGAAAAAATAATGGTTCTTAGTAAATAAAAAAATGAGCTTTTAGGATAAAGCAATGTCTCATATTGTAAGATGATTATAATCTCAAATAAGAGATAAATTTTATCTGATACGACACAAATAAAGCTAGAAAAGGACAATAATTGCTTTCCTTAAAATCTTCATTAATAATTAGTAAAATATTGAGTTATTCCAGACAGAATTTTTATCGGAGAATTTCATTCTGTACTTACCTCATTTTTGTAGTTTTTGTTAATTATCAACTACTGCCAGCATGATGATGGTATATTATTATATACAATTAATTAAATACTGGTGATGTCTAGATAAGGCTTGGAGAGGCTCGATTTAGTCAGAAAAGCGCCTTAAAATTACCAAATAAATAATCTCAAATTAAATCAGTTTTTTTGTCAATGTACGCTGCCAACGTAAAGCATATGCCATTTTAATGGAGGTTTGTCAACAGATTTTTTCAATGAGAACCGCTTATAACTCAGTTGATCAACCGTTCTTTTTTTAAGAGAGTAGGGATAAAAATAATAAGGTTAAGACACGGTAAGTGGTAAGCTTATCACTCTCGTTACACTGAGAGGGAGTTTTGTGACATTACAAACATCCATGCTTTTAAGCAGAACTCGATAAATCTATTGAAAAAATGCTGTTCGTATTAAAGTTTGAGGTCGTGAGGTCCGGCATGGAAACCTACAACGTTGACCACTGTTCCATTAACCTGACAAAAGTACTTGACTTTAATCTCTGATATATCTATACAAAATTGTTTACGACAGTACAGCGATATAATGATATCTAAATGAAAAGAATATTCTTTATTTAATATTAGAATTTTTCACTCTTGCAATCTGATGTAGGGAAGTTCATTTTTTAAGACCGATTTCATCCACGTGTTGCACTTTTTAGAGAAACATTTTCAACTTAACTATTGTAATTGTGTTTTGTTATTTATAAACACGTGTCACAGTTTTTAGCACAATCGGTGGAAAAAAAACGTTATCAAATTTAATTTTATTTGAAAGATGTAAAAGTATTTTAATCAATATCTTTTCATCTAACTTTACTCCATGTACCCTAAATCTGGCGTGAATATGCTAAAAAGAAACATGAATGAGGTGGCAGCTAACCTATATTTGTACAGTGGAACCCCCAATTACACTACCCCGAATTACGCGCTGGTTTGAAATATTCGCCGCACGGTCGTATTCCATTGTAGTTACTACAAAACGGTCGTCTGTGCCACGCATACAGTCAAATGTTGAGTAGCGTCTGTGTATTCAACACGTGCTAAGCTATACACGTATAGCTGGGCGTCTGTCTGTGTGTGGGATATTTACTACTACAAAAACTAAATATTTCGTCCATATTTTTTTTTTTGCAAAACGAAGGGAAATCTTAGTTTTGCATTTTCCGCGGAAAAAACCAAATCCCTAATTTTGTATGAGATTCACACCCCCAATTACACGGTCTCGAATATAGTGTAAATGGGGGTTTTACTGTACTATACTTATAATTGTTTCCGAATATTGACTTTAACACTAACCGCTCAACTCAACTCAAATTGCCTTCCTAAAATATCCCTCTTTTAAACGGAGAATAAATAATTCAAAGTATCTTCTTGTTACTGGAAAAAGAAAAAAATTGACTGGCTGACACTTCGGATAACTCTTTTTTTACAAATTACCTGTTAAATTGGTCAGGGACGTGACATTGGTTACAAAAGATGGGGGAATAAGTGAGTTCCAACCCTAAGATGTAAATTTTCCGCTCGTTTGACTATTGGGAGGAAATAAATTGCATTTGGAAAATTCTTTGTGAAAAAATTCATAAAGTATTTGAAAGAAGACATTTTTTGTCAAGTAATAGATTTTATGTTACGCAATATATTTTTAGTTGATTATTTTTGCTTAGTCAAAAGCGTATTATTTTTATTGATAATTATCAATTAACATAGGACATTAAATAATGATTTGATTAGTATCTGTTACACATGCCTGGCTCTCAACTTTTATACCCTATATAAATATAATCATAAAACCTTTTCTGACAAACAAAAATAAATATAATTCTTAAAACTACTCACCATTCAAATCTGTGGGCATTCCCATGGACTAATCCTTTTCGCCAGTAATGGCTTTAAACTCAATGATACATTATTTTTTTATATAAACACGAAACATTAATTTACTAAGCGTCAGTTCAAGTTCATCCTTGCACTTGAATGCCTGAACATGCCGAAAGGCGAAACCCGAGTTGTTAGTGACAAAATCTGTGTGAATGTACATAATTTGAATGATTAAAATTTTATAAGTAACAAATTCCCTCCCACCCTTTCAATCTTCCAATTCTAAAATAACGGAGTGTAGTGAAAGCGAATAGCTTATCAGTAGTCCTATTAACCTAAATATTGGAGTCATATGTTCTACACTGGAAGGGTACATAAATAAAAATTGCAGCAAAAAAAATGTTTCAAAAACCTTAAATATAATTGTGAAAATCCAAATGTTCTCCAAAAATTAATTAATTAATCCAAAAAATCTCATAGTTTTTTTCCAAAACAGCGAATCGAAATAAAAAATAAATCTTAAAAAAGTGTCTACATTTATTTATTTAAAAAAACATTTTTTCTTCAAATTTTCTCCCCACTTTTGTTTCCTAAGATCAATGATCCGATAGTAACAGGGTCACATAAAAAATCCCGAACAATGAAAGAGTCATCTCTCTCACCTCTAAACGTCATCAACGGGAGTTCCCGGGTTTGATAGCTGCCAACAAATCACCTGACGTAAAATATTACGACTCTCCTAGTGTCCCTGTGTCGAATCACGAGTAGGGTCACCACTAAAGTCCGATAACGAAAGCCGGGATTTTAAACAGTATTTTTTTTTTACTGCCGAGTGTTATTTGAAAGAAACATGAATATTGAAGTTTGTGTATGAGCATCAGATAAAACGTTTAATGATAATGCTAATGAACATGTTTTAAATTTATTAAGCAACAAAAAATCCACAATTTTTTGACACCACTTCTAATAATAAAATAAAATAATCGACAATACAGTAATATATCAGTTGTTATTCCACGAGGTTCAATTATAATTCAATTGCTGTAATACATGTATAGAACTGTGCTAAAAAACTGATTACTTGAAATAGTTCTTCTTTCATAATTACACTTTGATTTTGGGTTTAAACTTCACATAGTTTAAGCTTGAGACATGACACGCAATTAGATATGACCCGAAAAATCATTGATTTTCTATGAGATCAACCATTAGTTACTTTGAAAATTATTTTCCGATGCGCTTTTCATTAATTCTCTGAACAAGACAAGACCATCATTTGTCATCAAAATAGTAAAATGAAATAAATGAGCACAATGCTTTAGTCAAACATTAGGTAAAGAAAGTCAATCTTTCGGACATAATCACTATAGAACAAGAATGTTTTTTATATCGGAAATATTCCCGAAACTTTTAAATGTGCATCCCTAACTTGTAGTTTTGTGCCCCCTTCATTCTTTTCCGTTTACTTCCTTTACTACAAAGTCCAAATGCCGGTTGTAAATATTTGTATTGTCTTATTGAGTAAAGCAAGGTTTACTCAAAAGAAAATCAAAACTTATTTAATATTTATATCTGAATTCTCAATGATAACTTAAATGACCCTAGTTTGATATGGGTGTTTTCTATATTTTTTATTTTGACGGCTTGTAACCTGAGTTCCACGGTTAAATTATTGAAACATGCTCGAGAATATTTGAAATCTATAGAAATAAACTCTTTTATACATCTACTTTTATACTTCTTTGAATACTTATTTAATAAATAATTTTCTAAAAAAGTTGTCTTTTATCTATACTAAACTAAAAGACGACGTATTTTTGTGGTCCGACTGGTCTGGAACTGGAAAAAAATCTAAATGTTTACCGTTTGGCGTGCTTTTTAAAAATTATTAACTAATTTAGAGCATATTGCCTTCTTAAGATGTATTTCAACAGCTATCTACAGTAACTGCTTGTTCACTCAAGAGAGTAAGAATACTAGGAATAGGGCTATGATAAAACTAGAAGTAAGCTTATAAATCTTGCTACGCCCCGTTAATTCAGCAATATTAAGATATCACAAGCACCCATGTCTTCAAATAGAAGTAAATAACTTGATTGAAAAAATGCTTTTCGTACTGGGACTTGAACCCGTGAAGTCCGTCATGGATTCAAACGACTTTGCCTATTGCACCACAAACCTGACATACACTGAAGCAATTAGGTAAACCAGTGAGAGCTTTAATGATAAGGCTATTCCGATCGATGACTATGAAATAAATACACCATAATACAGTGATACAAAATTTCTGATTCCTTTGGATTGGTTTTGTGCCAGTTTTAATTTTTTTATCCATGTCCGCTCCCAATGTGTAGCAAATGGTCTCCTAATGGACGTATCTTAGGTTTTTTACTCAGTCACTCAACTTCACTTTTTTTTAAAGTTAGTAGTAGGGAAAGAAGTATAAGGCTAGAACAGGACTAGCGGTTGACTAATCTCTATTGCTACACCCAGTTATTTAACTCGATGGCTGCCACAGACGAGATATCTCGTAAAAATTTTCGTACTCAACACGCGAGAGACGTGTTATCTCGTCAATAACTAATTAAATGAATAGTTAAAAATTATAGCCAGCGTGCTACGTAATTACTATTAATTATCTACGGCAGATAAAAGGCTACGAATAAGATGGATAAGAGGAGAGGAAATAATGTGAATTGACACCACAAACACCCAGTCTTCGATTACAACTTTTACGTGAATAATTCTCAAATTCACTGTGATCTTACCGGGAATCAAACCCAGACCTGCGTGATCGGTAGAGAAGACTTTGACTAACTGAACCACACCAGGCTACATCTTATATATATATATAAATGAATATTTGTTTGTTTGCTTAATATTCGGCCTCTATAGACTCGAAAGCCACTGATCCGATTGCAATAAAACTTAAAATTAAAATTAAAATTAACTTACTGTAGGTGGCGCATTTGTCTTACTATAGATATAATCGGCAGCAAACGTCAAACAAACAGACAAAAGGATGACATGAACTTCAAAAAACACAATTAAAATACTAACACTTCCTTTCTTCGAGTGTCATTGCAATGCTTGTCGGGTACCGGCTAGTATTCTATAATAATAACAAGAAAATAATTCGGTAGGTCTTAGAGTTATCATAAATAAATCTTTTATTGAGTTTCTAAAAATAAAATGAGTATTTGAGCAGGTGGTCGTCAAGCTTTGGGCCGACACACCTATGTCATTGCAGGTGGGCATATTATTGCCGGTTTCACTTAGCGATTTTTACAGCCGCTATCAATCCGCACTTTGGCGCCATTTTCCCGCCACTGCTCGTGGCCGCACCATTTTATTGTTGTCTTTTTAAGATGTGTTTCCGGATTTTATGGTGACGTAAGTGGAAAGGGCTTTCGAGATAGAATGGAGAGTGAGAAAACCACCACAGGGCGTATATCACTGCCACCATCACCGCAAAGACTGCTGGCCATCCACTCATGACACTTGTGTTGTCACATGGACTGTTGTATTGATCAACTTTAAATTTTTAAAACAATGTATAAATGTTTCAAATAAATATTAAAATTAATCACTTTTAGGGTTTTCACTGTTAATAAATACCACGTGGAAAGGCATTATATTATATGAGCAAAAACTTTTATTTCTAAAAACTTATACCTCGCTTAGGAGGTATGAGTCACCAGTTCCAAGGGCCGTTCGATTAATTAACGCATTGCCTAGAGAAGTGGACATTTTTAGTGATTTTTTATGTTGAATTTGATGTACTGCGTATTTTTATTTTATATATTGTTTTATTATATTTTTCAAGTCAAGTGCATGGCGAATTGGCGTCAGCTGTTATGTCATGTACTGTAATTTTATTTTTTTAACAAATAAACAAATAATAAGAAAAAACAAGATATTCCTTTGTACTTATTTTCCACTTTTATTTATCAAAATCAGAACCGGTTTCGTTCATTACATGGCTACAGTTGACAATGCGCGCCACGAGAAAGAACAAATGAACACTTTAACTATGGTTATTTTCACCCGGCCAACCAGATTATTAAATCATCATAGGCTTAAATATTGTTATTTTTAAATTGCTTTTTGAATAGTATAAAGCATATATGACTTCCATATTGATTCCTAATAAAACACCATAAAATGACAGTATAATTACGTTAAAAAAAATGATAAACGCGATTCTAAGATTATCCGAATATTTCACTATTCTATCTCCAATGTATAAATGTCTATCGTGGAGTGTATTTTGCATTCAGTTCAAAATTTTGCCTTGGGATTTGGACGTCAAAATATTGCTATAAATGTACAAAGAAGCAGGTCCTTAGGGATACGCAGAAAAGGCCTCTTTATAGATTCATAAATTCACGAATTTCTTCCCGGATTTGTATAAATAAATCTTTATCATATCGATAGACTAGCTCCGTAGAATGATAACTCAAAAATATGATGATTTGAGTTATATTACTCATTATATTCAAATACTTCTCTAAAGCTCCACAAAAAATCAACTAATAACTAGTTTTCTCTCGGTAGGCAAATGTTTGAACATGGAAATAATGATATATAAACAATCTTCTCAGTTATTTTATCCATGTCCGCTCCCAATGTGGAGCATACGTCCTCTAAATAGATTTTATATCAACATGTTTCTAGGAGAAATTCTTGTCACTCAGTTGCTCAACCCTTCTTTTTACAAAGATAATAGAAGGATAGGGCTAGGACAGGACTATTGGCTAGCTAATCGCTCTCGATACGACCCGTTTATAGCATAGGATGGGTGGGAGTAGAGAATTCAAGACATCGCATACATACATTCATCCCGTCGAACAGAAATTCATAAATCGATTGAAAAATCAATTTATAAAACTGTCCGTACTGAGATTCTAACCAGTGACATCCGTAACCGAAGCCAACGACGTTGACCACTCGGTCACAAAGGCACGTGATCTAACCAGTTCTGACATTTTTCAATGACCACTAACGGAACAAGCCACTGTCTTGTACTTTGCTTAACTTTCGAGTTCTTCACGAAGTCAAACCACTTCATCCCCAATATCCTACGCAAGCATCTATTCTCGAAGCTCAGTGTACATTTTTTTTTCTGAACTTTCTTCAAGTGTTATAATTTTTTGCTGTAAAGTAGAACCTTTAGAATCCAAGCATTTGGTTTATAATCATTTAAATGTGTGTTTTAAAAAACCTTCAAAGTAGAGTATTAAAAATGAAATGTGTTAGTGTGTGGCAGGGGATTTGTTTGGGTTTGGATTTAGTTTTGATATGTGGGGTATCATTTTCCATGAGACACTAGCAATATTTTTTCACGTATACATTTTGTTTTCAAATATCACGATTGCTTCAGTTCCCGCTGTTTTCTGGACCATCGCCTAATTTTGCATGTGCGTCATGACTAACGTATACTTTGTTTTGATTCAAATAAAATTACCTTTGTTCAAAATTGAATTACAATATCACTAGATACGTGGTTTTTTTTTCCCAGCAACCTTGTACATATTTTGATACTGAAAGTTTTTGCAGTAAATGATTGACTTGAAGATAACTACCATCTCGACTGTCAATTTTTTTATCCATGTCCACTTCTGATGTGGAGCATATGGCCTCCGACAGAAGTTTTTTTCTACGAGAACTGCTTATTAATCATTTGCTGAACCTCATTGTTTTTAAAGTGAGTGGTAGGGAAAGAAAGATAAGGCTAGAACAGGACTAATGGTTAACTGATCGTTATTGCCACACCCAGTTATTAAATAATCAGAAGGATAAGAGGAGAGGATACAATATAAATTGACACTACAAACACCCAGTCTTCGATCACAATTTTTAATAGAATAATTCTCAAATTCACTGTGATCTTACTGGTAATCGAACCCAGACCTGCGTGATCGGTAGAGGAATTTCTGACCAACTGAGCCCCAGCAGGCGACTGTCTATTCTTGATCGTTATTATTTTTAAAATAATAAATATTTAAAATTATTTTTTACGGCAATACAATGTAAGCCAAGTGGCGCCCAACGTGTGGCCCGGGGCAACCAATTCGTACAGTTTCTGAATAAAGAGATACAAACTTTTCAAAGTCTGCCCAGGGACCGATATCAGCGACAAATCTGCGATTTTTCTCGGGAAAAGGCATGAAAAATCACGCAATACTTCACAGATATGTAAATGACACATGGACAGTTGTCTAGTATAAATATACAAGGGAAACTTGCAGTAATAATACTTTCAAGTACAATAATATTAAACGTGCCAATAGAAATCTGACATCAAAGTGTTTACACACAAACAAATACAAAGACGTTTGATAATTTTGCAGCGATATTAAATTATGGATTAGTTTTCGAAAACATTAATGTTCGTGGTTTGCGTATCCAATCTTGAACCCTTTTTGTAATCCCAAGATTTCGGGATTCACAATTTTAAAAACCCGGATTATCAACACTTTTGGTCGTACTTTTTTTAAATCTTGGGAATTTACAGATTTCCGAAAATTACAAAAATGTGGGACCTTTTATTTAGGTCTTTCGAAGATTTTCGAAAATTTGAGACGACTGAAAATATATTTTTAAATCATTATTTATTTATTGTTAAAAAATAAAAGTACAGTACATGACATAACAGCTGACGCTAATTTGCCATGTACTTGACAAACATAATGAGATAAAACTACATAATTCATAAAAATTAACATACAAAATCAAGAAATAAAATAGTAAAATTTAACAAACAGTTCCCAAATACTGTCACTTAAAATGTCCACTTCTCTAGGCAATGAGTTGATCAGTTGTATATCTCGCGAAAAAGTTATAACAGCCAAAGTTACAAATTTTGACTGGAAAAATCTAAAAAAGAGATGTTGAGAAACTAAATAACTAATAGTTCTCATAAAAAACTTCTGTTAAATACTTCCAATATCCTCCACATTGGGAACGGATATGGATTTTAAAAAATCTTCAATAAAATTCTTGTCAAAAACTGAGTTCCGGCACATTTTTTTTTAAAAGCACTAAGTATGAATAACTTGTGTTAGGGACGATAAATACCAAAAGAAATTAGTATGAATATGGTGAGCCGCCTGTTTCATAAAAAAATATATTTACTAATGCTTCATTTATATTAAGTATTTTATTAATTTCTTAAAAAAAAATAGAATTTTTGAGTGAGAGAGTAGCAAAGGTGGTTGGTTTAGTTTTTCTATGCCAGTCCCAAACCAAATTTTCTATTTTCATTTTCTTAATGAAAAAGTGTCAGCGACTAATTAACAATTTTTAGTTGTTAAAAACTATCTGTATTCGTGGAATATATATTAGTATAACAAACAATGTTTTTTTCAAAAACCTTTCCTAAAACCTTGTCAAAGTTTTTGTTGATATTACCATTTTTAAAGCAAATGTGCTATATTTTAAATACAAATCACTCTGTACATCTTTCACAAATTCCTTTTTTGGTTGTATACACATATGCCAATTTCGTTTCCCGCCCACTGTATCCAAATTGAAGGACGGATGTTGATTTGATAACGAAAAAATAGCTTAATAGCGTAGCAAAGCATCAATTTCCATAAAAAAGCGATTGTAGTCGATTGAGGGTATTGTGAACGCTTTCCGAAAATAAGGGGACTCTCAGTAACAACGTCAATTGCTATAAATTGCGCCACTTTGCAATTCAATGCAGATTCGCTATTGATAAGATGAATGGATTTAAAGAAGAAATAATATTTCATGTACAACCTATACAATCATAAATAAAGTTTACAAAACTATCAACTGTTAGAAAAATTTATAGAAAATAACGCATTTGTTAATTTTTTGTACTTCGTGCAAATTTAAAAAAAAATCAGTATCAGGAAAGTTATTGGGCTTCAATTTTAAAATGGTAAAAGTTGTATTCTAGCAATCAGAAAGTAATAAATTAAAATCCTGATAAAGTCATATTTGAATTTTGATTTAATCAATCGATTACTTGAGATCTCAAATGACATTAAAAAAATTAGATTCAATCACATATGAACACGTTTAATGATTTTTATTTTTTATCATAAGACTATTTTGTACTACTTTTCATTGTACAAGAAAAAGCAGGAATGGTAATGGTTATCAGATGATTATGCTTGTAATTAGCAAAATTGGTTCTGCTAGAATTTAAAAAATCTGGCACATAGGACATAATTAAATATTTAGAAAAACCATTTTAAAAAAAAATATTTTACTTTTTTTAGTATTTCTGCTGCTAATAGAGTTTATCTCAACGGAAGCTTTTTTAAGAGAATTGCTTGCTTCTCAGTTTTTTAATCATTATTTTTTCAGAGAGTAAGGGTAGGACAAGGACAGGACTGATTATTGGCTAATCGCTCTCGTTATGTTTGTTTTAAGGATATGGTAGATAAGTTGGAATTTAAGACATCACACACACCCACGCATTTGAACATAAATCCATAAATCGATTGCAAATCAATTTATAAAAATTTTCCGTACTGGTATTTGAACTCATGACCTCCATAATCGAAGCCAATAACGTTGAACTCTCGACCACAATTCTAAAATTGATTATTAACCTTTAGAGGAGTGAATAGATTTATACGCACCTTACTTGAGTAATCTACTGCCATTTCTTAACATGACAATTTTGTGACTTTTTTACAATCAATATATGTAAATCATACTTAGAGCATATATATGCTTACATACAGACACTCCTGTGTTTAGTTTAAAGTATTTCCTTACTCATTTACAGAAAAATGGCGCCGACGTACATGTACGTCCATACTCCTCTAAAGGTTAAATTATTTATTTAACCATTGATAAAATACCATTATAAAACAGCGCAAGTAGATTCACACTTTTGTCTCACACTGACAACGGAGAAGTTCCCTTGCAAACAAGATGACGCCATGTCTGATTGCATCTGAAATGTCAATTGGCCGTCTGACAAATTCGTTTTGATACGCTCTCCCCATTCCTAGTCCTCCCCTGGTGGCGCAGCGACCTCTTTTACCGGCGTTCTTTTTTCATATCCTCACCGCAAAGTGGATTGGATGTTTACGGAGGGAAAATAGTAAACACAACTTGTTTTGCTGTATTGAATTTGATTTTGGAATAAATTTCAAATGATTTGACACAAAAAAGACGGTTTATTTTTTTTTGGATACCAAATTTATGGAGCTTTAAGTACGTTAGCGTTACAGTTCTTCGAGTCTAGTTCATCGCTAATATTTTGAGTTGTATTCCCATACAAACTTTTCAGATGGAAGGGAGTGATTGCTACAGAGGTAAGAAACCCCTAATAGAGCCAGTTCACGGAGACTCACTACTTTCACATAGGTTTTGTCATAGTAATATGAACACCGGAAGAAAATTTATGGTTATGAATTCCAATCTCACTAAGATTTTTTTTAAATCCATGTCCGCTTTCAGTGTGGAGCATATGGTCTTCAAAATGGAGGTATCTCAACATATTTTTCTACGAGAACTGTTTGTTACTCAGTCGCTCAGAGTAATAGGGGTAGAATGATAAGGCTAGGACAAGACAAGTGGTTACTTAATCACTCTTACTACGCCCGGTTATTGAAGGATTAGAAAGGTGGGAGGGAATTTTTAGACATCACAAACACCCATGCCTTCGAACAAAAATCGGTAAATCGATTGAAAAAATGCTGTTCGTACTGGGACTCGAACCCGTGAGATCTGGCATGAAAGCCCACAACGCTAACCACGGCGCCATAGGAAAAGACAAATCATTATTACGATTCTGTTCTCGTCAAATCCTTCTATTCTTACTACTCTCTTTGAAAAAAGAGAGGCTGAGCGACTGAGTAACAAACAGTTAGTTGAGATACTTCCATTACAAGGTAATATGCTTCAAATTGGGAGCGCACATGGATAAAAAAAATTCTCGAGAAAATGATAGTTGGATAAGACCACGAGTAATATTTATCCCCCTTAAATAGAAAAGTGTCAACAACTTCCTCTGAACCTTCTCCATAATTAGGGTAGGTATATTTCTATATATATTATTTTTTTAATCGTTATTGATTCAACGAAGAGTGATACGTTGATTTCAGTTGTTTACGATAATTTTACATGCACATGGCAATGATTCATTTCCCTATTACAATCACACATCACGGATTCGCAATCAATCCTTTCGGATCACATACTTCTCAATTTCATCCCCGAGTAAAATATATCCCTCAACATCTTTATCGGAAGAAATAAATCCGCGAGTTTTTCGCGGCTTTTTCTTTTGTGAAAGAGAATTTCGTATGTGGTGGGGGCGAGGGGAGAGTCGGGTGGTGTGGCCGATCACGTCTGCCTGTGAAATGAAACGTCTCTTTACAACGTGTTAACATTAGAGTTTTGCCGAAGAAATAAATATTGTTCAGATGGGGAGCGTGGGGTGTGCAAGTTGATACGTTACGATCAGGCGTGTAGTTGTTTTTTTTCCTCGTTAATTATTTGTTAAATTTGTTAAAGTTTCGTATTGATTTTTAATTCTGTTTTAAGTTAAATATGATATTGACATTAGTCGTAATTTATTTTCGAGCGAGTTTCATTTATTGTGAGATATTTCTACTTTTGTTCACGATGTTATACCCCAAGAATAAATCCCCACTAATAAAAAACATTAAGACCAACGGCAGTTGGATTAAACTCGATGTAAAACAGGTAGGTAGAATTAAATAAAAAACAATAGAAGATATTATTATATATAATAATATTTATACTAAATACTTTTGTTCCTAAAGGAGTGTTGTGATGACTCTTGTGTGTTCAGTATTCACTTTATTCAGTTATGTTGTGCACGGGCTTGAATCCTTACACAAATAATTTAACAAATTGATTTTTCAGTCGATTTATGTATTTGTGATTTTCACATTCCCTTAAAATTCATTCGACCGCGAAACGATCAATTTCATTATCAACTACCGAACATATTTCATCATATTCTTGTTAATAGAGAAGTTTACCGATTAAATAGCAACTGGTTCTCTATAAACAATTTATATTGACATACTAAATCACCCGCTCGTATCGCTTGTCACCCGCTGTGGTCTGGTTGGTTAGAGCTTGCTCTACCGATCAGGTGGGTCTCGGTTCGATTCCCGGTAAGCTCAATGTCAAATTAGATTTTTTTTCAATTTTAATTAGAGATCTAAGACATAGGTGTTGGTTAAGTTAATTTTCCTTGAGTTAATCTCATGCGACTTACAAAAATTCTCATCGAGTATATCTCGTATGATCTTTCAAATTCAAAATATTTGACGCATTAGTGTAAGCTATAATTAGGGTATCCTATCCCGGGATTCCGGGATTGGGAATAGCTCTCCGAGGAATTTGAAATCTTCAATTCACTATACTTTTTCCTCAGATTATCTCCAAACCTCGTTTTTTTTTAGCTCACCGAAGAATTTGAAATCCTGAATTCGCTATACTATTCCACCAGTTCGTATTAATTTTCGAGATTTGCTAAAAATTTCTCAATCCCGAAATCCCGAAATCCCGAAATCCCGGAATCGCAAACATGTCAATCCCTGGATTTTGGGATCAGAAAATTGAAAGGGATCCCGGGATTGGATGCCCCAGTTGTAATGTCAAATACTTTTTTAAATAATAAAAAAAAACTGAATTGGTAGTTCACATGTTTTGTATGTTTGTATTGGGTTCGAACCTTTTTTAAATATTTTGGCTTGTACACAAAAAGTAATAGAGTACGTCCGAATTTTTTTTGTGTCAATATGTTTGAACCCAAAATAAAAAAAAAAGATTTTGTATTACGAACGTAAAAAAGATACAACCCTGAGAGTGCTAAGTTCGAGGCAATACGTGACATCGGTAGCGGCTCAGCCACATACGCGCAAATTGAGAAGTCGCATCAAATCCAATTTATGTAAATTCGACTCGATTTGCTCCACTCTCCCCTCGCCGCGAGACACTTTCGTCTTTTGGTGTTTGCGATTGCTTCTTCGTTTCTTTGTTTGTTCTTTTATTCCGTTATGTGGTAAGGCTTTCAGGCACTTATTGCCAAAATGCAATTTATAGAAAGAAACATCTGATAAAGCATATCAATTATTTAACAAATCTATTACATAGTATTATATCGACTGTGTAAAGTAACCCAGAGTTTTTTCAAAACACGTTTTTTTTCGATAATCACTATGTATCAACAAACTTGATACACGTTCTATCAAAAGGATTCAAGCTGCAAATGCCGAATTAATTAATATCTAAATTTAGCTTTTAAATTACAAAAAGATGACCTTGTAAAAAACTAATACCAAGAAAAAATACTGAAATAAAGGTTTTCCCCAAAAAACTTATTTAATTAATATTAGCTTATGTCAATTAAACACCAGCTTAGAAGTCTCCGTGCACTTCAAGGTTGTGTATAATTCATAATTTGAATATGTCACAAAATCATCAAAACACGTTTTTAGCGCCTCCTGGAAAATTTTATGTATGTAGGTTACGTCCTTTTTCTTTTCCACAGTTGATATATAATATTATATCATATATAAAAATGTCAGTTCATTAGTTAGACAACTCTGAATAATTTGAATTGAAGTAAATATGCAACTATGTATTTTTGATGGATTTGGTGGAATACTTTTTGGAATTAAATATTTGATATAAAATTTATATAAATTTATATATTATATAAATCTGTCAGTTCATTAATCAGACAACTGTAAATAATTTGAATTGAAGTATTTACTTGCATATTTATGCAAGTATGTATTTTTGATGGATTTGGTGGAAATCTTTTTGGATGTAAATATTTGATATAAAATTTAATTTGATAACTTTGTTCACTTACTGTATACGTGTTTCGCCTTTTTTTAATTTTCAAAATGTGCATTGATCTGACCAATGGTGTTTCTTTAGGAAGTGACGTAAGTTTAGTTGGGTCCCATGGCGCAGCAGTTAACGTTGTGGATTTTCCTTGCCAGACCTCACGGGTTCGAGTCCCAGTACGAAAAGCATTTTTTCGATTGATTTGTCGATTTCTGTACGAATGCATGGGTGTTTGTGATATCTAAAAGTTCGTAAAGATAAAATTAACCGTTTGAATGCCGCGCAAATAAATCATTAATATGTCCCAGAGATACTGTGTGTTTTTGAGAAAAATAATTTTGCCTAATATACACTCGAATTCAATATTTTAAAAACCTATATTGACTCAGTATAAATGCCACTACACATATTCATCAAAATATTGCTTATATTCTATTAGAATACCAAGTATTTGATTTTTTTTAATGTCTTGGTCATCCGTGATCGTTTGCATATGTTCCAGACACCTGTGTCTGCTTTGGATCCAAGTAGGGCTTCCAATTAACCGGACATATAAACTAACCGGTTTTCGGTTTATTTTTACAAAATAAACCGGTTAACCGGTTTAAACCGAAATCTTTCATTTACATACATATATATCAGTCATTGCTGAAAAATGCAAAAATCATACAAACTATTTTTGCTTTTTCTATAGGTAAAAATGAAAATAGCAATGGTCGGCAATACAATTACAAAATATCTGCAATAAAATTACAAAAAAAATATTTATTTAAATAATATTTTCATATGAAAAGTATAAAAAATCTTATTAAGGGTAAAAAAATAATGAATTCAAAACAATTCTCGCATAAAAGTAAAATTGTACAACTTAAATGAACTCCCACAAAGTTACCTTCGAATCCATTATAAATACAAAAAAAAAACACTTATCAAACGTATCAAATATAATTTATATACATTAATAAAAAATAAAATGCTATGAATAATAATTGAATTAAAACATAATGTTTCTATATGTAATATGACTTATATTTACAAAATTTAAATACAAAACAAGGTGACTATTATTAAAAAAAATGAATAACATTATTGAAAAAAAACATTTTATGCAAGTTCTCCGTAATGACTGACCGTAATGAGGACACAACTGTCAAAACTAATTTACTCCATTTTTACTACTTTTATGAGAAAATAAATATAAAACAAAAATAATGAAGATTAATTAAAAACCTTGAAAAAATAACAATATTTTAATTTCAAATTCGTCAATCTGTGGACAAAAACAAAAAATAATTGAAAACTTTTGACATATACATATAATTTAAGATTTCGACTGAAGGTGCTTGGTGGAATTTCAATATTAAATTTGAATCGTTCAAATTATGTACACTCCCACAGTTCAAGTTCATCCGTGCGCTTGAACGCCTGAAGATGCCGAAAGGCGAAACCCGGGTCGTTAGTGACAAAATTTGTGGGAGTGTACATAATTTGAACGATTCAAACATATACATATGTATGTATTAGCAAACCATGCAGATATATTATGTACTTTTATACACAAATTGCCATTGATAGAAAAATGCAAAACTATTGAAACACAAACAATATAAAGATGATTATTTTAATATTATAATAAACATAAATACTATTTTATTGTATTATTCATGTATTAATGATGATATTATTCACATTTACAAAATTAATTAAAATACTAAACATGGTAACGTATAACATTAACTTATGTTTTTTTTCACATTAATATAAAAGAAAACATTTCATGTATTTTTGGTATATTTATTATTTTAAAAGTAGTAGTACTTTAAAAAAATTAACAACTAATAAAATCAAAATAATTATTAAAATTTTGTTTTTATTTCATGATATAATCCATCTGTTTATCTTGTATTGCTTGAAAACAGGTCAAATACTTTTTCGTTGAATTTAAGTATTTTGCTCATAATATTTATCTCTATCTATATATAACATTGACAAAGCTGCCAATTTTTCCTAATTCATTGTATTTCGTACAGAAGTTTTTACTATTTGTATTGTTGAAAAAAACATTGTGATCGGAACAAGTCGATGGGCATTGTAATAATAATAACCTAATTTGGTTGTTTCTTCAAAAACATCGCATCATTTACTTAGCAAAGCAGTGTATATTACAGAATATGCGTGCGACCACTGTTAATACATACATAAGGTTTGCAGATTTTTTTGTCCAACTTCCGCCCTTCTTCAAGATGTTTACAAAATGAAAACAATGAATGCACCGCAATAAAATGTGATTTATTGTGAATGTATGTTCGTAATTCTCAGTTGAACTCAGTTGAACAGAAGAAAAAAAAACATGAATAGCTTTACACATTGTGTTAATATACTTTTCGAAAGTTTTAAAGTAAGTGTTTGATTGCCTAAATGACATCCGTTTTTTTCCACAAATTTCTCGGAACAAGTTTTACTAGCGTAAAAGGGTTCAGTAAAACCTTTCGATGAAGTAATTAAATAAAAATAAAGTAGTGACTCAATATATAAATATAGTATCTTTGAAATAATTATTAGAAAAGCAACAATTTTTATTTTTTAATAGTAATTGATTAAAATGAAAATTATTAAGAATAATATTCCAATAGGCAAAATCCATCTAAAAACAGGCATACATGTAATTGAAAACAAATAAATTGGAGATTAATGATTGCGTATTTTTATAATGATACACATGCTATCCTTGTTCGCCATTCATTTAAGATTAATACGGATGTCTTCTCAATGTTTTCAGTTAAGTCATATTTGTCATAGTGTAACAAGGGCCGAATTTATTACAGACAGTTAAGATACATTTCGTCGTTTGATAAAGTTAATTTTCTTCCTGAAAAGACATTTATGTCTATAATTTGAATACCTACGTGACAATTGATATTATTTAGCAATGTGTAAATGCATATTTCCTCATTAAAATATGCGCTGAATTTAGTGCGAAATTCTATTTTTTTTCAAAAAAAATCAATACACTTATAAATATAGAATTTATGAAAACGCGGTTAACCGCGGGAAATAAACCGGTTTTCGGTTTATTTCAAAACAGGCGAAAAACCGGGTAACCGGTTTCGGTTTAAACCGGTTTGGAAGCCCTAGATCCAAGTGGTTAACAAACTTGACAGAAGAAGCGGTATATATAAATGTCCTGCTGCTCGTGTTATTCGATATACAAGGGACAGATAGGTATGAGTATATCGACTCGAGCTAGAAAGCATGTAAGATCGCTTAGTAATAAAAAAAATCAGACTCACAATTTGCAAACCATTTTATAACCAAGTCTTATGACATAAATTTAAACTAAGCGCTAATTTGCTTACATCTTTGTAACAAAGGTCTAAAAATAAATGCACTTGCGCAATTAGAAATTAATAAATAAAATCAAGGCATGACATCTAAATGAACAAACACTTATTGATTCGTCACCGCTATTAAAACCCCTAGTGTAACTTATTATAAATATCAGTTTAATTTAAAATAATTAACCATTAATATACCATATTTGTTATCTTTGTAAGAAACATTAAATTCATTTTTAATAAATGTTATACCATAATTTGTAATATAAATTAAAATATAAGAGTAAATAACAAGACGTATTGTGTATCTCTTCTAAACCAGTATATATATAACTTTTTGGGTGTTCACTGTCAATACTTGGTGGAAAGGCATAATGTCGATTTTGTTTAATTATGTACACACACCAACTACTTGGAAACGGGTTAAAACAGGAAACTATCATTAAGTCTATTCACTTTATTAATGTAACATTGTATCACTTTGTCAAAAAATTCCCAAATTTTAATTATGTTTGTTATAACTTTCAATCGCTATTCTAAATTTATAAATCTGAGATGACTTTTTAATTATTTGTTAGACGTGTTAAACATTTTAATTTTGTGTTATTTTAGAATCACTTTTAATGTAATTGGTAATTTCTTTTCAATGCCAATTGTTGTTTATACCTGTTCATGTTTGTATAAATAGCATTGTTAAATTATATTTCTTATCAGTTGACGATGCTCGTAATGAGCGAAACCGGTCCTGACATATTAAATAAAGTGGAATGAAGTACCAGTATATATAACTGAGTAAATGCAGGCCGAAATATCAATAAACTAATTTAAAAAAATATGTAGAGCTAAATACTTTTATATTTTTTCTTCTTCTTCTTCATTGACCATATTCGCTTTCTGTGTGGAGCATATGGCCGCCACGCGGCACCTCCATGTTTCCCTGTCTTCCGTCAATTGCTTTGCTTTCTCCCATCACATGCTAGCATCCCTCAGTTCCGCCGAGTACATCCTATGGATACCACCTGACGGACGTCCAGGGCGCCAGAATCCCATTGGCTTTCCGGAGGCATCCGAAGCACGTGATCCAGCCAGTTCCAAGGTCTCTCCGTAACCACTGACGTGACGGGGCGCTGTCATGTACATTCCCCAATCACTGAATTCCTCACAAAATCAAACCACCTCACCCCCATTATCCGACGCAAGCATCTGTTCTCGAAGCTCAGTATGCGGTTTTTCTTAGTCTTCGTCATGTACCATGATTCGCTACCGTACAACAGAACCGGTAAGGGTTGAAAAAGTGGCATTTGGTTTCAATCGAGTACAGATGTGTTTCCCAGACAGTCCGCATTGAGTTGAATGTGGTTCCAGCCATTCCTAAATGAATGGCGAGCTCCTTTTTTGTACTACAAATATTATATTTTTCACCAGATTAAAATGGAGTTTTACCAAGTAAATGCCAATTTAATCAACAAGACCAGTAGATGTGAATAATCGTTGAAAAATTCAAAAAATATATGCGTCCTCCATCAATACAACGTTAATATTGAAAACGTCACACAATGACTTCGTTATGAAAAAATGTAAAATTGAATGGCTCCGTTCAAAAATGTGTTTATTAAAAATGGCTCGGCGAGCGCAGTGAGCAATAATAATATCAATAAGTACCTCGTTTTATATTTTAATACATGTATCAAAGCAGGTAGGGGTTGCGTCTCCTCGGCCCACAGTCTCCCCTAACTCTTAGTACTGGAGGCTTCGCCAAGGGCGCGTGTTCAAGTCTAGGGGAAGCGCTCATTCCGAACCATTTCCTTTTTACTGGAAAAAAATATCGCGAGGAGTGTGATCTGTATTGAGACAAACCTCCTTACGATTATGGTTATGTAGTGATTTGAAAGATTGTAACAATAATTATTAAGTATTGCTTTGCATCTTCTTATTTCAGCATGCTTGTGCTACACAACATAGATGAAGCAGAAATCAGAGATTTAGTGCATAATAAAATGAGGTTTTAAGAAACAGATGTACTGATTTGATTAAATTATTTGTCTTTTACGCGATCTACTCAATTTTATTGGGTCCGTAGTGTAGTGGTTAGAGACGTTGGCTTCCATGACAAACGACAATTTTTTCATTTAATTTATCGATGTCTGTTCAAAAACATGGGTGTTTGTAGAAAGAGTGCAACTATTCAACTACTAGAGCTGTCCTTGTCGGGTTATATGGAGTAGCGGCTAGCGTTGTTGGCTTCCGTGCCGAATCTCGTGGGTTCAAGTGCCAGTTCGAACAGCATTTTTTTGATTAATTTATCGATTTCTGTTTGAAGGCATGGGTGTAATATGATGTCTTAATTTCTCTTCCAACCTTCCCATCCTTCAATAACTGAGTGAAGCGAGAGCGATTAGTAAATCACTAGTCTGGTCGCCGCCTTATCCTTCTATCCCTACTACTCTCTTCGGAAAAGAGAGGTTAAGTGACTGACTTACAATCAGTTATCTTAAAAAATCTGTTAATATTCTTTTATTAGGAGGCCATATGCTTCGTATTGGGAGTGGACATGGATTTAAAAAAAGTTACTGTAAAAAAATGTGAAATTTATGGTAACTTATTGTGAAAGCTTTTTTACGGATCATTTGTAGCGTAGTTGACAATCTCTTAAAAATATCTCCATTAGGTAACAATATGCTCCTCAGTGGGAGCGGACATGGATATATATAAAAAAAATAACCTTCGAATATTGTATCAATATAAAATACTTTATTGGCGCCGAGTAAACATTACACGCCAGGTTCCTCTATTTGTTGTTGATATCAAATAATACAAAGTAAGAAATTCGCAATACGAACATCAAAAATATTCCCGAAACCAATTTTAATTCTCTCATCCCCCGCACCACACACACATAAACTCCCCCCGTCAATTCTCTTGCGCGATTATACCGCCGGCCTGGTAGAAATTTATAAACAGCAACAATTCGCACGAACCGATACCTCATAAAATAAAACGAAATATCCGAAGAAAGGAATAAATTTTAATACACGCAACATTAAATAATAATTTTCCATCGAGTACTTCAAAAATCGTATTCACAGCGCGACCAGATCCGCGGATTAGCAATGCAATATTGTATACTACCGACTTTAATTTACGCGGTTCCGTTGAACGTGAATCGATTCTTTTGTTTCTTTTAACCTGATCTGTGCCTTGTAGGATCAACTTTTTCGGTTCTAAGCTCAAGAAATGCGACCCCAATACCCACATTATCTTAAATATCTATTTTAATATGGGTGATACAATGTTTATAATTAAAGTATTCTTATATCATAGTTTTTTGGACCTTTTGTAGTTCATATAAATAAGCGATAACGCGAGTATGCGATAACGAGATAAGCGCCCGTTTACCAGCGATCGTTCGTAAGATAACTGGACTGAACGCATCAGTTGCAAATTCATATTTGTACTGGAATGACGTCTTTTTTACGCGCAACTTAAAATATGATTATTTATTAAAAAAACCACGGATTTTTATAAAAAAAATGTATGAGGAATGATGCAGAGAGATATTTTAAAGCCCTTAAACTATTTTTTTTTGAAATTCATAAGAATAAGGCCAATAATGAGGAAACCACTGGGGTCCCTAAACGACCCCCATTGGCAGAGCAGTATTTTTCTAGTCTCCGAGCCGCGAGAGTTAATATGGACGTGCATTGGAGGGCTGTGATTTTCTTTAAAATAATAAAATCTAATAAATATGTACTTTTCGGACATATAATAATAGTACATCATAAACACTTGCCAAACAAATACACGATGGGTCATTTCCGCCATCATTTATAGAAAAATGTTTCAAAAACGGAAATTACCTCCAAGGAATTATAGCCCTGCGAGCAATAAGTTTTGAACACAACAAAAGAGCGTTTTTTGAATTTAATGTCAATTGTTGTTTACACCTTTTTATTTAAATTTATTTTTGTATAAATAGCACTGTTTATATACTTTTTTTATCAATTGAAAATGCTCGCAATAAACGAAACCGGTCCTGACATTTTAAATAAAGTGGAATAAAGTAGAAAGGAATATTGTGTTTTTTAAAATTTAAACGTAATATTAGTAAAATTTGAATTATTTTTATTCTGTATAAATTTTGTCGGCATCTTCTGGTTTTATCTAGAGCATGAATGCACTTGAACTGACCAAATCGGGTCGTTATTGACAAAATTTTATGAAAGTGTACAGAATAAAAATAATTCAAATTTGACAATAAATTTCCATGCACCTTCAGTCGACATTCTAAATTATATTAACATTAGTAATTATAAATAATGAAAACTGTAGAAAATATAAAGTTTGTATACTAAAAGATGTTTCGTACCACGTCAGAAACGTTTTAGTATATATATAAAGTATTGTTAAAAATTAAATTAAAAAAACAATAAAATAATTTAAAAAATACTCGATTAAATTACCGCGGTGTCGCGTGACGTATAAAACAAATCAATCGCGCATTTTGCGGTATTCTTAAATTACACGCTTATTACTTGGTTTTATTCAGGTTAACACCCGATTTGTAAATATCGCCAGTGAACATATTTTTGAAATTCGAACTTACAAACGCCTTTTCTGTGAAACAAGAAAACGGGCGGGAAAAAACAAGATGGAGGAGGGTGGCGATAAATTTGATATTATTCCGTTTCAAATTACGAACGGAAGTTGTTCATATTTGCATTCGTAATGTCCTAAACGCCTTTCAATACGGCGTTTAAAATAACTCTTTCATCACGTAGGGATAAAACCTATTATCCATTGAATTTTACAATATTTAGTATGCATTTTCGATTACCATTGCGTTTTAAGTATTTCTTGCCATTGGGTAAAAACATTTAACTATTTGGATAATGCATGACGTGTTTTTCCAAACAATATGCAGATTTTTAATGGAACTATTAAAATTAATTTCTTTTTATAAGCTCAAGCATATTAATTATAGTTTTATCTTTGGATTATCGAAATTCTTACAAAATTTATGGTTTTTTACGTTTATGGTAACAGAATTTGACCCGGATTTTTCACACTGTTTTTATACGTCATATATTTTTTAATTGAGCTATCAAAATTGGAGAAAATATTTTATTCAACGAAATAAAAATTATTTTGTACCCTTTTAACATCGATGTTGAAATTTTAAGTAACCAACATTTTCTCAAATTTAAAGGGGAGAATTAAAATTGAATAAAAAGAAAACTATCAAAATAATTCAAATCTAAAACAATTGTTTGATGAAAAAGTGAAAAAAAAACAAAAATTTGAATTATGATATGGCTCGTATTTTTCTGGTCAGAATTTAAATAACACTGGTCAGAATAAATAGTCATAATGTAAATGAAATTTAAAAAAAAACCTAACCTAAGCTTATCTAAACTACTAACCAAAATTGTTATTAAATATTCTGACCGTTTAATATTTTTATTCTGACCGAAAATTGATTTAAATTCTGACCATTTAAATTCTGACCATTTAATTTGTTTCCTTATGATATTTCTTGAAGATTTGGCGACATTAGATAAAAAGGACAAATTTGTCGCCCGCTGTGGTCTAGTTGGTTAGAGCTTACTCTACCGATCAAGTGGGTCTGGGTTCGATTCCTGGTAAGATCACAGTGTTTCAATTTTATTTGATATTTAAGACATAGGTGTTTGTGAATTATGATAAACAGTGTACATATAAAAATACTATTTTGATTGCGGCCCGTTGTTCATTTTATACTCCTAAATGCGGCCTTTCATCCAAAAAGTTTTTTCCTCTCACATATTAGAAAATTGAAAAGTTATTGACGATATTTTAACGTGTTGTCAACTCTACCACAATTCTGGACTACAAGTAGTTAACTTTCAACCGTCGCAATACTGGTGTTAACTCATTGGAAGAATTCAAGCATTCACACTTTTGAAAACAAGTCTTTAAATCAATAAAAAAAATCTCCTAACATCAAACCCAATCAAAAGTATTGTAAATTCAACTAAAAGTGCCCCATTGTACAGCATACTTGGACTAAAATTGATTTTTTGAAATTATGAACGTGCCGGATGTCTTCACTTCTTTATGTTCTATCGTTCGGTGTTCGTAAATTTACGATAAATTAAGCAATATCGTAAAGTTTGCACCAGAAGTAATGGCAGAATCTATAAATTTTATTTGCTACCACCCTGCACCCTTGTCATTCCTTTAAAAGGATGGTTGCTTTAATACATCACAAATATAATATTTCAAAAATACTGACGTTATAATTTGAAGTTTTATACATGAAAAAAAAGTTTGTAAATATAATTAATGGTATAATTTAAGATTTTGACTAAAACTTCAATTTTTAATTTTATGTGTTAAAATATTGAACACTTTCATATGTTTTGTCACTTAAATCTTTGGTTAAGCCATTCAGAATCTTCTGGCATTCATGTGCATTTATTGACTTGAACTTAAATTTTCTCCCGGAGCAATAATAACAATTCTCATAAATTTTATGGGCGTTTGTGAACGGATTCAACCTATAATTTCAAGCAGAATTAAAAAAAAAAAAAAAAACTTATTATTAACTTGCAATTAACACTATTCAAGTGGTAAAATATGTACTTATACTTGTTAGTATTAATGATGCTAAATATTTTGTTATAAAAAACATAATTAAAATCCATGGGCTGACTTTTGCAGCAGTTATCAACATCTTCCGTAACGATGTATTATAAGTAGTCCGTTTTAAAAAAGTGTAGAACATTTATCTAAATAATTATTAATGACACAAAACACTATACAATTTAATAATAATATAGTAACTTAATATATAACATGTCAAACCTCTCAGTTTTTTAAAGTATTCGTAGTAAAACTTTCGGAATAATCATTACGACCTCCCTAACTCCACTTTCCAAAAAAATAAGATCCCTCACATTATTTCTTTATCCACCCTCGATAGCCCTATAAGTTGACAATGACATATTGTCACCACACACTTCATTTATATATCTGGCACGTGAAAAGTTCTCCTTTGACACATCTTTCAGCCGATACTTGCATTAGGAGTTCCGTTACTTCGCGAGGATTTGTGGTTACCCCGTGAAATGTGAAAGCGACGGACGTTTAATAAAATTCTCTCGTTTTTAAAAATCTTAGATACTGTTTTGTATTATGTAATTATAATTGATAGTGAGCAATAGTGGATTAGTAAGTTGATTTTCGATCACCACCTATTGCTTATAACTTTTTACAGAAAAAAGCTTAATCTACGAGTCAGATTTTGAAAGAACGCGGCAGACACTTGTGTCGTGTTGGAAATAGGCGACAAGCTTTTTTCACACTAACCCTTCCAATGTCATAACGATAAGGAAAACATCTTTCTTTTGCTCTTGACCCGATACAGGGCTGGATCTGTACTCCGTAGCTTTATTAACTTTTCCTGTTCTAAGCTCAAGAAATGCGACTCCAATACCCACATTTTCTTCAATATCTATTTTAATATGGATGATACAATGTTTATAATTAAGGTTTTCTTAAATCATAGTTTTTTGGACATTTTGTAGTTTATATAAATACGCGATAACGCAATAACACGATAAGCGATCGTCCGTAAGATAGCTGGGCTAAGCTCGTCAGTTGCAATTTCATATGTGTGCTGGGATGACGTCTTTTTTACGCGCAACTTAAAATATGATTATTTATTAAAAAAACCACGGACTTTTATACAAAAAATGTATGAGGAATGATGCAGAGAGATATTTTAAAGCCCTTAGACTATTATTTTGTTGAAATTCATAAGAATAAGGCCAATAATGAGGAAACCACTGAGGTCTCTAATCGACCCCCATCGGCAGAGAAGTATTTTTCTAGTCTTCGACCCGCGAGAGTTAATCATCGCAAACACAAATGTCTGAGATCTTAAATATGATAATTGAATGAAGCTTAATTTGATACTGACCTAACTGTGATTTGAGTCTGTAACGAACTTATTTTCAAAGTAAAATTTTTATTGCTGACTACAAAGGGAACTTTCCATTAGGTTGACTGTACAAAACGCGAAACGTATACACTATCGATGTGTACTGCATGGCGAAGACAGCGAGTATCCCATGACTTTAATAGTGGGGCAATATAAATCCGAACGAGAGAGAAAAGCTAGATAAATGACACCTGAGAATAAAGTTGCCCAAACTGAATTATTTATTCTTGATAAATTAAATAACTTCACAAAAACTTCCTTTCTGCGCGTCTTCGATAAGTCTGGGTTAAATCTATTGAGCCTGCAAAGTGACAGTAATAGTTTTGGACTGATTAAATTCAATACTTTTTTATAGCTGTATAGAGACTTTACAGCATGGATCCGTTACTTATAATTAAATGTGATAAATGGGGGCTTAAAAAGCCCCAGTTAAGTCAAAATGCTTAGGAATAATTAACCGTAATTTTCAAGATTTCGACTGAAGGTGCTTGGTGGAATTTCAATATTAAATTTGAATCATTCAAATTATGTACACTCCCACAGATTTTGTCACTAACGACCCGGGTTTCGCCTTTCGGCATCTTCAGGCGTTCAAGCGCACGGATGAACTTGAACTGACGCTTAGTAAATGGATGTTTCGTGTTTATATATTAAATAAATGCATCACTGAGTCTAAAGCCATCGCTGGCGAAAAGGGTAAGCTCATGGGCATTTATTTAATATATAAACACGAAACATCCATTTACTAAGCGTCAGTTCAAGTTCATCCGTGCGCTTGAACGCCTGAAGATGCCGAAAGGCGAAACCCGGGTCGTTAGTGACAAAATCTGTGGAAGTGTACATAATTTGAATGATTCAAACCTTAATTTTATTATTACAGTCCATAAAAGTGAAGAAGAATATATATCGTAATACAATCAATAATTACAAATGCGTGTAATAATTTTAAATTTTGAAATACTATTTCAAAAAGTCACTCGAAAATAACTGGAAGAGAAAAATTCGCATTTTCTTGATCTCAAATATCAAATGAAAAATAATGTATCTTTCTTATTGATCTTGCTAGAACTTGAAACTAAGCTGATCTGATAGCTACGGTAAAGCTTTTAGGACTGGACTACGGAGATTGACGTTATAAATAATTTGCTACTTCTTACTGTATTGTAACAAAAACAGCTAAAAGTAAATTTCAATTCAACCAATGAAGCAAGTATCAACAACATACTTGACAATTACGTCTTTCCTCGCTTTATTTTATTTTTGTTTTTAGTGGTATTCAACATATTGTCAAATTTTGAAAGCATTAATATTCAACCAATGTTTCTGAATGCAGGAGAGTTAATTAAAGCTGTCATTTATACAAACTTTCCACTCATACCTAATTATATATACAATAATTGGTTCGAAATGTCCAGTAAACCTAACTGCATGAAATATATATTGATAAATTGAAGTAAACAATTTTAACTGTTCTTGGATTTTCAATGTGTTCTTAATTGAATTTATAAGTTCATTTTTTACAGAATTAGTTTTCAATGTGTTGTTTATTCACATCAAATGGAGCATATCTTAAAAGAAGATAGTTTAAGAGAACTACTTGTTACTTAGTCACTATACCTGTATTATTTTTAGATAGAAATGATCGAAAAGCTAGAAAAAAGCTAGTGGTTGTTAAATTATTCGTGCTACGTCTAATTTTTAGATCCCGTGTTCACAACAAACGTAATCTGCCGACTCGGCCACATATTTAAAATATACATACAGTCAAATAGTTCTTGATACTATTAGATGCCATTACTGTGCAATTAAAAAATACTCTAGACGTTGAATAGTTGGTAAATTATAATAAATAATTTTATAAAATTAATGGATCGTCTTGTTTGTGTTTTTTTTTCATTTCCATTTTTTCACAATTAAATGTTTTTAATTTATTATATTTGATACATAACATACATCTAAAAAAAACAGTTCTTTTATTAACTTATATATAATATATTTTTCATAAAATTTAATGTGTATTCAATAATATAGTTATAACACATTACTTTATTATTATTATATCAGTCAGATTGAGAATCAGTAAAAAATATTTGAGTCGCATAGAATCAAACACCAAATTTTGAAAATGAAAATATTTTTGAACTTTTGCCTTTGATTCTTTACAACTCAAATGAACTAATACATTTTCTTGATAGCAGGAAATCACGTTGGGCCTTTGTCAAAACGACAATGAATGTTCTCGAAGCTGGGATCTGAGGAAAGATATAAAAATCATCTTAACGAAAGTGATAAACACACATACACCACCATTAACCCTCCCATAGCCGCGTTTCCGGTAACGGGGGGTCGCGTTACACCCCCCTCGCTCCACCACTTCTTTTTCGTATATTTTGTGATCCTTCTTAAACCCGTCATTAAAGGCGGCTGTATAAAAAGACGATATTAAAAAAATAGTAAAAAGCAATATAAATTGCTTGTAATTTATATATGGGAACATGTTTCAGTGTCGACTCGTGGAATAATAAATACCTGTATTTTTTTTCAATTATTTCAGAAAAACAAAGTGTTTTTGAGCAGATCATTTTTATTGTAGCGATCCAGAATCGAATTTCTCGCACGATATTAATTTATTTAATTAAAAATAAACTATCATTAAATTCAAACATCGTTTTGTTTGATTTCAACCATCTTTCAATGGATCCGTCACTTTCTAAAAAGTCAAGAAACCCATTTTTTTCAATGTAACTATTTTATGTAAATGAGGGTTTAGTCGTTCAAAATCAGAATGACTATCATGGTTTTTATGACATATAAAATTCCTAAAATAATAATTGACTTCGTGAAAGGAAAAAGGACGTAACCCTCAATTTTCCAAAACAGTTTTTTTCGATAATCACAATGTATACAACTTGACACACATTCTATAAAAAGAATGGAAGCTGAAAATGCCAAATAAGTATCTAAATTTAGCTTTTAAGTTTGAAAAAGATGACCTTGTAAAAAATTAAAACCAAGAAAAAACCCTGAAATAAAGGTTTTTCCGAGACAATTTCTTTAATTCATATTAGGTTATGTCAATTTAACACCAGCTTAAAAGTCTCTGTGCTCTTCAAGGTTGTGTATAATTCATAATTTGCATATGTCACAAAATTATCAAAACACGTTTTTAGCGCCTCCTGTAAAATTTGATATGTGTGGGTCACGTCCTTTTTCCTTTCCACAGTCGATATGTATTCATAGTATAATATCAAATAGTAATGCCAGTTACTATATCGACTGTGGAAAGAAAAAATGACGTTACCCACAACATTTTCAAAACAGCTTTTTTAAGATAATCACAATGTATCAAACTTGATACACGTTCTATTAAAAAAATGTAAGCTGCAAATGCCGAATTAGTATATAAATTTAGCTTATAAATTTGAAAAAAGACGAGCTAGTGAAAATTGAAACCAAGAAGAAAGACTGAAAAAAAGGTTTTTACTAGACAATTTCTTTAATAAATATTAGATTATGTCAATTCAACGTCAGTTTAAAGGTCTCCGTGTACTTAAAGTTTGTGTATATTTCATAATTTGCATATAGTCTAAAATCATCAAACCACGTTTTTTGTGCCTCCTGTAAAATTTTAGATGTGCAAGTTAAGTTCTTTTTCCTTTCTACAGTTGATATATAATAAAGAGACAAACAATAATAAATACAAATGGTATAAATGTACAGCCATTTTTAATAGACGCAACTCACGCGCTGCACTGCTATCGGAGGGGGGCGCCGAAAAGGAAAGTAACCGAGAAAAAATGCTAAAAAATTGCTAAATAGGGCGAGGGGGTCAGGGGCGGATGGTGATGGGACTTATTTATTTTCGGCAACAGATATTAAGTCATTCTTAAGACTTTCCATCGTTATACTTAATAGTAATAGATATATTACGGCGAATGGTTGCCCCATGCAAACAGATCCTTCCTTGGTACCATTATGATATTCCTCCTTTAATATATTTTTCGCTCGTTAAAAATGTTAACTGAATGTCTGAACATTTTTCTTACATTATTCCATTGTGCCTGTATCTTATCTTTGAAATATTTATGTTTCTTGATACAACGGACGCATACCGTAAATTTACGGTCATTTTTTTTGTGTTGCCCGTTAAAAAACGTTTTATGAAAATTAAACATTTCTCGCGGCCCCGATATGAAATGGGCAATTTTTAATGTTTACATTCAAGGATTATTTTTTTAATGATATCAAAATGTGCATTTAAAAAAAATGCGCACTGCAATAATAATTTAACATCATATTTTTTTTCGTAATTATCGAATTAAAAAAAATAAACTATAATTCGAAATATTTAATGTATTTCCTTTGGAATTTACCTTACCAAATATAATTAATTTGTCATGAGTATCATGATTTTCTTATCCCTTTCTTCACTGCGTTCAGTAGAAGAAAAAATATATAAAGTACAAAAAAAGATACATTCCTCCTTACTAATTCCATATTTAATTAATATAATCAGGACCCAGTGGCGGGTTATTCTATAATAAGTGAATGAGGTGCGTACTTGGGGCCTCCAAATCTTAGAAGCCTAAAAAATAGCTTATATTACATAACTTGTATACTTCAAGATTAGATTTTCATATACATATGTTTGTATTATTTTACAAGCAATTTCATGCTGTTTTTACGTTATCCGACCAACGGGGACTCCAATTTTTATTACGCTTGGGGCCTCTCGTGCGCTTATTCCACCACTGTCATTACCAGTTTCGTTTATGACAAATATAGTCAGTTGAAAATTATTATCATGATCAAAACCGGTCTTGATCATATATTAAAGAAATGTTCAATTAGTACAAAAACTGTTTTGTTTTTAAATAATGCTTTTCCATCAAGTATTTGTAAGTGAACACCTTAAAATGTATTATTTTAACCTAAATATTACTATTATTTATAAGTTTATTCGTAAACGTCTTGATGTTTTCTGATGATGCTTCTTAAATAATCGAAACACGTTTCGCAATGTGGAATACAAGGGGCGCATCAAAGGTATCAAATCTATTTATTTAAAAATATTTGTTCGTACTAATAGAACATTTCATAGCATGTTACAAAATATTCATTTTCATAAGAATTATGAACTCTGTAATAAACATACATTATTTAAAAAATATTTGAGAATTTCGTTGCTACTTTGTGTTTTATTATGACAATATGATAATATTATATTACAAGATATTGACATTATTATTAATTTTTAATTCTAACAAATTTAGTATTTCATTTTGTCATGGAAAATACGTTCGGAATCATTTTAATCACGTGGGAAATGTCATAGATCATAAATCCTGAAATAAAAAAAAAAACATCGATTTCTTAAAGCTATAGCCAGAAACCATTTTTACTACATAGTTTAGTGAAAAGCTTTAATAAATGTTTTGTTTATCAGTATTACAATATAAAAGTTCAATTTCAGTTTTAATAAGTTTTCTACGATGTAGTTGGCACATTCAAATATCTATAAAACTAGTTAATATTGCTAATTATTACGAATAGTTAGTTCTAATTTCCTCTGAAAGCGATTTCTAACTTGCATTAAAATAATTACAATAGTAGAAGACGTGCATTTAATTTGAAAAATTAATTAATATGCAATTTTACGCGAGTCGTTTGTTTTTATTGTTAAAGACAATCTTATGTTTGCAATCGAGATTAACTATTTGAATGCATTTATACTAAGTTTTTTTCATAGTTTTTGATTAAAGATTCACAAATGTCGATAACTATACGATGACTAGTGTATATATAAAAAATGTTTTTGATAAAAAACGCAGAAACAGTTTGTGTTTAAAATTGTAAATAATATTAATAACTCACTACTTTTATTCGTAAAATTTAGATTTTTTATTATCTTTAACATAAGCACTATTGTAATTGACACAACATGAATTAGCACAAAGTAACCATCAAAAATATGTTGTTTACTTTACTGCATAGTGTATGAAAATTTGATCCATATCTATTGATTTATAAATATTATATCGTACTACATACTAGAAGAGATATTTATTTTTGATATCTTTCAAATGATCTACATTATGAAATAAAAATATGAGAAACGTATGACAAACAAATATTTGAGTCAAATATATGTTACAATTTTATTTCAAAGACGATTCCCAAGAGAAAATTCAGGGTGACAAAATAAACACAGAGTTGAATTGGGAGATTTTGTCTCCGTAATTGTTTAATTTACTGATAATGTTCGATGAAAGGTTTTTGATTAGGCATTTGCAATAAGAGCGTGCAAGACAGCGTCCCGTCACGTCAGTGGTTATGGAGAGACGTTGGAACTGGCTGGGTCACGTGCTGCGGATGCCTCCGGAAAGCCTCAATCCTGCCTGCCTTTTCTTTCGACCGGTGGGATTCCGGCGTCCTGGACGTCCGTCGGGTACTATCCATAGGATGTACTCGGTGGAACTGAGGGATGCTGGCATGTCATGGGAGGAAGCAAAGCAATTGGCGGGAGACAGGGAATATTTGTACTGGGACCTCACGAGTTCGAGTCCCAGTACAAATAACATTTTTTCAATCTATGATTTCTGTTTGTTCGCATGGGTTTTGTGATGTCTAAAAATTCACTTCCACTCTTCCGATCCTTTAATAACTAAACTTAGTAAAAGCGATTAGTTAACAACTAGTCCCAGGATTTCGGGATTGAGAAAATGACAGAAAGTTGAGCAAGGTGTTAAAAAAAATGTATGTATTTTTCGGGATTTCCGTAAATTCTTGTGTTTTTCAATTTGAAAATCTTGGAAGAGGTAATACAAAAAAGAACTCACGTGGTTCATTTCAAGAAATCCGTAAATTCATGGAATTTCGGATTCAAAAATTCTTGGAAGAGACAAAAAAAAATTCGCCGAGCTAAAATTTTCTCAATCCATGTCCACGATTTTATGTTTAGTGTTCAATCCCAGGATCCCGGTATCCCGGAATTAAAAAAAAATGTCAATCCAGAAATCCCGTAATCATAACTAATATTCGTCTTTGAACCTTCTAATGCTGCATTCCAATGCATTAATCATACTCTATAATATAAAGTGAAAGACGCCTGGGTTAAAAAGTAAAATAATATAAAAAATAACCAACTAAATTCATTTTTTCTAAATCAAAAAATTCTTTTCCTAGATTCGCCTCTGCCTGCACATATCACCTCGTGTTAACTTTCAAACCTTGTGAACCGATTGGCGTTATCCATTTTGACATCTGACGTCACGCGGGAAAAAAAAACCTACCCTTATACGAATGTGTGTGTTACACATACTGTTTCCATTGTTTCAGAGCAATAAATTTTATCAAGAGAGTTGTGGCTTAACGAAAAAAAGTAAACAAACATTAATAGCGGTGTGATCTTGATAACGAATTGACACCCTACGCCACTGGTGGAAATGATCGCGTTTCAATTTTTAATGTTTTGTTAAGTCTAAGTTTTTAAAAAACATTATTTATCCTTAATACTTTCGATGGATTCGGCGGTAACTTTGTGGAAGTTCATTTTAGTATAAAATATAAAATAACTTAGATTATTCCACAAACTGTGACAAATTAAAACCATCAGTACACCAATAATATTTTTTTATCCATGTCTGCTCACAATGTGGAGCATATGGAATTCTAATGGAGGTATCTTAACATAAGTTTTTATACGAGAACTGTTTGTTACTCAGTCACTTAACTTTTTTTTCAAAGTGAGTAGTAGGAAAAGAAGGATAAGGCTAGAACCGTAAAAATACTCCATCGATTATTTAAAAAAGGTTTAAAAATGAATAGTTTAGAATTTTTAGTATTAATGATAAATAATTTTTATTAAAATAAGATAGGCTGTTCGCCATTGATGCAAATCATTAGTTTATCATTTTTTAACGTAAATGTCATTTGTATTACCATTATCGTTTGCTTGTTTTTTTATCATTTCGTCTTTACCTGCCGTTTTTATTTGATTTTTATTATAATATATCAGAATAGTAAAATTAAAATCATTGGTAGTTAAGCAAGCATTTGTGAAAGAAGTCTGTCCGAAGATGCCTCTAAAAGAGGCGAAACACGTGTCACAGTTTGTAGCACAATACGTGGAATAATCTAAGTTATTTTATATATTTTATCTTCTTCATTATAGTTCAAATGAAAAATTGTCTAATGGAAGGGCCCTTTTTTTGAATTTGAATATTTAAAATTGGATATTTTTTCAGGAGTCAAATGATTCTATTAAAAAAATACAATTTGTAAAAAATAATTAAAAACGAATGCATTATACAAAGATACTAGTTCAAGTGAATGAATAGTATTTAAGAGGCCAATTGAAAGGCTCTCTTTACTTTCCAAATAGAGTAGTTATGGCAGGATATGGCTAAGACAAGACTAGTTAGGTTAGCTCACCGCTATTTTTACCCACTGTTTATACATTCGTGCCATCGAAAATAAATTCATAAATAAATTGAAAAATTAATTTGAATTTTTCAAATTATTTACATTCACACAAGTTTTGTCACTTCGAACCGGTTTTCACCTTTCGGCATCGGCGGAAGTTATTGACGAGACGTGTTGAACACGAAAAATTTTACGAGATATCTTGTCTGTGGCAGCCATCGAGTTAATAAAAAAATACATTTATACAGTTATGTTTTATTATATTAGAGAAATTCGTTCAATTTTCTGAGAGAAAAAGAGAAGCATATGGTAATGCGTATTGAATGAAAAAATCTTAATTGATATTATAAAAAATTTGCAAATAATTGAAAATAATTTTTGACACGTCCTGTATAACGAATAACAAATTCCATGGTAGGTGTAAAACAGGGTCATGAATAAGGTGAGTGGATCAAGATTACAAATTTTGACGTTTCCTGTTTCAATTTTAAGGACTTTATCGGACGGTGGCCGATTTTAAAACCAAAATAAATTTTCATTTCGAGTTTGCATTACGAATGTCAGATTTTCTTTTTGTAGATTTGATGTTGAGTTGTTGATAAATTTGTGGTCGAAGAAAAAATAGCAAAACGTATTAGAAAATTAATATTTGCTACAGATAGGTGAAAACGAAGCTTAAATTTAATGATTTTTATCTTAGTATATTAATATCTGAAAAAAAATTAGCCGCCTGTGTGGTCCAGTGGTCAACGACGTAGGTCACGGGTTCGAATCCCAGTACGGACAGTTTTATAAATTGATTTATGAATTTCTATTCGAAGGCATCGATGTATGTGATGTCTTGAATTCCCCCCTTTCACCCATTCTATACTATGAACGGGGCGTATCGAGAGCGATTAGCTAAACCACTAGTCCTGTTCTAGCCAAATGCTTATATTCCTACTCTCTTTGGAAAAAGAGAGGTTGAGCAACTGAGTAACAAGCAGTTCTCGAAGAAACACTTCTGTTGAGATAAACTCCATTAGGAGTCCATATGCTCCAAATTGGGAGTGAACATGGTAAAAAAAAAGATATTTCTATTAAATACCGTCGGATTTTAAAAAAAAAACAAATTGTCTGAATAGGGACGACGGTAAGGGGATGCAATTTACATTTTTTCAAAATCTTTATCGATGAAGGAGACTGGAAGAACCTTGGTGCGTCCTGGTACTTGAAGCTCCATAAACTTGATATCCAAAAAAGGGATTAGAGTCTATGAACACTAAAACCAAATTGGACAAATACCTAAGAACGTTGGCCAATCGACTGCATTACCGGGCATATAAATATATTTATAAGTAAATAATAATTTAGTCCATATCCTTTTCCAATGTGGAGCATATGGCCTCTTAATGGAGAATTTCTGAAAGGACTGTTTATTTTTCAGTCACTCAACTTCTCTTTCTTTGAAGAGAGTAATCAAGATAAAAGTCATGGGAAGGAATTTCTAGACAACACAAACACTAATGCCTTCGAACAGAAATCGATAAATCAATCGAAAAAGTGCTGTTCGTACTGGGACTAGAACCCGTGAAATCCGTCTCGTAAACCAACCACTTTGACAGCTGTGTCACGAACTCAACAATTTTATTTATATACGATGGAAATTAAATCTTGTTTGTCTACGTTTCAAACTATTTCTTCTTTGTAACAATAAAATTTGATTTACACTAAAATAAAGGTTTTTATTAGCAAACAATTTCATTAATGCAGAAAAAATATTACCGTAATATATTTCTTTATACGTGATATTATGAACTATTTTCACAATCTACGCTTCCATTATAACTTTTAGTCAGTTCGAGTGCATTCGCGCACTGGATAGCACCGGAACATGCCGAGAGACGAAACCCGGGTCGTGTTCGGCCATAATTATAAAAGTTATAATGGAAGCGTACATTGTGAAAATAGTTTTAACGTAAACATAAATTTCCATCAAGCACCTTCAGTCGAATTCTAAATTATATTTCTTTATACATTTAATACTGTCCATGTATTGATTTAATTGGTATAAAGTTTTTACAATATTAAATAATCATGATTTTTATAGTTTATTCCAAAGAAACATATTTTACCGGGAAGCAGTGAGAGATGAACAGATGAGTTCTTGGAAATAGCCCACCAAATAACCAATCAATACATCTGCTCTTCTGCAAACATTATAATAAACCTATTTAAAACGATCAACCCTTAACTACTTTAAACTTTTCATATCTGATAGTCCAGGGCCGGCCCTAAGCGTGTGCGAAGTGTGCGGCGCACACAGGCGCCGGCTCTAAAAATAATCAGAGGGGCGCAGATTGGTAGATCGCTTTTGGTTTTTTGAGGCGCCGAACTTTGGTCGGAGGCGTCTCGCACACAGGCGCAAGAATCCACGGGCCGGCCCTGTCTGCTACTAATGTACAGCATATGAAAACATAATTGATTGAAAATACGAGTATTCTCGAGTATCGAGTATTTGATACTCGAATTGGATTCTCTGATTGGAAGGAATTTTTAAACGTTACAAATACTCATGCTTTCTAATAAAAATCGGTCAAAACACAACTATTTGTACTGGGATCGAACCCATGAGATCCGGCACGGAAGTTTACAACTCTAATTGCTGTGCTATAGAGCCCGACGATGATGTACACACCAATTTATAAATAACTACTTGTTATAATATATTCACATAATAGACGTTTTCATGTTTGGTTTTATGTACTTTCTAATAATGAAGCAAGTGTTTTAGTGCGTTTTTTTATTTACAAATAACACGAGCGGAGTGTAAAAATTTAACTGCCTCACATTTCAGTTAAATAATTCAGCTTAATCGATCTTTTTAGCTTGATTGTATAATGTGTATTTTTTTTAATTCATTCAATTCTCGACGGGGTGGTTTGGTCGTGCTTCCGCTTTCCTACCGTTAAATGTACATAAAAAGTATAATACATTAAGTGTAACTAAAAAATGTTTTGTTCCAAAAGTATTACTTGTTTTATACATATACGATTTAGGGATTTATGACTTTTGTCATTTTGTATTACACCCGGTCGATGGCTTATATTCCAACTTAGTTTCGAATATTAACATTAAAATTTTTAAATAATTTACAAATTCAGTCATTGATTATTTATCACTTTTAAAGTGTTCACTGTCAATACTTAGTAGAAATTCATAACACCTAAGCCTTGATTTAAACGAAAGCTATTAGAAGTAGTGCTTCGTACTTCGACATACTCCACAAGAACGTGGATGAGTTCCGACAAATTCTTTTTTTTATGTATTAAAATAGAGTTCGTCGGAGCTTACTCAGTTGACTTCCTTGGATTTTTTTTCTAGTGCTTTTAATATTAAATTGTATTGCGTTTTTTTCTTTACTGTAAAAGACTTAAATGTATTATTTTTTCAATTTTATGCAATGTTAAGTAAAATAAAATAAATAAATCTTTACTTTTTATCCACGTTCGCTCCCAATGTGAAGCATATGGCATCTTAAAGGTATCTCAACAGAAGTTTTCTCTACGAGAACACTTTGTTATATAACAAAAAATCAGGGGAGAAATCGATTGCGAGCATTGTCAAACTGAAAAGAAATATAACCTATCCCATAAACACAATTGCGTTTCTTGTACAAAAATAAATTGAAATCAAATGGTGTAAACAAACAATTGACATTGGACATGGAAGTATTCAAATTACTGTTACGCGATTCAATTAAAGTACACAAAATTAAAATGCTTAACACCTCTAATAAATAATTTTAAAATCATCAAAGATAAACCTGACCTTTTAAATGGTATAAGGATATTGTGTTTTTATTAAATATAATGACTTTCCGTATAGTATTGACAGTGAACACCCTTAAACACTCGCGGCTCGGAGGGACTAGGAAAAAATACTTTTCATTCCGCATGGGGGTCGTTTAAGGACCAGAGGTTTTCTCATTATTGGCCTATATTTCTTATGAATTCAAAAAAAAAAAAATAGGACGAGTTACTTCCCAGCTATCTTACGAACGGATCGTTTATCGTGGTATTCGCGTTATGGCGTATTTATATAAACTAAAAAAAGGGGGGGGGGGGGGGCCCATAAAAAACTATGGTATAAAGAAAACCTTAATTATAAACATTGTATTACCCATACTTAAAAATAGATATTTAAGGAAACTGTGGGTATTTGGGTTCGTTTCATGAGCTTAGAACGGAAAAGTTAAAGTGGAATCCAAATTCGTCTCGAATTTTTTTATCTATGGAAGGAACTTTCAATTTCAAACGGATACCTTTTTTATATCGAGGTTTTTCTGTACTTTTTAGTAATTTCAAGAGCTGCATAGTACCCCGGATAAGTAAAAAAAAATACGTAGAACTAACTTAAAAGACGAAACTTGGGCTGAAAAGGTCGTAATATTACATAGTATAGAAGTACGCTAGTAGACCAGGGAGGAGCAAAACTTTTCTGGACGGGGGTCAAATCAGAAATTCAAAAATGAGCGTTTTTATAAGTACATATTTATTATGAAAAAAAATCTTTAAAGGAAGGAACTGTTTTACGGTATAATTAACATTTTTTAAATTCAGGTGCTAATTTTGTAGTTGAGATTCTTTAAACTTTTTGTAAAGGTTTCCTCATCAGTGATTTTTGATCTTAAAGAGTTTTTATTGAGGTTTCATGAATGAAAAGTGTTTGTTATCACATATACAGGTTAATCCAAAAATAAAGTCATTATATTTATTTTCAATCTTTTTTAAAAAGGGCGTTAAAAGATTAACAAAAAAACATTGTTTTTTTTTTTTTTCACCCCTTCCCAGAAAAAAATACGCAGCCGGCTGCAGCGGCCCGCGGGCCTCAGTTTGGCCATGCCTGTATAGACTTTTAATTCTAGAGTGGAACTTCAATAAACTAATGATGATGGGAAAAGGCCATGTTATATCGTTAAACAAACAATGTATAAAGCTTATTTTATCAGTAGTCTAGATTATTTTTATGGAGTAAAGATTGAACAAATAACAACAGTTTAGATGTAATATAAAGATGACATGAAAATAAATTTCAAATATATTTCGCCGATAAAACGGCCTGTTTAAAACGTGGCGCAATTTCAAAAAGAAAATAACCACGTATTTATAATTTATCTCGTTATTTTTTCGATGTATTTAAAAATCGAGAGGGGAGAGTGGGCACAATCGGGTCACCCGGCCGGCCACTCGTTAAATATGCAAAATAAAAAAGGGGTTGATTACGTTTATCAGTTTCGAATATCTATTTTCGGTTATAAGGGTGTCTGGGGGGTGGGTCAGATAAAACACACACCTTTGGCGGGGGTCGTGGGGGGTGATTTTTGTATCGGTCACGCGACAATACAGTGGGTGATCAAATTAACTTTTATTTTTATGTTTACGTGATTAATTGAAACTGTTTACAATTATTTTAACCATGGTCGATCACAACTGAATAAATATAACGACTGCGGAAAGGAAAAAAGACGCAACCCATAGTTTTTTCAAAACAGCTTTTTTCGTATAAAATAGAAAAATAACTTAGATTATTCCACGTATTCTGCTACAAACTGTGACACGTGTTTCGCCTCTTTCAGGCATCCTAAGACGATCTTACTTTCACAAATACTTTTTTAAGTACGAATGATTTTAATTTTACTATTCTGATATATTTTAAAAATATAAATAAAATAAAACGGGAGACAAGGAGGGGATGATAAAAAAACAACAAACAATAATGGTAATAAAACGACAATTACGTTAAGAAATGATTAACTAATAATTTGCATCAATTATGAACGAGTTAAGCCATTGAGAAACAAATTTAGCCGTGGCGAACAACATTTCTTATTTTAATAAAAAATCTTTACATTTTTTTTTAAATACATTCTTTTTACCATGTCCGCTCCCAATGTGGAGCATATGAACTCCTAATGGAGTTTATTTTAACAGAAATGTTACTACAAAATACTGCTTGTTACTCAGTAACTCAACCTCTCTTTTTCCAAAGAGTGTAGGTATAGAAGGAAAAGGCTGCGAAAGGACTGGTGGTTAGCTAATCGCTCTCGATACAACCGTTCATAGGATAAAATTGGTGGGAGGGGGAATTCAAGACATCACAAACATCCATACCTTTGAACAGAAATTCATAGATCGATTGAAAAATCAATTTATAAAACTGTCCGTACTGGGATTCGAACCCGTGACCTTCGTGGCGGTAGCCAACGACGTTGACCACTCGACCACACAGGCGGCATTATTAAAACTTTTATTTATTTATAAAAAATCTAAGCTATTCATTTTTAAACCTTTTTTAAATAATCGATGGAGTATTTCTACTATTCTAGCCTTATCTTTCTTTGAAAAAAAAATGAGTGACTGAGTAACAAACAGTTCTCATAGAAAAACTTATGTTAAGATACCTCCACAAGGAAGCCATATGCTCCACATTAGAAGCGGACATGGATAAAAAAATAAAAATATTATTGGTATACTGATGGTTTTATTATGATTTAATATTTTTAGGAAACAAATTAAATGGTCAGAATTTCAATCAATTTTTGGTCAGAATAAAAATATTAAACGGTCAGAATATTTAATAACAATTTTGGTTTGTAGGTTAGGTTAGGTTAGTTTTTTTTTAATTTCATTTAAATTATGACTATTTATTCAGACCGATATATTCTGACCATTTAATAAAAATTCCGACAAGTGTAATTTAAATTCTGACCAGAAAAATACGATCCTTATTTTTATATATTCGATGTAATTTTAACGTCCACTGTATAATGTATAATTATGTATTTAACGGCGTGGACGGTCAGCTTAACGGGTAAATATTTGAACTGTTTTTTAAGCGGACACGGGAACATTGGAAAATTTGTGTCCGTTGACTCTTTCGTATATTATTATTTGGAGGTTTATTTTTCGCTTTTTTCCTCCGTTTCTGTTTGAACGCCAAACGTATCGGAGGGCTCGAGGGATTGTCGAAGTGTCTGCATTTTTTAATACATGCCATTCGGCCCTGATGGGAATTAGATTATCTTTTTTAAGCAATGTTTGCCCATTAATATTTTGTTGGCTCATATATTCAAGTGGTGGTCCTATGTAACAGACGTTCCCCTCAAAACATTAACACTGATCAAATCGATGAAAATTAACAATAAATGCAATAAAAGGGTAAAAATCGCAACGTATTTAGTTCTACAGTTTTTATATTTATTAATTGATAGAGAGCGGATATGGAGAAAAAAAAGTTTATAGCTATTTCGGCTTTCGCCATTGTCAGAACTAACTTGATGCAGAATTCAGGCTTTCTTGTGGCATCCGCAGCGCTGAATTCTGCTTGTCTCTTCTACCGACCGGTTGGATTCCGCCGTCGTGGAAGGCCGCTGATGACCATCTATAGGATGTACTCGGCGGAGTAAACAGTATGCTGGAATGACATGGGAGGAAGCAAAAAGACTTGAAAGGGACAGAGAACCTTGGAGGAATCATATGGTGGCCATATGCTCCGACTAGGGAGCGGATATGGAGAAAAAAACGTTGATAGCTATTTAGGCTTTTGCCATCGTCAGAATCAACTCTGACGATTAACTAGTTCTGACGATGGCGAAAGCCGAAATAGCTGTCAAATAATAAATATAAAAACTGTAGAACTAAATACGTTGCTATTTAAACCCTATTATAATGGAGTTTTACCAAGTAAATGTAAAGTCAATCAATGAATAAACGCAATATTAGTGTTCTACTAGGTACAGTGAATTCAATTCAATTTGACTTTAAAACAATAAAAAAACAAATTTATGTACTGTTCACATAAAACTCATTTGATTCAGTATATTTCTTTTAAGGTTTGGTCGTGTACGTCAGAATTTCTCAAAGGGGGCCATTAAGATTTCTTTAAGGGAGCCACAGTACAGCTTAGAGGGGCCACAGGCTAATTTTCCGAAATTTGTAAATTGTTGTGATTTATAAATTGGAATGTCTGAGAAGACCTAGAAGACCTACAAATGCTTTTTAATTCTTCAATAGTAAAAAATAGGTATGGGGGCACAGAAAAATAAAGACACCCAAAAGAGGCCACGGGCCCAAAAAGATTGAAAAAAACTTTTGTATGTCTTCAAAGTTAATAAAAAGCTTATTATGCATCTATGATGAAAGAGACTTAAACAACTTTGACGCTTTCTTCCACACCATATGACAGTGGTTCTTAACCGGTACACCACGGTGCACTAGTGCACCGCGAAAAACTTGGTTAAAACGGAAAAATCCGCCAAAATAGTGAAAACCGAAAAAGTCAAAAAAAAATTATGTCCACATATTTTTTTCGACCTCTTAATTCTGGTGCACCGCCACTTTTTCCCATGACCAAAAGTGTACCGTGACTTCGAAAAGGTTAAGAACCACTACCATATGACTTCAAGCTCCATTAATTTGATATATAAAATAAAACTATAATTTAAGATTTCGACTGAAGGTGTTTAGTGTAATTTTAACATTAAATTTGAATCGTGTTCAAATTACGTACACTCAATTCAAGTTCATCCGAGCACTTAAACGCCTGAAGATGCTGAAAAGCGGAACCCAGGTCGTTAGTGACAAAACTTGTGTGAATGTATATAATTCGAACGATTTAAATTCAAAACTAAAATTGATTAAAAAAAGCATGTATCAATTTGATCTCTTTACTCTGTAAACTTGTAGGACAAAAGTTGAAAAGCCCACTCATCTAAGGGCACGGTAATACATAATACAACAACCCTTAATTGTAGCCATATCGTATAACAACCCTCAATCGCCTTTCTTACTAATTCATACTAGAGTATTGTAAATAATTTAGAATTTTTTTCCGTCTCGTGACAAAGTTAATGAAATTCATGTTATCGCACCGTTTTTATTCGTTATGTGTTTCGTAAATAGGTGACTGTTAAAACCGCTAAAATAAATTCCAATAAAGCATTTATTATTTATTTACGACCCCACCAAAGTTTGCTTTATGGCAATGGGTGAAATTTTTTGCTTGCAAACCTTTTTAAATTTTTTTATTACCACTTATTGAGTTTAGGTTTTTGACCGAATTCTGTGTGAGTGTACTGATGACCATTTCATAACAATCTATCACTTTTTTTTATGAAAGCATATCAAATCAACAAGCAAGAGTAATAGGGTTAAAATAGCAACGTATTTAGTTATACAGTTTTTTATATTTATGAGTTGATAGCTATTTCGGCTTTCGCTGTCGTCAGAACTATGATTAAAGCTACATTTTTCTCAGCTATATGTAGCACGCCGACTATAATTTGCAACTATTGTTTTATTAGTTATTGACGAGATAGCTCGTCTCTGGCGTGTTGAGCACGAATAAATTTACGAGATATCTCGTCTGTGGCAACCATCGAGTAAAAGGCTTCAAATTAAAATAATAAACAAATAAGAATAATTCAAATTACAATGACAATATTACACTAATTAAATGTGATTTTAGTGTTTCAAAGAACGATAAGCAATCTGGGATTTTTAAAACATTTATTAGTATAAATTAACTAATATTTATCAGAAATCGCATTTAATAAGTGTAATTTGAATTAGGATGTTAGAGTGAATAACATGATGCATAGTGTATCTCTTCGGAGCCAGTCTATATAGCTGAGAAAAATGTTAGCTTAATCATAGTTCTGACAATGCCGAAAGCCGAAATAGCTATCAACTCATAAATATGAAAAAACTGTAGAACTAAATACGTTGCTATTTTTATCCTATTATAATGGAGTTCTATTATGTAAATGCCAAATCAATAAACAAGCAAGAGCTTGTGATAGTAGTAGGCGTATCTTCGAACTGTATTTTTTTTATTCAAACTGTATCATCCTTCACATAATACTTGTTAAAATTTCATAACAATCAGTGGTTTTAGTGAAGCTACTTTAGCAAAAAAACAATGGAAAAATATGAATTTGTGTTGATAAAGTTTTGCTTTTTAATTGGAAAAATACCGTTTAAGAAAAGCAATGACTTGACAAGTGTTATTCGGAGTCTGCTTCATCGAGACAAATGGTAAAGAAGTGGTTTGCTGAACCGATATTTAAAATAATGTTACAATATACTAGGTTAAATTCATTTCAATGTTTGTCTTTATTGCTTTAAGGCTGTATGGAAAAATACGCGTATAATATGTATGCATGTTCCTTTATTTTTCTACCCCTTTTATGAGAAGAATTCTCCTTTTTTGATCAGCATATGTCTCGTCACACAACGTTCTTTATTAATAAGTAATGCCGGCGCCCCTGGCTAGCTTTCTCTCGCTCTTTCTATAGAACACTGTCACTCTTTTTTACAGTACATTTGGCGATCGCTTCTAATGATGAATATTCTTGATAGAAAAAAAACACATTGGCGTAACATAATGATAATAATTATAACAGTTGAGTAAAATTTTAAGTTAAATCAAATTAATCGAGCACATTTCAATTCAGTCGAATCTGCACTTATTTATATAGTTTGTGCTGATATTACAACCATTTTTCATTTCTATAAATATATAATGTAAGTCTTGTCAAATTTTAATTTTAATACAGATCTAAAATATTAAACAATTTTCCTTGATACTTCCTCTCTAGACATTTTTTTCCTTCAACAAATTATGATCAAGGATTTTGATAGATGTAACAAATATTTCACGGATTTGTTTTCAAGTTTGGGAACTGTAACACAGTGAGAGAGGTTCCGATCCCCAACTTTTTTTTTTTTCAACTGAACAACTGCCTAAAGCAAAGGTTCCCAAACAGTGGGTAACTCCTCTCTGGAGAGGAATTTCAGAGTTCCAAGAATAGAATCGTTGAATTGCTAAATTCTTGTTTTGTTTTGTAAATTTCTTTAAATGTTTTATTTTAAATACATCATGACATGTTCATAAATTATTTTTCATAAAACCATTCAACATGCAATGGACGACAATTTTGAATACCCTGTAACTATACTGAAGATTTGTTCGTTGAAATATGTTTCAATAATTTCATTAATAAGTTATTGAAAAATCAACTCAATAAATTTATGATATTATTTTCATAAATATTAAAACAGAATACAGAACTATGTACATATATGTATATTATTTCAGATATTACTTTTGAGTTATATTATATTTGGTATAGGATTAATTATATTCTAAGCAATAGTGTAAGGGGGAAATAGAGAGAAAAGGCTTGGTAACCCCTGTTATATAGAATTTATTGGGAGTTTGTATAAATGTGTTTCACAGTTAAAAAAAAGCTTAAGTAAATATATTTTTTTTAAAATACCTCATTTGACGAGCCATCTCTCTTAACAACAAGTAACTATACGAGAAAAATTCATACAAGAATAATCAGTGCCTACATGTGTTGTGTTATTGCAAATCACCCCTGTATATTAAAAGCTGTGCAGCAAGCTTTTTTTCAGATATGAACTAACCTTTATTTTTGTGGTAGATCGATATTCGTTAATTAATTGCAAACATATATCAATATGTTATATTTAACGGATTTGCAGTGGTTTGTAAGCTTCTGAGAAAGGTTTTGTGATCCAGGGCTTAAGACCTCTGTTTTAAAAACTGTACAGGTAGGTGGTCCTTGCGCATATTGTTTTAAAAAACTATGTCACTTAAAAGCTCACGTAATAGTTTCAGTTTTGACTATTTGCAACAAGTCGTATGATATTTAAAAGAGGAAATAAAACTTTAATTCTGGATTTTATTAAATATTTATTGATATAAACAAACGACCTTTTTTTGTAAAATCGCTTGTTAGAACACATTTAATATTGCAAGACATTCAATAACTTTAAGATATTAAAATACAAATATTACATTTAATCTAAGCGCATTTCTTTATGAAGCAAGGCATGTATCAAACTCATTTATAAAATTAGTAGATAGACGAGTAATTTATTTAAAATTTTATATAGAAAATTAATTTTCACGATAAACCAAAAATACTAACAGAAAGTTGAATCTCCCAACAAAATCACTTATATAAAAACATGGCATTGTCGATATTTTGATTTTTTAATGTGTAATATAGAACAAACAACCATTTTAATGCAATTATATCGACTGTGGAAAGGAAAAAGGACGTCACCCTCAGTTTTTTCGATAATCACAATGTATACAACTTAACACACATTCCAACAAAAGGATGGAAGCTGAAAATGTCGAATTAGTATCTAAATTTAGTTTTAAAATTTGAAAAAGATGACCTTGTAAAAAGTTAAAACCAAGAAAAAAGACTAAAATAAAGGTTTAACCTAGACAATTTCTTCAATTAGTATAAGGCTATGTCAATTAAAAAACCAGTTTATTAGTCACCGTGCACTTCAGAGTTGTGTATATTTCATAATTTGCTTTTAGCCTAAAATCATCAAAAAAACGTTTTTTGTATCTCCTGTAAAATTTGATATGTATAGGTTGCGTCCTTTTTCCTTTCCACAGTCGATATGATTGAATAAAAAAATTTAATCCATTAGTTACTGAGTCATAATTATATCCATAAATACAAATGACTGGTTATTATTATGTATGCGTAGATGTTGTATTGATTGATGTTATTAAATGTGATTGCGAACACCCTAAAAAGGGTTAATTTGAAGGTTAGTCATGCATTCAATTTGGTGTGATTAAATAAACTAGATCGAGGCCCACAACGGGACTATCAAAATATATAACATAAGAAAACTTTTGCAATGATAGTATTTTTTTTTGGTAATGAATAATTTAATTTATTTGATGTGATATATCGTCTATATTTTGTTATCTATTTCCCCTCCAAATGTACAGAAAATAACCTAACAATGAAGGTATCTAAACAGAAGTTTTTCTACGAGAACAGCTTGTTACTCAGTTGCTCAACCTCTTTTTCAAAGAGAGTACTAGGGGCAGAATGATACGGCTAAGACAGAACTGTTTTGGAATCAACTAACAATTTAACAAAAATGAAGTCAACGTATCTGGTGCTATACAATTGAAAAAATACATTAATATATTTCCTACACCAAACAAATCAACCAAGCTTTATTGGTCTAATAAACCCCATATAAATTAGCAACTTAATTTAAATAACTCTTTTTTTTGTATGTTGTTGTAAGAATATTAGAAATTATAAATGTGAAATATCCATCTGCACATGACCAGCCATAAAAGTTTGTATAAAATTTACAATAATAATATCATAAGCAAACGAAGAATCAATTATTTTAACCTGTATATAACAGCTCTACTTAGCAAGATTTTTTAAAAATCAAATTGATTAGTAAAACATATCGACTGTGGAAGGGAAAAGGATGTAACCCACAGTTTTTTCAAAACAAGTTTTTCTCGATAATCACAATGTATCAAACTTGGTACACGTTATATCAAAAGGATGTAAGCTGCAATTGTCTGAGATTACACCAAACAATTTGCTTGTAGTGTTTGATATAAAGAAGTAATAAATAAACAAAATAAAAAAAATAACCTTTTTTTCGCTATTTTAATTAAATTAGCCATTTTCTGTAAAACTTCGAAAACCGGATAAAACCGGTTTTTGAACAATATTGACATTCGAAAACTGGTTTGTCGAAGTCGGTTTTTGTATAAGTCCTAATTGTAACCTTTATATAACAACTATGTTTAGCAAGTTTTTTTTAAATCAAAATGAATTGTAAGACATATTTTTTATATATTTTCGAGGGCCGCAAAAACGTGAAAACATTATTACCAACACTAAGACACCCCGTAACTATTAGAAACTTATTGATGTTGACGTGCTACGGGATACGCCCAGTAAAATCTCTTACTCTATATCACTTGGTGTTGGGTACAACGTCGATTGACAAGGTAATATATTAAAAGTTTTGGCATTGTTAATGGCAAATCAATTGTTATGTTTTCAAGCCATCCAATTTCTAACTATCTCTGATAGTGGAAATATTATTCTAAATTATCGAGTCTTGTTTTCTATACAGTCTACCTTCTGTTATTATTAATGAACCGACATCAATTAGTAATGTTTTCTTATGATTACGCCTATATTGAAATTGATAGGTCGGCGCCGGGTGGATAGATAGCGTACGGTGGTACAAGTTATGTAAACATGCGACGCCAAAAGGGTTAACCATTAAATTTTAGTATATTATATTATTATTGTATTGTAACATTAATAGTTAGTAAAAAAAACTATTTCATAGTGAGTTTTATGTTTTTACTGTTAGGTTATTTGCCACGACGTATTTTCAAGTAAGAACAGAAAATTCTTTTAATTGTAGCATATTATCGCACCCCTAGTCTTAAAGTATGAAAAATAAAAAATATACATTTTGAGATATTTGGATTAAAAAACTAGTACCCTCATAGAAATTCTCTTTTGAAATGCATGATTTTGATTGCTTGCCATGTTACCTGAGTAATCTCTGTATACTTAATTATTTATCATTATTTTGTCCAACTATTTTTAAAAGTATTAATTTCATTACAACCTCTATTTACAGACATTTATTTAATCAGACGTCAGACAAGGTAAATAATAATATAATATTTCACTTTTCTGCATTATTAACTCATTTATATATTATACAAACGTCAGGGGTTGAATCCCATCACAGTTTTGAATCATTGGGAAAGTTTTATAAATTTATTTTTCAATTGAGTGTGGACGTAGTTTCAAAATCATGAACGTCTATGTCGCTTCAAATTTTCTTCAACTCACCCGATCTCAAAGAATAACGCGCAGCCAGAGCAATTAGCTAATCTCTAGTCCTGTCATAGCCATATCTTTCTATCCTTACGATCTTTGAAACAGATAAGTTAAAAACTGAATAAAAAATATAATTACATCCAAAGTGAAGAAGCGACGATGGACTTGGCTTGGACATGTGCTGAAGATGCCTTAAGAAAGACTTAATTCTGCTTATCTCTTCTACCAATCGGATGGATTTTGCCGTCGTAGAAGACCGCTGATGACCATCTATAGGATGTACTCGGCGGAGATACGGGACACTGGAATGACATGGGAGTAAGAAAGAAGAAATCTTTTAGGAATCATGTGACGGCCATATACTCTGACTAGGGAGCGGATAAGCAAAAAATATTGCATATGTTCTACAGTATAAGAAAACATAGTTTAAAAAAAAACATACAAATAGTCTGAAGATTTGATTACTCTGAAAATATTTCTTTAGGGGTAAAAAACGTTTCACAATTAGTAATACAACCTGTAAAATAAGAGTGTTACCAATTAGGGTCTCCAATCCCGGGATCTTGAATTCCGTAATTCCGGGATTGAGAAAATTTTAGCAAATGTCGAAAATTTATAGGATTATGGAACTGGAAGAGCTAAAAAAAAGAGTCACGTTGATATTTTGGGGAAAAGTATAGGGATTTGAGGATTTAAAATTCCTCGGTGAGGTAAAAAAAGAAAAAAAACGAGTCACGGACATATTTCGGGGAAAAAGTATAGCGATTTGAGGATTTCAAATTCCTAAGAAAAAAAAACGACTCACCAAAACTTTTCTCAAATTATACACGATTTCTCGATGAGTGCCCCAATCCGGAATCCCGGCATTGAAAATCAATCAAAAACCTTGGATTACCAATGTAATATAACATATTATGATAACTCGATAAAATTTAAATAGTTTGACATCAACTCTTAAAGAAAAGATATCGTTAACACTCATAACAAGAGGAATCAATAAAAAATAGTTACCGCCATAGTTTAAATTATACAAATAAAAACTGTGTACTTATTTTAAAGACAGTCTAAATTATTTTTCCTAATTACAACAATTCATAATTAAGCAATCATTAAGAAATGCATCATAAAGAACTAATCCTCTCGCATTAATTCAAAGTTTACACGATATTATCGTTCCAACGAATTTAATAACGCGATGTAACGGAATAACGGAGCTGGCGTTAACGACGCCGCTACACTGCAGCGCCGTTTAACGATTTGCTGTAATAATTAGCTGCCGGGCCCATGCCTTGGGAACATCGCCTATGATAGGTTTATTGGTAAACTTGATCGGGGGTTATGAAATGAATGTGAGGTCTACGGATAAGACGAAGCAAGTCATTTTATTAAAATTAATTAATAAAATAATTAAATGTTTTTATTCTTCCACTGGTTGAGTTTTCAGTGCTTACAAGTGGCAGGTGTTTATTTTTTGGAGAAGTTTTATTCGACTTGATTTATTTTGTTAATAAAAACACAATATTCCTTTGTACTTTATTTCCACTTTATTTAAAAATGTCAGGACCGGTTTCGCTCGTGGTAAGCATTGTCAACCGATCAACTTCAGTTGAAAATGCTCGCCATGAGCGAAACCGGTTCTGATCTTTTTAAATAAAGTGAAATGAAAATGCAAAGTAATATTATATTTTTATTAATATAATGCCTTTCCACCAAGTATTGACAGTGAACACCCTTGAAGTGTTTTATTTTGATTTAATAGGAAATATTTTTTCTTTTATATTGTGTAGATGTCGTAGTATGTCAGGTCCTACTGTATAGCGGTTAGCGATGTAGGCTTCCGTGCTGGATCTCACGGGTTCGATTCCCAGTACGAACAACATTTTTTCGATTTATCGATTTCTGTTCGAATTCATGGGTGTTTGTGATCTCTGAAAATTCCACCCTTTCTGATCCTTTATAACTGGGCGTAGCGAGAACGATTAATTAACCACTAGTCATGTCCTAGCTTAGGGATGGGGAACCTTTTCTTCTCTAACGGCCGTATTCATTTTTCTGATTCGACATAAGGCCGCAGTAAGCATTGACTAGGGAATCTTTGGCCGGAAACAAGAATTTACGGTCAAATTATGTCAGGAATTTACGAATCTACATAAATTTACAGAATTACAGAATTGGCCACAAGGCTGCACCAGTGTACCCAAAAGGCCGCAGGTACCCCCCGCCTGACCTGGCCTTTTCCTTCCATACTTACTACTCTCTTTGAAAAATAAAGATTGAGCGACTAAGTAACAAGCAGTTCTCGTAGAAATAGTTCTGTTGAGATACTTCCATTAAGAGACCATATGCTACACATAAGGAGTGGACATGGATAATAATAATAATAAAAGAAATACAGTCTCCAATTCCTTTCCAGAAAACTGGGAATTCAGATTTCACTTTATAGTCCCAATACAACATGTGTCAGTATGTAAATATACGTCGACAAAAAGATAAATAAAAAAATATTTTTTTAAATTTGGACAATCCTTACTCTCAGCGTCGTCCCTACAAATGAGCTTTTATTGATGTCACTATAACCATAGCGTATTTTATGACCAAATAACCATCAATAAATTGGTCTCGTTAAGTTATGGAAAAGCTCAAAGCTTATTTATAACGACTGGTTTTATGTTAACGGTGAACGTGATGTGTCTCTGCCTACTATCATTTTGGATATTTTGTGATACAATCGTTCATCATGATTTTGCCCCAAACAAGCATCTGTTTTTAAATAAAGTCACGTAAATTACAACACTAACTTTTGTAAAGATTGACATGTAGTTTTTTTAATTGTTTAATGTTTATCGGTATGCCCCTTTATTTAAATAATCAAATATGAAACAAATTTAATAAAATTGAATATGTAATACTTTTGATGGAATCAGCGATAACTTTGTGGAAGTTCATTTAAACTTTTGCGGTTCTTAGCTAAAGAAATGTGACCCTAATACCCACATTTTCATAAATATCTATTTTAATATGAGTCATACAATGTTTATAATTAAGGTATTCTTATATCGTAATTTTTTGGACCTTTTGTAGTTTATATAAATACGCGATAACGAGATAAGCGCCCGCTTATCAGCGATCGTTCGTAAGATAGCAGGGCTAAACGCGTCAGTTGCAAATTCTTATTTGTGCTGGGATGACGTCTTTTTTAAGCGCAACTTAAAATATGATTATGTATAAAAAATGTATGAGGAATGATGCAGAGAGATATTTTAAAGCCCTTAGACTATTTTTTTTTTAAATTCATAAAAATAAGGCCAATAATGAGCAAACCATTGGGGTCCCTAAACGACCCCCATCGGCAGAAAAGTATTTTTCTAGTCTCCGAGCCGCGAGAGTTAAGTAGGAATGATTTTAAAATAAAATAAAAACGGCAGGCAAGGATGGGATGATAGAAAAACAAACAAACAATAATGGTAATACAAATTACATTACCGTTAAGAAATGATTAACTAATGAGTTGCATCAATTAGGAAGTGTTAAACCGTTTGAAAATAAATTTAGCAGTGGCGAACAATCTGTTTTATTTAAGATATTATGTATGTACTAATGTAGTTATTAACTTGCTTAAACGAAAATAAATTGAAAAACTAATAGTAAACAGCATATTTTCGGGAGAAGAACAAACAAATGATAAAATTAAAAACTGGCGTAAAATCATTTATTTAGGAGACACTTCATCAAAGATAGCTTAATGTCAAACACGTATCACACTGATTAACACTACCAGTAGAATCATTTTTTTATTTTTTTTATTTAAAAACGAATAATCACAAAGTTACCACCAAGTAAAGGCCTGGTAAAGTTTAACGTTTTGCGAATAAAAATAAATAGTATTATCAATATTAAAATTTATTGAAGTTTCAATTCCTTTTTTTATTTAAAAACATATTCTGTGTATCATTCGAAATATGTATTTATTTCTAGTAATTAAATAATAAATTGTCGATTTGTTTTAAGATAAGTAAAGAAATTCTTAACTGTTTTTAATGTAGCATTTTACAAAAAAGTAAAACATTTATTCTACCATTGTATACGTAAAAGTATTTTCAATTAAACGACCACCTCTGACAGAAAGAATATTACCTTGTTATTAATTGATCACCATTACCCCGACATGTCAATTTATAACCACCCCACGAGAAGCATAGACAACGCGTCAGAAGCATTGACAGAAGTCATAGATTAAAAAAAATGACAAGTGTTAGGCAACGAAATATGCATCGGAATGAGAAATGTGACAATACATTAGTCCACCCCTGCTGTGATCAACAGACGCCTCCCTCGTCCGCCCCTGATAATCGATGTGTTGGCACATTATTTTCGATACGCCCTGTAAGAACACAGGGTATTCGTGGGAAAATATGACACAAGGCCATATGCTTCAACGAAGGAACAATAAAATTGAATTATTACATTATCAAATACGTATTTTGAATAAGTATATAAATCCTAGTTATATTTATTTGCTCGCAAGATGTATTGTGTATCATTTTGGAACCAGTATATATGGCTCAGTAAAATATAAGCTTAAACATAGTTCTGACGATGGCGAAAGCCGAAATAGCTATCAACTTGTATTATAAAAACTGTATAACAAAATACGTTATTTGTAGCCTATTACAATTTTATTTTACAATATTATAAAATCAGAATAGTCATTAGCCATATCGACTGTGGAAAAGAAAAAGTACTTAAACCACACATATCAAATTTTACAGGAGGCGCTAAAAACGTGTTTTGATGATTTTGTGACATACAAATTATGAATTATACACAACCTTGAAGTGCACGGAGACTTCTAAACTGGTGTTTAATTGACATTATCTAATATTAATTCATGAATTTGTCTAGGAAAAAACTTTATTTCAGTCTTTTTTCTTGGTTTTAAATTTTTACACGGTCATCTTTTTCAAATTTAAAAGCTAAATTTAGATACTAATTCGGCATTTGCAGATTGAATCCTTTTTTGATACATTTTGATACATTGTGATTATCGAAAAAAGTGGGTTACATCCTTTTTCCTTTCCACAGTCGATATATTACTTTTAACTATCCGCAATTAACGCAAAAAAACCTTCTCTTGTAATAATTAAAAATTGTCAGTTACAATTTCCTGCCTATTACGGTTCGATGTAATAATGCTTTGGCATATTTCGTGTGTATGATACTGACACATATATAGAACAGCGTACGCGAATAGCTCGGTGATATTAATGCGTATTAATTATTGACGAAAAAATAACCATCGTTTCTCAAATTGTGATATATGCCCCCGGTAATGTGCGACACGAGTGGATGACGCGATCCGGCCGAACGGATAAACACGATACTCCGGATGTGTCACCTCACCCCACGCAGCCACTCTTGGATCCAGTAAAGCATCGGCTACACTTTTTCCTGCTCCATCTACGACCCGCGAACGAATATGCGATATTTCACACTTAGCCCGATGCGGTCATTTTTTTTCAACGTCACATATTGTTTGTACGCTGTGGACAATGCGTCGATATTTATGGTATAAATATCCGAATTAAAATTTACAATTAAAAATTTATTTATTGATTTGGCATTTACTTGGTAGAACTCCATTTGAATAGGGTAAAAATATCAAAGTATTTCAGTTCTACAGTTTTTATATGTATACGTTGATAGCTATTTCGGCTTTCGCCATCGTCAGAACTATGCTTTAAACGTAAATTTGCTCAGCTATATATACTGGCTAAGAAGAGATACACAATGCATCATGTTGTTCACTCTAACATGTTAGAGTAAACACAAATCGAAAAGTAACATAAATCGGAATTTTATCTCCTAAATACATTTTTTACGTCGGCTTTTAAATCGATTTATGAATTTATATTTAAATACATGATACTGATAACTTAAAAATATTCATCATGAAAGAAACCGCTATTAATATTTTTTTTAAATAAGCACTAAATAATGTTTTATTTTATTATTAACGTAATGCCTTTCCACCAAGCATTCACAGTGAACACCTTTAAAGTGACCCCCCTCTTTGCTTTCCTTAAAAGGAAAAAAACCCCCAACTCCATTTGTAATTTCATAATTTAAAAATTTTAGAATCAATCTTGCTTCATTACTTAAGCAAAATTTGCGATAGTAAGTCTGAAGATGCCTCTGAAAGAGGCGAAACACGTGTCACAGTTAGTTACACAATACGTGGAATAATCAAAGGTATTTTAAATTTTATATTAGTATTTTAATCATTGCTACTTGATAATATACTGCTATTTTATTAGAGACTATATAAATGGCTTTCACAGTTTGAAATTTTTGACACGTCTAGAGTGCTAGGATTTAATGAAGCCTTTTGTTTGTTATAACATTCTTCTGTTGTTGAATTTATTGTTATTAGGAAATCTGTAATCCGCTTCAATGTTTTTTTTGTGTCTTTTGTTTTTTTTGTTTTAGTGAACTGTAACTTTAAAATCGTGTAAAAAATAGTTAAGCGCACTTATAATTTACATCAAATATAAATAAAATTAGTTTTTTTAAAAATAATGCTGACAAAATCGGCGCAGTATGCCCATGCATAGTAATAGCAGTCACCGATCATCCTTGCTCACACATCAACCGACATTACACGCTGAAACCAAAATCTGGTCAGCAATTATTTACAAAACGCGAATTCCCCCGCTTCGCGGTGCCCTCAATGCCCCTATTTATTTCGAAAAAAAATCTACCCGTTATTCTGTCATACCTTTCAATTACTCATTTATTATCGTATATTCTCAATGATGATAAAATGCAGTAATTTTTACAGGTTTTTTTAAAAACTAATATTTCATGTATCCATTTTAGTAATGGATTTGGTAAAAGCCGTCAGTGGAATTGACAAATGTAAATATTATATATACCATTTTTGATGCAATGGTAAAAAAATATATTATTTAATAAGGCAAAAATTCAGAAGGCACAAAACAGTAAAGAAATTTAGTTCCAAATGCCAATCAAATTCAATTAAAAAAATCTGTCATTACTATTTCTAGTTTTCTTAGACTGAAATTCTGAGTCCATTAAACCTTTTTGACTTAAATTCTAGTATTGACATTTTCGGAAAAAAACTGTATTTTAATACAAAATATGAATATCTGCTATGTCTTAAATAATTATATTAAATAACTGGTCGAGTGGTTAATGCCATTGGTTTCGATTTCGGGGGTCACTGGTCGGGGTTCTGTTTGAAGGCATTAATTTTGATGATGTTCTTACATCTCTTCTTAAAGTGATAAGCTGACAATTAGTCCTGTATTAGTCTTATCCTTCTATCTTTTCTCTCTCAATTTAAATACGAGATGATGAGTAAATTAATAATAAACATTTATTGTAGAAACCCGTATCTTTAGGTATATTCCGTTGGAATTCTATATGCCCTACGTTGGGAGCAAAATTTTTCAATTTTTGTAAATACTGTTTTCGAATAAAAATTTGTTTCAACTGAAAAAATTATTTGTACTTATTATAATTGTAAAATTGCTAGCCATTATCGATATTAAGAGAATAATTACCTCAAATTATAATATTACCTTTTGACAGAATTAATAATGAAGCCATTTTCGTTATCTACATCGATCCGAACTATTTTCTGTACACCCCTATGTAACGATACCAAAATTGATGAAAACGTTGTTATTGTTTTGCTAAAGGGATGGGCCGATACGATCTACCCCCATGTTTCAAATCACCTGTTATGTCTTAACCCTTTCGTGGATGTGCTTCGACGATTATATTAGTTAGTTATTGAATTTTTGGTGGATCACGAATTGGGGTAGTTTACATGGTTGTTTATTACAGTTCAACCAAATAAAAATATGTTTTTAAATGTTGTCTGCAGTAAAGGTTATTTATTGTATTTAAGAATCCGTTAATGCAATTTATTATAAAACTGTTTTATTCGGCCTAGTGCTAATGGCGTTTTTTTATAATAAGATTAGAACATTATTTGAACTTGTAATCAATATTTGAAAAACAAAATCTGTTTCAACAAGACCTGGTTTTTATTTTGTCATTATTTTTTTTCTTTTTGGAGACACTAAGAATTAAAAAATTGGGCTAGAAACTTATGAAAATAGTATTTTTTTTCAATAAAAAGACTTTTTATATATTACAATTTTTATTTTATTTTTAGTGAAAAAAAAATGCAATACGTCAAACGTTTTGAATTGACATCACAAATACTCATGTCATACATTTCAGATTTAATTTTTAAAAAACCTTAACTTGGCATTGTCTTTACCAGGAATTGAGCCCAGATCCACCTAACCGGTAGAGCCGAGCACTTATCAACTATGACACAGTGGACGACTTTTTATCACTGATGATAATGCTCGTGACGTGTGAAATCAGTTATAATCTAATTAATAATGTAAATTCTATACAAAAGTGATTTATTTTTTTAATAAACTACTTGTCGTTTTCGCAATTTTAACATCCATACTTTTGAACACAACTTTATAAATCTAAAGTTATATTTATTAAAATGTATATTTTGGGTATTCGAAACAGGAAACTATCATTAAGCCTATTCACTTTATTAATGTAGCATTTATCACTTTGTCAAAAATTTCCCAAATTTTAATTATGTTTGTAATTACTTTCAATCCCCATTCTAAATTTTTTATTCTGAGATTACTTTTTAATTATATGTTAGATGCGTTGAACATTTTAATTTTGTGTTATTTTAGAATCACTTTTAATGTAATGGGTAATTTCTTTTCAATGCCAATTGTTGTTTATAACTGTTCATTTTTGTATAAATAGCATTGTTGAATTGTATTTCTTATCAGTTGATGATGCTCGTAATGAGCGAAACCGGTCCTGACATATTAAATAAAGTGGAATGAAGTACAAAGGAATATTGTGTTTTTACTAATATAATGCCTTTCCACCAAGTATTGACAGTGAACACCCTAAAATTAATAATAATATTAATCTATTTATACTACCTTTTTAGTTCAGTCGTACTGTAATTATTCAAATATAGACAATCGGCATCGCATAAAAAATATACATCTACCTTAATATATCTATCGTTTGAAAATACTTTTCATAGTATCTGGCTTGTTACCTACTTACTGTCTATATTTTGTACCGAATAATCTACTGCTGGTGATTATTAGTTTCACTTGATGTTAGTTTTAATGATTCTTTTGCACGCTAGATGGCAGTTTCAGCGAGGTCTCGGGTTTGTTTCCCTGCTTAATGTCTCCATCGCGACAATTAAATCGATATCTAGAATAATAAAATCCGAATCTTAACTCTTTTGCATCGTCTTAAATAAAGCAATCAATTAAATAAGTGAAAATATTTATATAGTTTTATTTTCATGAATCAATGAAGGTTATTATTTTTTCCGGTTCTAAGCTCGAGAAATGCGACCCCAATATTCACATTTTCTTAAATATCTATTTTAATATGGGTGACACAATGTTTATAATTAAGGTATTCTTATATCATAGTTTTTTGGACCTTTTGTAGTTTATAAAAATACGATAAGATAAGAGATAAGCGCCCGCTTATCAGCGATCGTTCGTAAGATAACTAAGCTGAACGCCGCTGAACGCGTCAGTAGCAAATTAATATTTGCACTGAAATGACGTATTTTTTACGCGCAACTTAAAATATGATTATTTATTTAAAAAAACACGGATTTTTATAAAAAAAAATGTATGAGGAATGATGCAGAGAGATATTTTAAAGCCCTTAGACTATTTTTTTTTTGAAATTCATAAGAATAAGGCCAAAAATGAGGAAATCACTGGGGTCACTAAACGACCCCCATCTTCAGAGAAGTATTTTTCTAGTCTCCGAGCCGCAAGAGTTAACTAACACATCTAACTACTACTAGCGGTGGCTATCGCAAAGTAGCATGCAAATTAAGTATTATATCTTTCTCGTTAGGGCTAATAGGTGTTGATTTTAATCAACAAACAATCAACAAAAAATATTTCGTCTTATTTCCTGTGCAATAGAGATAATAAATAGGTCCATTAAAGGTAAAGTGGGCCAAGTGGTACTTTAGAAAAAAAATATTTAAATGCGTTGTAGTATTTTACATGTCTTAAAGCAGTGCTTTCCAACCTGGAGTCCGCAGGTTTTTCATGGGGGTCAGTGAAAATTTTCCTTCTTTCCGGTCTGCAGATTATTGTTTTCAGATTTAGGGCTCCGTGGCATGAACAAGGATGGGAAGCACTGTCTTAAAGCATCGTAAAATTGATTTAACCTCAGTCAATACACATAGTGTTATCTCCGTAAAATAAAAATATGCATGTATCTTTTTATCAAGCTCGGCTTTTTGACAATCTATTCTAAATATTACTAAGAATTGATTACATATATATATAATTTGAATCGTTCAAATTATTTAAATTTACACAAGTTGTGTCACTAACGACCTGGGATTCACCTTTTGGGGTCTTCAGAGGTTCAAGTGCACGTAAGGACTTGAACTGACAACTAGTCTCAAACTGACTGAGTTTGGCTTATAAAATATTTATAAATAAAAAATATATGAAAAAGTCTACCATAGGATATATATTGAGTTTACTTGACAGAGGAAACAAAAAACAGATTTTTTTATCTAAGACCAAGAGTGCTCGTCTCACAATCATTGCAACCATCTCACTCTAAGAATCTAAAAAAGACAACAAGCTTCTGCAATTCTAAATGAGATATATAAAAAAAATGATTCACAATCAATCTTCACTGGATATAAATATTTTTAATCGATGATTGCTCATAATGTGGAGCATATGGCCTACTTATAGATGTATCTCAAAAAAAGTTTTTTTCTACTATGACTACTTGTTACGTAGTTATTAAAATTATCTTTTTTTTGTACAGATACGAGAAAAAATTGATAGGGTTAAGACATGACTTGTGGTTTGATGATCTTTCTGTTTATTTATAATTTGAAGAAAGAGAGGACGTTTTTAGACATCAAATAAATTGTATTCGTTCAATGGATAGATTTAACCCAACGCAAACACTTTTTAAACTACTCTACGGAGCATTCAAAAAATTCCTAATAATTGCAGGCTGATAGTGGTAATATCGCCGAATAAATTTCAAATTTTACAATCAGTTTCAAATCTTAAACGATAAATAATAGACGAAACTTTATTAGTTCCGTTAAAATCATCCCTTTAAACGGCGATATTCAAACCACCCTACCTCCTCGGAGGCACCCACCCCGCCGTGTCTGCACGGAAAACTCCCAATCTCACCCGCCGAATGGAAGATACTTTTTAATGGATACTATCACGTGATTGTTTTAGTCCTATTGCAAATTACTAATTCTGTTTTGCGATTTCACCTTTATTGGAAGAGAGCTGGGTTTTCAAATAAATTGAGAAACATTATCATTGACTTGGCATTTACTTGGAAGAACTCCATTATAATAGGGTCAAAATAGCAACGTATTTAGTTATATAGTTTATATATAATTTATGAAAAACTTAGTTAGTTACGTTTAAAAAAAAAATACAATATACGTCAGTGAAGATCAAAACAACTATTTGTTTATTTAATTTAGGGCTTGTTTTAAGAAGTTTTTCTTCATTTTTTGTGTACTATTGTTCTTTTTTTATTGCAATACAACTAATCTGTGAATATCAATTATTTTTAATTTACCACTTTTTAGGGAGTTCACTGTCAAAACTTGGTGGAAAGGCATAAGATACATAACAAAAAAACAGTATTATTTTTGACAGTATTTGTGAACTGTTTTTAAAGTTTAACTTTGTTATTTCATGATTTTGTATGTTGATTTTAATGTATTGTGAAGTATGATGCTAATTTATTTTTTCTCATTATATTAGTGCATGGCGAATTGGCGTAAGTTGTTATGTCATATACTGTACTTTTAATTTTTAAACAAAAAATAAATCTTTTTTACTCATTCCACATGCTTTTTATATGATTAAGACCAGTTTTACCCTTGACGAGTAATTTCAATTGAAAAATTGATCTAAATAAATGTGGAATTGGTACAAAAGAGTGTTTTATTTTTTTTAATATATTTTTTGAAACCATTAAATGAATTGAAATAAGTACAATATAATATTTTATGTTTTGAATTGATTGGCAATGCTTGTTTCTTTGTCGAAAGTCGAGGTGGTCGTGATTCGGGATATGGCTGTTAGTCGAATCACCACTTTGATGTTTTACCCAGTGACGATATTATTAAACGAAAAAATCTTTACATACATTTAGAAGACTTTTAAAAAATAACAAAAACACTAATACGCGAGTACAGACCAGGTCGTTTAAGCACCCACAGAGTTTTTATTTGGCAATAAAGTTCCCCCACACGTGTACACACGTTTTCCTACCAATTACATGCCGCATTTGGTTTACTGACAACAATTTTCGCTAATACGTTTTTATGCATGAGAGAGCCGAATTAGTTTTGCGTGGCTTAGAGTGTTCAATAGTGGAGAGAATTTCCCATTGCACTAAATACCATCAACCGTAATTACTGCATGGCAATTAGACAAATCTGTAAGTGCAAATATTTAAAAAAAGTACAATCTATTTTTTAATACTATGTAAAAAAAATAATTAAACTAATGATTCCGTTACACCGTCTCCGGTGATAAAGGTAATTTTTTTTTTACCATGTTCGCTCCCAATGTGGAGCATATGGACTCCTAATAGAGTTTATCTCAACAGAAGTGTTTCTACGAGAACTGCTTGTTACTCAGTTGCTTAAACTCTCTTTTTCCAAAGAGAGTAGGAATAGTAGGAAAGGGCTAGGACAGGACTAGTGGTTAGCTAATCGCTCTCGATACGCCCCGTTCATAGGATAGGATGGGTGGGAGGAATTTAACACATCACATACATCCATGTCTTCGAATATAAATTCATAAATCGATTAAAAAATCAATTTATAAAATTTTCCGTACTGGGATTCGAACCCGTGACCTCCGTAGCGGTAGCCAACGACGTTGACTACTCGACCACACAGGCGTTAAAGGTTGTTACCAGAATAAAAAGCAATTAATATTTTTTTTATAAAGTAATAATGTACCTAAATAACAAAAATAATATGTTATTTAATGAGTCATCGAAACGTGAAATGAGCCAAGTAATAAAATGGTATAACTTTTCTGTTTGAATTTTAAATACAATCACGTCTTCACTTGGTGTTTCAGTGGATTACATATCGACTTTGGAAAGGAAAAAGGACGTAACCCACAGTTTTAGAAAACAGCTTTTTTTCGATAATCACAATGTATCAAACTTGATACATGTTCTATCAAAAGGATGCAAGCTGCAAATGCCGATTTAGTATCTAAATTTAGCTTTTAAGTTTGAAAAAAATGACCTTGTAAAAAAATAAAACCAAGAAAAAAGACCGAAATAAAGGTTTTTCATAAATAAATTCTTTAATTAATATTAGATTATGTCGACTGAACACCAGTTTAGAAGTCTCCGTCCACTTTAAGGTTGTGTATAATTCATAATTTGCATATGGCCCAATACATCAAAACACGTTTTTTGCGCCTCCTGTAAAATTTTATATGTGTGGGTTACGTCCTTTTTCCTTTCCACAGTCGGTATTTATATTTATTTTAATGAGATTACACTATTTCAGTGTATATTTACTTGCACTTAAATGATAATTTAAATCTTGCAGAGAATTATTACGCAACTAACTCAATATTTCCTAAAATGCCACCTGACTCACTTCATATCTCTGGGGCTCATATTATTATATTATTATAGAGGACCGCAGTCAAGTATTTTTGTTTTAAATTTATTTTAACTATGACTGCTTGCAATACCCGGTAACCTGGTATTGTAAAAATCAATACTGATAGACCAAACACATCGTATGTTATTATACTTAAACCCAAAATAAGTATTTGATAACATTTGATACTTTTTTTATTTATTTGCCTTCGCCGTGGAGCATATGGAATTGAAATAAAACATGCCGAAATTAGTTTGGAAATTACTCGCTATCATTGACTGAGATTGTAAGAATGAGGTTATGAAAGGACTTGTAGTTAGCCCCGTTTTTAAGATTTAAAAATGTAAAGTTGTTTTGATCCTTATTTTTTAATTGACATTAAAACTCGGCTACATAATAAACTCAACACAGAGTATAAATAACGCTAACATATAACCAATTGGGACTTAATCAAAATTTTCAAAATCAGATTGACTGCAGCTCATTAGTTTAATAGTTTGTAATGTTTAACGTCATTAGTAGTATGATTATATTTGTTTGCTTTATTTCGATTCAATCACCCCCTCTTTGCTTTCCTTAAAAGAAAAAAAAACCCAAACTCCATTTTGTAATTGCATAATTAAAAATTTTAGAATCAATCTTGCTTCATTACTTAAGCAAAATTTGCGATAGTAAGTCTGAAGATGCCTCTGAAAGAGGCGAAATACGTGTCACAGTTAGTTACACAATACGTGGAATAATCAAAGTTATTTTAAATTTTATATTATACTATAGGTATATACGTCTGTAAATAATTTCATCCTAAAAAATTGTTTTATTTTTTACACCGTTCTACGCTTTCCAAGCTAAAAAACTAGTATGCGCCAATCGCTATGAAGAAAAAATTACTAGCCAATTCCATCCGAACCTTCATTTCAGCGGTCGTTAACGCCTTGCGAAGGCTGTGCTGGCCATCGAACATCCGCGTTACAGGCCCATCCCTTAACGATTGACCGTCGTTAAACGGCCGCTTCGTTACGGGCGTTAGCCGTTATCCGTTACAAGTCGCCGCCGTTGTACGCTCGGGGTAGACTCATGTTATACGCTGGCAGATTACACTTGTTCAAATGACACCGCCACGTTTGGGGATATAGTCTGATATGTTATTTTCTATATTCGCACATACATACAAAATCAGCATACCGAGAATTGATAGTTAGCGTGGCGTTAATAGTTCATTATAAAATTCCATTAGAGTTATGTCATAACTATTAAAAATATTTTACAATTCTTACAAAACTATTGTATATTCACTGATATTGAACACCTTAGTAAAATAAAGTAAAACTATGAATATTATTATAGTCAATAGCTATGTCAACATGCCTTTCTATAATTTAGGTAATTAAGTAAATGCCGTTTTAGTAGAAAGGTGTTTATAGTTGTTTTTTTTTTAACCTTTTGGCTGCCGTAGAAAATAGTTCGTTTGTACCTAGCACACCGGCTATAATTTTGAATAATTAATTATTTTAGTCATTGACGAGGTAACTGGTCTCTGGGGTGTTGAGCAAGAAAAATTTGACGAGATATCTCGTTTGTCGTAGCCTAACAGTTAAAGAGGTACGAATTACCTTAATACGACTTGATAATGATTAAATTGAAAATTGCCTTTTAATATAAATTAAATTTGATAGTAAATTTATTTCATAAAATCTGTAAAAAATATATGATGTGTTTCGCCTCTTTTAAAAACATCTTTAATAATTTTATTCACAGAAGATTCTGTTCGAAAATTACAATTTAATCTCAAAAGTCATCAAAAATTTTAAAAGAATTATACTTTAAAAGTCAAAAAAACGAAAGTATTTAAGTTTATCTACCCTTTAAATTGTCAGGAAAATCTATTAATAAAACGTTATGTGTACATCAGTCGAGTCCTATGGCGTAGCGGTAAGGGTCAATATGCGATAGGGTGGGAAGAAATTTTTAGACATCACAAACACCCATGCCTTCGGACAGAAATATAAATCGATCGAAAAATTATGTTTGTAGTTGGACTCAAGCCCGTGAAATCCGGCACGGAAGCCAACAAGGCTACATGACATGACACTCTGCCTATACTTTTAATACTGCAAACAAAAGATTAAAAAGCAATCCTTTATTTTATATTGTCAGTCAGCGTCCTCTCTCTATGAAGAACATTTCTAATCCTTTTTCTTTTTGCATTAACGCATAACGACCGTCCGGGAAAAGGGAAAAAAGAAAGGTCGACGCTTGTCGGAAACCTCTGCAGCACATGATCCAGTCAGTTTCAAGGACACTTTATAATCAATGAAGTAACAGGGCGCTGCCTGGTAAGTTCTTCATGAAATCAATTATTAAATTATATGGATAAGCAGAAAAGGACATAAAACGACCTTACAAACAAAAGCTTGATATTCAAGTTTAAACTGAGGGTCTTACTTGCAAACCCAGCTTATTCGGAAGTTGTTGAAACATTAACCATTGTGTAATTTAGTAAATAAAAATAAATTTTAAAGATATCTTTAGAAATCATTCTCAAAGATGGCTTGACAACATCTAAAATATCATTCCAAAGTAATGTAAGACTAAAAAAATGTACATTGTTTTTCGAATTGAAATTCAAGTTTAATTTTTTAACCATTTTGGAATTTGCAAGTAGCACTTTCCCTCAACTGCAATATAATCAATATTTGTAGTATATTACTTCATTTTAGTTATATTATAATCATAATAAAACAGGCTGGCTTTCAGAAGCCAGAAGCTGCATAAAAATCATTTTTTTTGTTCTTTCATCACATAAATATCAAATAAAAAAAATATTCAAGAATTATGCAAAAATTGGGCACACAGAGCCGGCGTGATTTTTTTGAATTATCTTATACACCGGAACACTTATAATATTAAGGGCCCCATTTCCTTCCGCCCATATTTTCGCCTCTTACGTTTTTATCCGCGCGATTGCACCCAAAAAAAGTGTAAAGTTTTTATTATTCCCGTCAAAATTTTACGGACCCACACTTGGGGGCAATCGCTATCTTGGTCCGCCGGGAGAGAATCATTTTACCGTGTCGAAGATTAAAAGTAGTAACAAAAAACGCGAGGCTTAATAATTCACAGCTACGCCTCTGTGGGTGGGGAGGGTGTGGGGCACTGTAACGCCGACGTTGGTCTGATTAATAATTTAAAAATTAGTAAATCTTTATATCGCCCACAGTACTACAAACATATTTACCTTACTGGTGATAGAAAAGGGTATCGAATATTTATTATGTCTAAATTAGAAGAGTCAATTTACAACCTGCTTAAAAATCTTATTTTAAAATGAACACATTAAAAAAAATACTTTAATTATGTTATAAACTACACCAAATCTAATAATCGAATGAAAGTAAAATGTTCCTTTCGATGGATTCGGTGGTAACTTTATGAAAGCTCATTTTAATATAAAATATTCACAAATAGTAAAATTAAAATTATTCGTACTTAAGCAAACATTTGTGAAGTCTGTTTGAAGATGCCTCTGAAAGAAGCGAAACACGCGTCACAGTTTGTAGCACAATACGTGGAATAATCTAAGCTATTTTATATACTAAAACGTCGTAAAAAAGAAAGGATCCATTTGGTTATAACAACGGGTAATTTTACGATGGTGTTCTCTGTCAATACTTGGTGGAAAGGCATTATGATATTAAGAAAAACATAATATTCTTTTGTACTAATTTCCATATTTAATTTTGCAAGATCAGAACTGTTTTCACTCATTACGAGAATTATCAACTGAAAAGAAATAAAATTTAACAGTGATATTTATACAAAACAAAATAAAAAGGTATTGAACAGAAATTACAAATTATGAATAAGTGATTTTTAAACTGACTCAAATTAAAATGTTTAATTCATCTAATATGTAATCCCAAAAATCGATTTTATTTCTTTTCATTTGATAATGCTCGTAATGAACGAAACCGGTTCTAATCTTCCAAAATTTAAAGTGGAACATAAACGTAACATAGATATAAAAAAAATGTATCTAAAAACATTTTTTGGATATGTTGGTATATGTATTATACAGCTAATTGCTGGTCTTCAGTGTATAATGTGTGATCATTCCAATTTCAATAATTTGTTTAAGTTTATTACAATAAAATGTTATGAAAAGGAAACATGCTATACTTTTTCAACATCAAATTTATTATAGACCTGGGAAAATTTTAAAGTTTGACAGTTAATTAAGAATATTTTAACAATTGAAAGGAAAGCTTTTTTATATTATTACTTCATATTTTCTGTATTTTATGACAGGAACTATGGCACAGCAGTTAGCGTTGTTGGCTTCCGTGCCGGATCTTACGGGCTCGAGACCCAGTACGAACAGCATTTTTTCGATCATGATATTCCCTCCCAACCTTTCAATTCTTTAATAACTGGGCGTAGCAAGAGCTATAAGTTAATCACTAGCCCTGTCGTAGCCTTATCCTTCTATTCCTACTACTGTCTTTGAAAAAAGAGAGGTTGAGCAACTGAGTAATAAACAGTTATCGTTGAAAAACTTCTTTTGATATACCTCTATAAGGAGGCCTTTTTTTCCACATTAGAAAAAAAAGATATTCGGTATTTTATTAGTGAAAGTTGTCTTTGCAAAAATGGTTCATCTTTAACTTTTCCGGTTCTAAGCTCAAGAAATGCGACCCCAATACCCACATTTTCTTCAATATCTATTTTAACATGGGTCATACAATGTTTATAATTAATGTATCATCATAAGGTATAATCATAGTTTTTTGGACCTTTTGTAGTTTATATAAATACACGATAACGCGATGCGATAATGAGATAAGCGCCCGCTTATCAGCTATCGTTCGTAAGATAACTAGGCTGAACGCCACTGAACGCGTCAGTAGCAAATTAATATTTTCACTGAAATGACGTCTTTTTTACGTGCAACTTAAACTATGATTATTTATTAAAAAACCACGGATTTTTATAAAAAAAATGTATGAGGAATGATGCAGAGAGATATTTTAAATCCTTTGTTCTATTTTTTTTTTAGAAATTCATAAGAATAAGGCCAATAATGAGGAAACCACTGGGGTCCCTAAACGACCCCCTATCGGCAGAGAAGTATTTTTCTAGTCTCCGAGCCGCGAGAGTTAATGGATCGCAGTTTTTAATAATTCGTCTTAAATTTAAAAAATATACTATATCTTGTCAAACGATTTTGTGAAATTGTTTTTTTTATAAAATATTCCTTTCGCCGTACACATATCCTCAAACTTTTTCTCAAAGTACCCCGCTATCCGTAAACGTTGGTGGGTGGCTCACACATAAATACTACGACGTATAAATACTCTCCACGTGATATATTTAAAGTATTCCGGAAAGCCTCTACGCCAGGTGTTCTGCACTCCGAACCGCAGCTTACTGGTTATTTTAAAGCTTTTTGAATTACGATCAAATGTATACTCTGAGCCAACATTTTTGATAATACTCTCATCGGGTTAAAATGAAAATAAAAAAAATACAAAAATAAACGTTGCAAGAAAAAATATTTTTGTGTATTTCGTAAAATTGAGTTTTTACTGGAGATATATCTTCTTCTTTGACCATATTCCCTCCGTGTTTCTCTGCCTCGTGCCAATTGCTTTGCTTCTTCCCATGACATGCCAGCATCCCTCAGTTCCGCCGTGTACATCTTATGGATAGTACCCGATGGACCTCCAGGGCGCCGGAATCTCACCGGTCGAAAGAAGAGGCAGACAGGATTGAGGCTTTCCGGAGGCATCCACAGCATGTGACCCAGCCAATTCCAACGTCTCTCCATAACCACTGACGTGACGGGGCGCTGTCTTGTACGTTCCCTTATCTCCGAATCCCTCAAACCACCTCACTCCCGTCATCCAACGCAAGCATCTGATCTCAAAACTAAGTATATGGTTTTTCTGAGTTTTCGTCAGGTGCCATGATCCGCTCAAAGAGATATATAAAATTAAAAAACTTAAGTAGTTGAAGTTCCTGAGTTGACGTTTCACAATTTTTTATACAACCAGCTGAATAACATTTTTTTATGATTCAATTTTACAATCATTGATAAAGAACTTTTACAAAGTGAATTCGTCAAAAATACAAATGTGTTATCACTTTTAAGGTTTTTACTGTCAACACTTGGTGGAAAAGCCTTATATTAAAAAAATAAAACAGTAATTTATTTTTTTATTTAATATAATCTAGACCGGTTTTTCTCATGAAGAGAAATTTAAACTGATAATAAAATACATAAGTACAGTGCTATCTATACTTAACAAAACAAAATTATTTACTCATAACATGCCATCTTAAAAAATCACGTTCCCTGCCATGATGGCATCTCAGTTTCACTGTTTATTGACAGTATTTAAACCTTAGTTAGAAGCTAAAAAATAATTTTAAAAATGTATATATGCTAGAATACCTAAAATGATAAATACTTATTTACAATATTAAGAGAAATATTAAATAATTTAATGGCTCTACTATTTACGATTGCATCATGGGCATGGAGGTGTTAAGGACTTAACAAAGAATTGATAATATAAGTATGAAAGGAAATTAAAGATGAAGATATATTTTATTCTGCATATCGTCGGTATACTGACAGAAGGCGATAAATCGAAAAACATTTTCGATAATCATGTAATTTTAAATCTCTATGTATACAGAAACTTTATGATGTAAAAAAATCATGAAATTCGAAAATGATTAAGGAACTCGACTAACATGTTCAAACGTTTAGTGTGGTTTATACTTTTTTTGTTGCCAGAAAAAGCTTTTATTGGAATTCTATATTTATACATTTTATATTATGTTAAGGTTATGTTAAAATACACAAAATATGATTAAACTTATTTTTTCAAAAGATACATCGTATTATAAGCAATCATAACTAAAAACAGCTGTTTTTTAATTAACGTCTATTGCCAGTATTTCGTCGATATGTGGTATTATATGTTGCTATAGCCACTCATAGAGCTGAACAAATAATGATTTTGTATTTGACATACTCGAAAATCAACACTTAAAAAAAAAAAAAAAATCTGCCCCAAGATTATTACTCGTTTGCAACACCTTCTTTAGTCTCTATATCTCTCATCTCCCGTGCAAAAATTGGTATGCAAATCTTTGAGCAAAGCTGGAAGGGGAGGTATGTTCAACTATTCTTTGTTACGTGCTGGTACCCTTTGATGCATGAAATAGGAAAATTAGGGGAGACTGGGAGAGATTATTCAGTATCTTATGAAGAAGATTATTTTTATGTCTGAGTGAAATATGTAATCAATAAGATAGATGCGCTTGTGTTCTGTTTGTCGGGGTGGAAAATTTTAAGAGGGTATTATATTTTTTTGTGATTTATAATAATTGAGAAAGCGATGTTTTTTCCATACAACATTTACTTTCAATACATCCCTAAGCTTTTAAATGTACATCTATTTTGACTTTCAGAATAATTACACTTCTAATATAACTTATTTTTTCTTATTTTATTATTAACATTTCGTTCGAGACAAAACGTATAAAAAATACTTTTCAATGGTCTTATTGTCAATTCTTGGTCGAAAAACATAATATTAAAAAATAATAAATGTTCGTATGTATGATTGTTTTACAGATAAAGCTTAAGATAAAGCTTTAAATTATTTAAATAGGCTATACCATCAAACATTTTTTTCATATAAATGACTCTTTTTTATTTTTAATCAAACAAAAAATTGATTTTTTTGTCGTGTATATTATTTATTATTTTATAATCAAACACACTTCTCCGAATACAGAAATGACAGAACGAGTTATTTTAAAGATTTTTTAATAATTATTAAGTATTTTAATGCTAAGCTTAGATTTTATTTTTTTAGGTAAATAAATATACTTGATTTTTTAATAGGGGGGATTAGAAAATCACTATTTATTAATTGATTCAAGGTTTGTTAACAGTATAAGTTGTCTTTTTTTTAAATATTAATGACTCTTCAAGAAGATTATTTTTTATTTTGTTTTAACTCGATGGCTGCCACAGACGAGATATCTCGTGAATTTTTACGTGCTCAACACGCCAACACGCCGAGTTATCTCGTCAATAACTAATTAAATTAATAACTGCAAATTATAGCTGGCGTTATAGGTAATTACTATTAATTACATAAGAAACAAGTTTTTTTTTGATATTTTTAGTGTTCGTAAAGCTTTCAACAAAATGTATCCATCTTTAAACTTCTCAAGAAAAAAATACATCAAAAAGCTATTTTACCAATGTGTACCACGATAAACAACGGTACGAACTCTTGTAAAAAATATATAAATAATTATAAAAAACAAAAATATTAAAAAAACGATTTTTGTTAAATGGGACCCTAGTTTCCCTTTACTTTTCTCATATGAATTTATTTATTTTATTTGGCGTGTAGAGCAGAGCATAGACATGTGGGCGCATCAAAGTCGGAAAAGAGGAGACCGAGGAGAAATGAGAGGAAATCTCGCATGCTTATCAATATTAAAATAATTCACAAAGCCGAGCAGAGGCAAGGATATCCGTTTCAATATAAAATTATTATAATTTATTCTTTTACTGTTTAACTAATTGGTATAGTACTAAATAGGTGTTTAGTGCTGTGAAACTATTTACTAACAGAGTATTTGTTACTGGACTAGTAGCCGGGTGATAAAAATTCGTAGCCTTGGGTTACTAGAATAGCAGGAAATTCTAGAAATCAATAGATTAAAATTTTTACCTGATTCAGATCTTTTAATTAATCAGATTATTTTTGCTAGTTCCCCGTTACTTTATCCATTGCATTAACCCATGTTAACTATTCTTTTATACATATTTTAAAAAAAAATCTTTTTCAGAATCTTCTTGGCTGTCGATTTTGTTTAAGTGTATACACACACCAACTACTTGGAAGCGGGGAAAAACAGAAAACTATCATTTTGCCTATTCGCTTTATTAATGTAGCATTTTATCACTTTGTCAAAAATTTCCCAAATTTTAATTATGTTTTTAATCACTTTCCAATCACCACTCTAAATTTATTAATTTTGGATGACTTTTTAATAATATGTTAGATGTGTTAAACATTTTAATTTTGTGTTATTTTAGAATCACTTATAATGTAATTGGAATTTTCTTTTCAATGCCAATTTTTGTTTACAACTTTTCATTTTTGTAAAAACAGCATTGTTAAATTATATTTCTTATCAGTTGACAATATTCGCAATGAGCGAAACCGTTCCTGACTAATAAATAAAGTGGAATGAAGTACAAAGGAATATTGTGTTTTTATTAGGACGGTGTAATTATATATTATAAAGAAAAAATCCAAAATATATAAGTCAACGAATTTCCACACTTAGCTAGGCTACCCAGCGCCACATATAAACATTCGTAGCAAAAACCTCCGAATTTCCCGAACTTCCTTCCATCAACACACCATACCACACCTATTATTATTATTAGAAAAGGTAAACTCCCGCCACGTCCGCATTCCTGCAGTTATCCGAAAGGGGTTCCCCGAATTTCCGATACCGCAATCGGGTACACCGCAAAAGGATTCCGCCGCAGGGATTCGAACCCCAAGTAATTGTTATTGAAAATCTCTGATGGAAACATTTCGTTAAGATAAACCATCTGCAAGGGATGCATAACCTTACCCAATAGCTTAACGCGAAGAAAGGTCTATATAGGGTAATTGGGTGAAATTAATTTTTCGTTCAATTGAGGTGAACTTCTTTGTGTTTCATCTAATATGTACAAATTAATGTGTAATTGTTCGTACTTTATGCGTTGCCACACCACTCATCCGATCGCGATTAAACTTTGACAAACTTTTTGCTCGCACTTCCAGGAAGGTTATAGGCATAGTAAAATGAATTTAAAGTAGGTCTTGTATATAAAAATCAATGTTTGTATGTCTGCCATACAGTTCATTTTGACAAAGTTTGCTTGCACTTGCGCGAAGATTATAGTAAAATCAACTTACAGTACGTGGCGCGTGTATCGTGCCATAGAAAATCGGCAGGAAACGTCAAACAGATAGAAAAAAAAAGTGCACTTTAATAAACAAAATTAAAACACAAACACTTTCTTTCTTTGAGTGGCATTGCAACGCTTGCCAGGAACCGACTAGTATATTATAATTGTAAAAATTAAATACATAAATAATATGGTATGTATTGTGTGTTTTAATTGTGTATATTGAAGTGCATGTTTTCTTTTTCTGTCTGCTTGACGTTTGACGTTTGCTGCTGATTTTCTATGTTACGACACACGCGCCACCTCATGTAAGTTAATTGTACTATAACCTTCGTGCAAAATGAACTGTATGGCAGACATACAAACATTGATTTTTAAATAAAAGACCTACTGTTAATTAATTTTACTAGACCTATAACCTTTGCGCTAGTACAATCAAAAAGTTTGTCAAAGTTTTATTGCAACTGGATGAGCGGTGTGAAACGCACAAAGTACGAACACACAAACATTATTTTTTATATATTAGATAATAATTATAAAGATTTACACTAGCATCAATTCTAAAACAAAATAAAAGAATGGATTTGATTTCTCAATTTTAGGGGGTTCACTGTCAATACTTGGTGAAAATTCAACTTAAACAGATTTAAGAAAAACACAATATTGCTACATAAAAGTGGAAATAAGTACAAAGGAATATTATATTTTTCTTTACTTAATGTACTTTATTAATATTCTTGATCCTAAAAATGAGGCTTAGCCAAAGCGATTAGTCTTTTCTTTTATAAAAGTTAAGTTACTGAATGACATTCAGTCAATATCCAACAATTTGAAATCAGAGAAGTTAAATATTAGAAAATTTAGAAAAACTTCTGTTTCAAAGGTTTTCAATTACACCGATAGCTTTGTATTTAAATTGAACAAGACTTATGTATGTGACAAAGCTGTGTTTGTCGATGCATTGGGAAAATTTATATCGTCTAAGCAAGTGACAAAACAGGACAAGATGACGTGGAGTTAGCGGAATATAAACCAAACAAAGGAGGCTGACTAAAAATAACAATTATATATCTTTATTAAATCTCACCTTTTTGTCAGGTCTGCATTGCATCAGTCAACGTTGTTAGCTTCTGCTTCGAATCTAACGGATTCTATTCCCAGCACAAAAAATATTTTTTCAATCGATTCATCGATCCATTTTATAAAACATGGGTGTTTGTGATGTCTAAAAATTCCCGCCATATTTTCCGATTCTAAAATAATGAAGCGTTTTGAGAGCGATTATTTAACTACTAGTCCTGTCCTAGCTCTAGCCTTTCTATCTCTACTATATTCGAAAGAAAAAGAAGCTGAGAAATTGATTTACAAGCAAAACAATTCTGTTAAGTTGCCTCTGTTGGGAGACCATATGCTTCAAAGTGAGAGCGGACATGTATATAATAATGATAATAATATAAAAAAGATGTGTTAATTATTCCACAGGTTGAATAAAAAATTGCAAAATGACACACTTGTCATCTTTCTATACCTACTATCTAAAAAAAGTGAAGTGGCAATTTTTTCTATCTCAATTTATTTTAATGTAATTGAAAATAAGTAAATTTTATTAATGAACCCCCAAGAGGTGAAGTGGTCTAAGTAGTAAAATGATTAAACTTTTCTAGTGGTCTTTTAAGTACAACCGCGACATTACTTGGTGTTTTGGTGAATTGATTATTTATATTTTTCGGAGATACCACTGTTTAAGAGATTACTGAACTCATTTCACTTTCACAATACTTTAAGATAATATTTATAATTTTATAACGCTTTCAACTTTTTTCTCATAATACCACTTGGCTCACTTTACCTCTTATTGGCTCATTAAACACTAGTCAGTTGTTTATTTATTTTTATTATCTATTTCTTTGTGACACCCTTATTAGATTTTCTTGTATTGTTTCAATAGCTCTGTATCAAAAAAAAATCTTTCCCTTTCTCGTTAAATACGTTTTGTATTTACACTTGGTGATCTCAACAATTGGCAGATTCAAAAAAATTAAATAAAGATACCTTCAACTTTCAATCGAAGTTTCGCACGTTGAATTGTGTGACATACAAAGAATAACCAATCATAATTTATTTTGCCAAATCTAAGAAAAAATCGCCTGCTGTGGCCCAGTTGGTTAGAGCTTGATCTACCAATCACGCAGGTTCGATTCCCGGTAATATCACAGTGAATTTGAGAAGTATTCAATTCAAAGTTGTGATCGAAGACTGGGTTTGTTGTCAATTCACATTATTTCATCTCCTTCCATCCTTCTAATCCTTTAATAACTGGGCTTAGCAATAGCGATTAGTCAACCACTAGTTCTGTTCTAGCCTTATCCTTCTTTCCCTACTACTTACTTTTAAAGAAGCTTGAAGTTGAGTGACTGATTATCAAATAGTTATCTTAGAAAAAAAAACTGTTGTGATACCTTCATTAGGAGACCATATGCCCCACATTGGGAGCGGACATGGATAAAACAAATAAAAACAAACAAATCTTAGAAGACTTTAACATGGTATTATTTCGTATATATTCTTACATATGTTAATAATCTGTTACAAAAATTACATTCTGAATTTAAAACTAAAGTAAAACAATTTTTCAGAGCTCATCGTTTATAAATCATTGCTGATAAATAGACAACTACCTATCTGTGATCGCTGTCAAAGACAGAAGAAGCACTCGTCTCCGTTTACTTAGGATTCCAATTTCGTTGGTCGCCTACTAATTGTTTGGTCAGACCGACAAATAATCATGCCGCCAACTATCTCAAACTGTAACGGACTTGCAGCGTTCTACCCATGCTTCACCGAGCCTTTGATCAAATAAATGAATGCTTAAATTTATTGAGAGAGTCGCTATCTGTCTATACTATTGTATTATACATCCATAAAATCTATGGTTATATCTTTCACTTGTTGCCATGCATTTTTTAACTGCGTGTTGTAATTGATTCAAATAATATCGACACTTAAAAAGATTTGCAAAATAAAGACGACAACATACAAGCAATAACAAAACGTATTGTTTTTCATGAAGACTTCCAATTAAGAAAGGCACATCTCTTCAGATCCATCAAATATATAGCACCTCAAAAACATTCAGTTGTTTTCTAAATTTGTCATTAACTCCTTCATGTCCATGATGCAATCGTAAATAGTTGAGCCATTAAATCATTCAATATTTCTCTTAATATTGTCAATAAGTATTAATCATTTTAGCCAGCCGAAGTTTTACCATTTTTTTTATATAATCACTTTGTAATTACCATCAGTCACTACTTAAAATTTATTAATCTTTGATTATTTTTTAATAAATGTTAGAGATGTTAAACATTTTAATTTTGTGTAATTATAGTCACGTATACTGTAATTTGTAAATACTTTTCAATGTCAATTGTTGTTTACACCTCTTTATTTGAATTTATTTTTGTATAAATAGCTTTGTTAAATTATATTTCTTATCAGTTGACAATGCTCGCAATGAGCAAAACTGATCCTGACCTTTTAAATAATGTGAAATAAAGTATAAAGGAATATTGTGTTTTTTTAAATATAAATACAAAAATTCTGTCTGTTCAATAACATTAGTTTCTATTAATAAAAACACAATATTCCTGTGTACTTCATTCCACTTTATTAAATAGGTCAGAATCGGTTTCGCTCATTTCGAGCATTGTCAAATATTAGTTTCAATGAGTAAATCTGGTTACTTTAGAACAAAAGTTAAAGTTTAGTTTTATACATTATACATATATCACTTATTTGTACTCTCTACGAATCACTTATTCTTAAGTCTACATATATTTATTGTGATGAGGACCAGTTTTGCTCAACACCGATAAAAATACAAATTAAAACAGGACTATTTATACAAATCCATGAAATACTAAGAATGATTTAATAAGCGTTTGGTTATAGTAATGTAAAAAGAATTTATAAAAAGATATTCAAAATATGAATGAGTGACACTCATCTGACTATACTAAAAATGTTTAATACTTTTTACACTTAAAAAATTACATAAAAGAGGTCACTAACAATTAATTTTCAAATAACTGTGAAATTTTTCACAATATAATAACAAATATAAATTTCTTGCTATCATATTTATTGTATCTTTTACTTAGGTGCTGTGGTGGATTGCATATTTTTATTTTACGAAGATAACACTATTGCAGTGTGTTGCACTGAGATCACTTCACTTTTACGATACTTTAAGTCGTGTAGAATATTATAAAGCATCGATATTTATGTTTCATAAAATGCCACTTAGCTCACTTTACTTCTAATGGGTCCATATAATTATTACCATTCACAAAAAACTTAGTATACATCTAATGATAACTGTGTAGTAGTAGTAACCTAATAAAAGTAATAATTATGTTATTCAAAATTAAAGAATGTAAAATATTCATTTGTTTTCTTCCACACAGCAATTGAAATTTCATCGCTGTGATCATACCATTCCCCTTTTCTAATTTTCAAACACACAAAGACACATTCACACTAGCCATTTTGCGAAAGGGTCGGGAGAAAAAAAAAGTAATTCTTAAAAATCTTCACTCGAGTTTGGACAGCTGGAACAAGGGAGCCTGGCATCCCGCATCAGAATAAATGATTGTCGTATTTACATATATACCTAGTTCTATTATGCCTGTACAGTAGCAGCCGATTTTTCTTTCGCCACATCATTTCTCATTTCGTTCGGGCTGGACGTAAACCCATTGGATCGGTGATGGCTCCGTTGTCTACGTGAAAATTATATTTAATTATTTTAATCACTTAAATTTAGTAAGCTGCCATCGTAATTATTCGATAACAAAACAATTGGTAGATTGATATGTAGAATATATTGTTAAACATCATAATAATAAAATAATAAAACATTTTTAGTACTTTTTCCTTATAAAATGTATTCGATCAGGACCGGTTTCGCTCATGGTGAGCATTTTCAACTAACAACTAACAACTTTTAAGTAATAAAAACAACTTACTTCACTTTTGTATAAATATAATGCCGCCTGTGTGGTCGAGTGGTCAACGTCGTTGGCTACCACTACGGAGGTCACGGGTTCGAATCACAGTACGGACAGTTTTATAAATTGATTTTTCAATCGATTCATGAATTTATGTTCAAAGGCATGGATGTATGTGATGTCTTGAATTCCCCCCTCCCACCTATCCTATACTATGAACGGGACGTATCGAGAGCGATTAGCTAACCACTAGTCCTGTTCTAGCCTTTTCTTTATATTCCTACTCTCTTTGTTAAAAGAGAGGTTGAACAACTGAGTAACAAGCAGTTCTCGTAAAAACACTTCCGTTGAGATAAACTCCATTAGAAGTCTATATGCTCTACATTTGGAGCGGGCATGGTAAAAAAAAAATAATAATGCCATTCCACCGAGTATTGACAGTGAACACCTTAAAAGTGAATTATAAAATAATTTAGAAGTACAAATTTGAACTACAAAACCACATGTCCAATGCGAATGAAGGTATTAAAATGCTACACCCAACCACAGATGGGCATAAATAAATAGGGCACAGTTACATAATCTACCAATTTTTAATAAGCAGGTAAATCTGCCTAATTTCCCACTTTTGTATCACATATGTAAATAAATATAATCATAAAATTTTTCTGTTGTGATACCTTCATTAGGAGGCCATATATTCCGCATTGGATGTGGACATGGATTAAAAAAATGGGTATCAACTGCGAAAGACAGTCAACAATGACGTCTAAGAGAAAACCTTTGCAACAAATCGTAAACTCCACTCACACAAATATTTTTATCAATTACATCTTTTCAAATGATTTTTTGATTTTCTTTCAATGTCAAAACGGTAAATTTATATTCCTCTTCATTATAAGCAAGTAAATTATATATTTTTTTGCAGTATTCAATGCGTTGTATTATTTCAGTTAGAGAACGTAATAATGAGCAGTGTCGTGCGGAAGGCTTCAGGACGAATACTTTTGTTGTGACCGAAACAAGACAAGGGTCGCCGGCCTGCCTGTTTTGCCACCACTGCCTTCCTAATTTGACCCCTTCCCCTCCGCCCATATTTAGGGCACCCACCCGTCACGGACGCCAGTGGTCGAATCGACTTGTATCAGTAGCGTCACAACGTACCCCTATAATTATTTTGATGCTGCTAGTTAATGATGGATGACTTCTGGAAATCGCTTAATTTTTTTTTTTTACATGAATTCGTTTTGCATTGTTACTATAATGTATATGCATTTTTTGTGAATTTGTAACAAATTGTGAAACGTGTTTTGTCTACTTAAGAAGCATCTTCAAACAAAATATGATATTTACTATTTATATCTGAACTTATTTTTGATTCTTATTCCTTACTAAAAAAAATATTTAATCGAAGTTTTTTTTTAAATTTTTAAGGCACACAAGAAATAAGAATCAGAATAAAGTTTAGTCATAAAAAAACCTTACAATAGTTTGTCTGATAATACTTCTTAAAAAAGGCGAAAAACGTATCACAATTTTAGTTACAAATTGTGAAGATTCCGTCAAAAATATATAGTATTTCCATTATACAAAATGATACAAAAGCTTGCATCCTTTTGAGCTTTTCTTCTAATTGAAGAATGGAAGTAACAAGTACAACTAATGTCATTTTTAAAAACAAAATGACATAAAAAGTTCAAATGATTTTATTCCTCATTAATAACTAATCATATTAAATTGTGTAGTAGTATAAAGAGGAGATTTTTAAATATATTTTTTGTTTTCTTATAGTTAGGATCATATTTGACTTTCAAAGGATTTATATTGTTATGGATATATTTTTACTAAAACAATTTATTATTATTCAAATGTTGTTTCAACTTTATTCTATAACATAGTTGATACACTTTATAATAAATCACTTAAATTCTTATCAAAATAATATCGATGTGAGTATTGATGAGTTTCTAATAAGCTGTTCGGCTTTTCGATTTCAACTTTTAATTTAAACTGAAAAGAAGGAATTGGATATTGGTTTAGTCCGTTGAAAGGTTTATTGTTACAAGTTATGTCATAGAGAATTAACATAGCACAGAGGTTAATGTTGTGTACACATAACAATATCAACAGAAAGTATACTACAATAATTATTTTGTATTTAGTGTCTCAAACTATTATTTTGTAATAGAGTTGGATAAGAAGGATAGAGTTAGTAGAGAACTTAGGGCTAGTAAATCGCTCTCAGACAATAAGGTCAATCGATTTTTTTTAAATATCGGTACTGGAACTCAAACCCACGAATTCTACAAACAAAGCCAACGAGGTTGCCAATTCTTCTTATTCTTATATTTTTTTCAGTTATGACATAAAGCTGATTTTTTAATCAACTCTTCTTTTTTAATTTATTCACAGCATTTAGGTTTATAATAAAGAAATGCTTTTTAAATTTTTCTTCTGATAACTGTTGGTAAATCAAATTAAATAAATATTCTTATTAAAATATTCATCAAACATTTATTTCCTAAAACTAAAGGTAGAGGAAATGGTTTATATCAAAAATTATTGAAATGATGTATAGTTTTCACAAATGATTGATAATATTAAAAACAGCACTTTAGTTGAAACTCTAAACTATAGACAAAGCTTATTATTATACGGAATATTTTATTTAGTATATCTAATCACTGTTTATGTTAAATAAGCAATATTTTGCGGCGCCCTTTACCAAACGCTATAGCCAGGACCGTCAGTAGTACGTGAATCCCGAATATCCAAACCCCCCAACCGACACCCCGCCAAACGCTTATTTCCCAAAGTCCCACCCCCCACCCACGGAATGATGGCAACCCCACCACTGTCACTACACAATATCCCATATAATAAATTATTTAAACTTATTCCTTCATATCAATGGGCGAACAGGCAAGTGTGATCAGCGAGTCTCAAACTTTAGCTGCAACAAGATGACGAATGTCTTTAAGACATTTTGTAAAAGAATGTTTTATTCATCTAATATTATTTTGTATAAATATAATTTCAGTTGTACGAAGGAATGAATAGATTTTCATGATGGCAGCATAGATTTTAACATGAATTTGGCAATTAAGTGCATCATTATATTTTCATCAGACAGCAGTTTTTTTAAATTACTATTGCTCCCAATGTGAACCAAATATTCTACTTATGGAGTATTTCAACGTTTAAAAAAAAATAGGTGATGACATGGATCCGTGGTGCAGTGGGCAATGTCTTTGACTTCTCTGTGGGATCTCACGGGTTCAAATCTCTGTAAGAACAGCATTTTTATAAATCGATTTCGTTTCGAAGAGATGAGTGTTTGTTGTGTCCATTTTCTCTCCTACCTTTTCAATTCTGCAAGGTGTAACGATAACAATTAGTCAACCACTAGTCTTACTTTAGCCTTATTCTGTGTTATCAATTGACTAATAAATAGTTGTCGTGGAAAAAAATAACGTTGATATACCTTCAATAAGAAACCAAATGATCTACATTGGGACCGGATATGAATTAAAAAAATAACATAATAACAATATGTCAGTCATATAGCCTAATGGTTAACACTGCAAGTCTTTTGTCTTCTCAGTTAATGGGTCTCGTATACGATTCCCATATTGATAATATGTATTAATTCATTTGTTTTCTTAATCTATCAAAAGATTTTTTTTCATTCTAGTATCTAAGTGTCTGTAATATTGTCATGTCTTCCTTCTAATAATAATTTGAAAAAAAAAAAATTTCAAACACAAAAAGAGTAATGAAAAAATTACAATTTACATTACTTATGTTATCATTTCCCAAAAGAGTCAAAAGACTATACAAGACAACCAGTTCTTGGTAAAGTAAGTTTATGTAAATGCTGCATTTAGATTCTATATGGTGCAGGCTGAAAGAAAAATATAAACATTAATAAAAACACAATATTCTTTTGTACTTTATTCCACTTTATTTAATAGGTCAGGACCGGTTTCGCTCATTGTGAGCATTGTCAACTGAGCAACGAGTTGCGAATCCGGTTCTGACCTTTTAAATAAAGTGGAATAAAGAACAAAGGAATATTGTGTTTTTATAAATATAATGCCTTTCCACTAAGTATTGACAGTAAGCACTCTAAAAGGGGAATTATAAATACTCAACTTTTTTTCTTTTCATATCAATTGGAAGCAATTATTTTAATCCTACGAAGAGATAATGAAACGAAAAATCAAAAACATGAATGTGTGTTAGAGATTTGAAATGAATTGATTAATTGAGAATTCTATTTCATTGTTAATATAAAAATATGCTATACAAATTATATTACAGTTAGACGTTTATGAATCACTGGCGCAGGATATATCAGTCGTAGGCCGTAGATGAATGTAGAGGCAGGAAGCCTACGACGTAGCATCGGAAGCGGTCCTGTGTTGTATTAGCAATACAAATAATAGTTGTACTAAAAACTTTGCCATTCACAACTTACTATTCCGAAATTCCGTACCAATAACTTTACTCGAAACAATTCAAAATTTATAATCTTGTTTATTAATTTATGTAGGACTGTTTGTGTATTTTTACACAAACAGTACATACACAGATTACTTATTAAAATGTTGGTTATAATTATATTTGTATATAAACTTATAAATACAACGGTATAATTGATAAGAAAAAAAAATACTACCAAAAAGAGATTTAAATATCAGTTTCCTCAAAAACGGAAATGCAGTATTTTGACTGATTTTTCAATACTGAAAAACATTTTTGTCTTGCTACGCTACTTCAGTTAATGTGATATGTTGTTCATTGTATGTCTTTGTAATCTGCTACGACTATATTATTGTATTTCAATCACAACATATTCTACTCTGATAGTTTTGATTGGGAATGTTACCAATATAACAAAACAAAATAGGTAAACATTGAACTTTCGACGATCAGGTATAAGTTGACAATTTAAATGAAAACTTTTTCGCTAAGCTTAGATAAGTCTTTCAAAAACTTTTTGAAAATTATTGGACCTAATTAAAATTCAATAATTATACGCGATATTACTATAAATGAATGACAAAGGTACTGAAAGAATTATTTAAGGTAATAATTTTTCAGTATATAAAAAAAAAATTCGCATAGGAAAGTGTGTACAATGTTTTAGTTTTTATTAAATTAATATGTCTAACCGTCATATAGAAGCAAAAGCAAAACGAACAACTAAAAAACAATTCTCATTCAATCAGTATTTTCAAAAAATAAAACACTCTTTTGTATAATATTAATCCCACATTTTTTAAAATCAACTGTTCTGTTGAAATTGCTCAGCATGTGCGAAACCGGTCCTTAACACTCGCTGCTCGGAGACTAGAAAAATACTTCTCTTCCAATGGCGGTCGTTTAGGGACCTCAATAGTTTCCTCATTATTGGCCTTATTCTTATGAATTTCAAAAAAAAATAGTCTAAGGGCTTTTAAATATCTCTCTGCATCATTCCTCATACATTTTTTTTTTATAAAAATCCGTGGTTTTTAATAAATAATCATATTTTAAGTTGCGCGTAAAAAAGACGTCATCCCAGCACACATATGAAATCGCAACTGACGAGATTTAGCTCACCAATCATGCACATGTAATTAACGAGCGACGCTTATCGCGCTTCCATGTGCAACTATATAAATAGGCATCGATGAAGTAACATATTGTGTATTTTGAGAATAGTATCCAGATACATAAATTATGATCTTTAACTTCGTACACATCAAACCATTTTTTGTTCTACTTTGAAGATATTTTTTATTTAGTTGAATTTTTTCTTTTCTGTTTTATTTAATAGAGACGGAACTAGCTATCGAATATTTTTTTTTGTCCAACAAAAGGTCCAAAAAACTATGATATAAGAATACCTTAATTATAAACATTGTATCACCCATATTAAAATAGATATTTAAGAAAATGTGGGTATTGGGGTCGCATTTCTTGAGCTTAGAACAGAAAAGTTAAATAAATATGGAAAAAGAATAATAAAGTAATTTCTTTCCGCCAAGTATTTATTGATGGTGAACACATTGAAAGTGATCGAACAGTATCTTTGAAATTTTGCTTTTTGTACAACATATATTTTTTTGCTTTTGAATGAGAGATAGATATATATATACCTTTGAAAATGAATATGTTCATTAGAAAAATTACAATACCGGAAGATGCATAGCGTAAATTTGAATCGTTCAAATTATGTACATTCACACATTTTGTCACTTACGACCCGGCTTCCGCTTTTTGGCATCTTCATGCGTCCAAATGCACGGGTGAACTTGAACTGACACTTAGTAAATGAATGTATCGTACTTATATGCCCACAGATTTGAATGGTGAGCAGTTTTACAAACTTTATTTATTTTTGTTTGTTGGAAAAGGTTTTGTGATCATATTTATTTACATACAGGGTATAAAAGTGGGAACCTGGCATATTTACTTGTTCGTTTAAAATCGAATAGCTAAAGTTGAAATCTGTTTGAAATAAGCTTCGGTGAAGGAATGTTACACAATTTTAAATAAAACTATTTTGAACTGAAGTTAAAGACAAGTGAATTTATAATATTATCAGTGTTAATAATTATGTAATATTATAATATTCTAGATATTCTCACGACCCGGATTGAGTGCCGCCATCAGGCAGCTCTGCTAGCAGGCGACTAACGACGCGATTACAGATTTAATTTCCTGCCAACGAGGACGACTGATGGCCGGTTGATTCAGATCAACTATGAAAACGTTTTGGACGTACCTTAACATTTCACAGTCCTCAACTTTCAAAATATCCTTAAAGTGAAGCTTTTTGTATATCAGCTTTTGATTTAGTTGACTTCTGAATTGTACCAATTGTTTTGAATATAATTTTTCTAGTTTTCTAGTTTCTAGAATAGAGCTTTTGTACTTATTTTTTCATTCCAATACCGGAAGAATATATTGATTCCAGTATTTTGGTATTTTGTATTATAAATTGGTATTATAAAATTAGAGGTGAAGAGGTCCCATTAGAGGTGAAGTAATTCAACTAGTAAAATGTTAAAACTTTTTTCTTGACTGCCATTACTGGCGAAAAGGATTAGCTCACAGATTTTAATGGTAAGTAGTTTTAAGAATTATATTTATTTTTGTTTGTCGGAAAAGGTTTTATGATAACATTTATATGGGGTATAAAAGTAGAGAACCCGGCATATGGATCTGGTCATTTAAAATCGGAAAACTGTTCAATTGCGCTCTGTTTATTTCTAAAGTTTCCTGGAAAAATAATTTATGAGCGTCCGTATTTGGGTGCAACATTTTTATCCCTTATTCCTGATTGAACACGTGTCTTAATTCTGTCTGAAATTAAGTGATTAGCAATAGTAGACGTGACTTTTTTCAATCTAAAGGCTGCCATATGTTGTGATAATTTGGTATTCAATGTTCTTTCGGTTTTCCTGATATAAAATTTTGTACAACAAAAGCATTGCAATCTATAAATCCCGTATTTATTTTAGCAATTATAGAGTTTTAGTAACTCGCAAAAACTTTTAACCTCAAATTTTATTTGTACAGATATGCAATAAATAAAAGCTTTTATTTTTAGTTTTTTTTGTCATTCATAGACAAGTTTTGAGAAAAGACAACCAAGATATAAATAATATTAGTAGAAATCTCAGTGTGGCAATGATGATTGTATCCATAAACGTGATTCAATTTGAAAGCGGAAAGTGGAGACGAGAAAAAGCGACTAAATCAACCTTAAGTTTTTTTATTAACGTTTAATCTCGTGACTGTCCTTCTTTATAATATAATACAAATAAAGAATTAATATTTTTCACAATATTAAATACCAGGTTACTAGTATTTAATAATTATAATTATAAAAGTACATGAGTACTTAACAGTGACAAATAATTTATCGAGTCCTATGGCGTAGCTGTTAGCGTTGTTGGCTTCCCAGTACGAACAGCATTTTTTCGATTTTTGTTCATGGCATGGGTGTTTTTAGTGTCCAAAAATTCCCTCCTACCTTTCCGATTCCTTAATAACTGGGTATAGTGAGAGCGATTAGTTTACCACTAGTCCTGTCCTAGCTCTTTCTTTCTATTTCTACTCTCTCACGGGCTCGATTCCTCCCACACTTCCGATTCATTGATAACTGGGCGATTAGTTGACTACTAGTTCTGTCCTGGCATTATCCTTCTATCCCTACTATTCTCTTTGAAAAAGAGACGTTGAGTGACTGAGTAACAAACAGTTCTTGTAGAAAAAATTTCCGTTGAGATACCTCCGTTAGAAGGCCATATGCTCCACGTTGGGAGCGGACCTGGATATAAAAATAGGATTGGGTGTTTACCACATAGTATACATAAAATAGTGACATTACATAAAAATACAAATGTATCAAAAATATGCATTTGTTTACGTAAAATTTTGCAATCAATACCAAATGTTTAAAAAAGCATGGTGACTATGACTATGTTGGGCCACACATAAAATCTGAATAAGCCACATGCAGTCACTGGGTGACAGGTTAAGTATGGTTAGTCTAGAGTATGCTTAGTGGTTAGTTTATCACTCATGTTACACTCCGTTTTTTTTATATTTTGGATGAATAAAAGAGCGCATAAAAAAATCAAATACAAAACTGTCATTAGCACGATGACTAACCAGCAGTCACCGTAACCTTTTGGTTTTCTAACTAAAGCGACTACTTGCGATCCGAGTGCTACAAGGTTTTATGCTGCATTTAACAGCTGTATTTTGAAAATTGTAAATGTTTCCAAGTTTCTTTTTGGTTGTATATATTACTGGCATGATATAACTATTAATAAAAATTGTTAAAAATAGTTCTTCGTAGTTAATTAGAAATACCTAAACTTCTATTTGAACCTTGTCCACCTGAAATTCAAACAAACCGCCGGAGCTACAAGGTTCTAACGGAAATGTGCATGAAAGCACAGGTGATTCAACAAACAGACTGACGCTTTTTATAGTAAAATAAAAAGAATTCTATGGAAGATATCTAATGTGATCATTATTATTGGAGAAAATATATTTTAAGAAATGGAGGATTAATAGGAAAATGAGTTTTTTTTTCGTAATTCGTGTTTGATATTATTAATGTACCATGTTAATATTGTAACGTGTAATAATACCTTACTGCAATAATACAAAAAATCATAATGGTAAAAAATAGCACCATTGTGTTAAAGAATAAAAATAATTTATCAAAATCAGATAGTTGAAAAAAAATACAGGAATAAAACTATCGAAATATAAAAAATATTATTCAACCTATATACATTCACATAAGCTTCATGCAGTCATGTTGAAACCATAGATATCTTGCGACGCGCACATAGAACTACGGCTTATTGGAAATTTAAGCAAAATTTCAAGTGCCTGGTCTCTGAAAAACAAAAAAGGGAGTTTTGGTATTCAACCCGGCAAAATGTCTAAAGGCATTATGTGCAAAACGATAATCAAGATACGGAAACTTGAAAACAAACATGACAATATTGTGTTGTGAATAATACACAATCCGTAGGCGTCAAACGGTCGGTTATATGCTTAAAACAACATGTATCATACTCAGATATAATATAACGTTTTCGTGTACTGCCGCTTATGACAGAACATAGCGGGACAAGACATTACTTACGCAACGTAAACGGTTAATTCTTTCGATTCCATCCATCACTGCGGACGTCAAATCCTTCTCACAATCCTTCCCCATCTGTCCCCTATTCGGTCATTTTGTCTCCCTATTCGAGGACGCTTCAACTTTTGGAATTATGACTGTATCATTTTTTTCAAACACTTTCTTGTTTTGAGTTTCGGAAAATTTCGATACTCAAGTGAATGGTGCAAATTTTGACGAAAAAAGCAACTAATAAGATAACAAATTTCATATACAGTGGATCTTTTCATAACGAATAATTCCCATAACGAGCAAAACAGATTGTGAAAAAAATGATACCTTAACGAGCGACATTTCGCATAACGAGTAAGCGAGTTTTGGAATGATCACTTTCACATCGTTACTTGTCTCAAGATGATTGTCAAGGCGTGGTAAGGGGTTACCAAGAGGACCCTCATTTCTGTTTGGAAAAAGCTTTAGCCAGAGAGCGTTGTAGAATGTGATTTTGAGGGATTTCAAACAGTACCTGTGGAGTCTACAGTCAACAAGGTTGTATCTTTGGCTAATATCATGGGACCGGAGATGGATAACAGCAATATTGATGAGCTTGTGGAAAATCACAATCAAGAGCTGACCTCCGAAGAGCTTATGAAGTTACATTATTTTTCACAGCAAGAAGTTATGGAGGAGAGTTTGTTAGTGGAGGAGGAGGAAATAGCAGAGCAATAATCTTCTGACGCAATAAGAGAAATGTTGTGTCACATTTTCACGAAATTTTGAAGCGTCGGCAAAAACAAATGTCTCTAGACAGCTTTCTAGTAAAAAAGAATACATTATTTGTCATAAATAATAAACTAGTCGATTTTTATATTGTTTTTTGCAAATCGAAATCGCATTCCAGGTTGTTACGCTCCTTAACAATTTATAAGTATGTAGTTTTATTTGAATACACATACGTTAAAAATATAAAAAATGATTTTTTTTCGGCATGGAAAGCATTATTTTATTTAACATTGTTTTTTATGGGAAAAATTGTTTCGTTGAACGAGTGTTTTACATAACGAGTAAGATTCTAGAACGAATTAAGCTCGTTATGAGAGGTTCCACTGTACTGAGCTTCGAGGACAGATGCTTGCGTCGGATAATTGGGGTGAGGTGGTTTGATTTTGTTGACAGTTATTTCGTTTTCCCACCGTTTTATTCAAAAATACATTTTTCTGGTTCCTAAAACACAAAGATCATATAAAATAACATATATAATACGATTCTTTTAACATAAACATTTTGAGAACCTGTTTTCCAACTCATCCCCCACCCTTGTCGCCTGTCTTTGCGGATGGATTGTCGCAAGTATTAATTAATCATAAGACATTTGGACCGCAGATACGTCCGATGGAAGCCTGTGTCCTTTTCGCTTTAATACATACATCGCGCACTAAATGTTTACCGACAAAAAATAGCCGTACTATTTTAAGGATGTTTTACACAACTGCCGTCTCAGTTTAAGATCCTTAAAAAGGGATCATTTACAAAAATTTTGATTAGTAATTCTACAATTATTTTATATGATCGGTACAATTTTCACTCATGACAAACATTTGCTGCGTCAGTTGCTAAGCCCGCTCTGGAGGCTTTTTGAATTTTAAATAAATCAAGAAAAACTGTTTTGGGTTAAAGACATTTTATATCATCCGGGATACAAATAAAACCTTTAATTCAACTAATATACTGTACAATTGTCAATAAACGTGTTTGATTTATCCCGATTTATTTTGCCGTTTTTAGAGCGGGTTTTGCGAGTCGCGTTAATATTCATTTAGATTTTTTGATAAAACGGAGTACAATTTGAAACTCTGAATTTAAGCAAATGATAGCTTTTTTGATGCAGCACTTAACTGCATTCATAACTTATTTTCGCCAAAAACTTTTCAGAGCGGGTTTTGCATCTTGGCAATACAATTATAGTAAATTAAGTGACATTTATTCACATTGTGTATCTTTATTTGTAAATTCATTTCATATTTCTATTACAAATTGTTCGTTATACTATTAATAATAACAGCATTGTATTAATGCTTATTCTTATAAGTTAAAAACGCTAGTCATGATCAAAATCTGTTCATACTTGATAAATGAGGATTTTTTAAAATAAATACAAAAGAATGTTTAATTTTTTTAATATTATGCTTTTTCACCAAGTATTGACAACGAACAAAATTTAATGTGATATATTATCGAAGAGCAAACATTCAAAAAGATATTTGTCACAAATTATGAAAAATGCCGTTTAAAACCAGTACTAATTGTGCATAATAAAATTTAAAAATAGAAATCACAATTGTGAGGTTATAATGCAAAACGTACTATTTCCAAAACTCTTACTTTTCAATAGAGTCAAATACTATAACGAACAACACAAACAAAATAACATTTGCATAAAAATATGATTTCCAATATGAAAACGACAGTCTTTTAGACATTTTATATTAAAACTAATAGGACCAGTCCATTCCTTAGGCTTGAATTACCCTATCTGCATACCTAAACTCAATATCGCTAATTTTGGAAATAGTACGTTTTGCACTATAACCACACAATTGGTGTTCAAAAAAGGTGTTAATATATGTCCTATAAAAAATAAATCATAAAATTGACACGATCAAGCAAACACTCAAGTAATCATAACCCAAACTCTGTATTTGTATGACAAATCACTTTTTGAATGCGATTTGTATATTTATTATGTATACCTACCTCAATTGTATATTTATTAAGCACTTCGCTTAGAATAAATTTATTCTATTTTTTTTTAATCCATGTCCGCGTAGCATATGGCTTTCTAGTGGAAGTATCTCAATGAGAATTGTTTGTTACTCTGTCGCTCAACTTTTCTTTTCCAAAGAGAGTAATAGGGATAGAAGAATAAGGCCAGGACAGGATTAGTGGTTAAGTAACTTCTCTCGGTACGCCCAGTTGTTGAAGGATCGGAAGGCTGGGAGGGAATTTTTAGACATAACAAACACCCGTATCTACGAACAGAAAAAAATAAATCGATCGAAAAAATGATGTTCTTACTAGAACTCAAACCCGTGAGATCTGGCACGGAAGCCAAAAACCCTAACCACTCCGCCATATGACCCAACAGGATATTGAATATATTAATTTGAATATCATTTGAAACAATATAATTGAATGTAAACCTATTGCAATATTCTAATAAAAGAAGTGATTAAAAATAGCTTTTGATCCGATGAAAGTACGTAGTTTACAAATGTGTGAAACAGCTGTCTACGCTAGAGCTATTAAGCGAGGCGTTAATACACAGTGACCGGTGGCGTAGACCCTCTACGCCGTTACGCCGCTAGGGCATCGTTGCGTACGATTGCGTTGTACATACAATCGGGCGTAGCGTCAATGAATTGACAATTCATACACTAAAAATTAATCGCTTTTATTTATTTTTAAGGTTTACCTTCGGCGTAATCAAGAATATGTGTGACTCGATTGATTAGTTTTATTTAGATAGATCCTTTCAGATTCATGTTTAGTATTTTCATTAGTCGTTTGAATAGAAGAAAGATTTAAATTATTTTTTCTGAACATTTTTTTCAAATTATTGAACCAAATCATTATAGAATTTGACTATCCAGTCCAGTTTGCATCTCCATGCATGGTGGAATTTATTTTTTTAATTTGAATTGTTAATTTTTTTTTAATTCAATTTTTTCCTCTCTCTTTATTCAATTATATTAAATTAAATTTCATAATATAACTAAACATTTTCCAACCATCAAAAATAAATATAATTCTTAAAATTACCCACTATTTAAATCTGTAGGCATTCGTATATTACACAATTAATTTCAAAGACTATTTTTCTTCATTAATATTTCCCCAGCTAATTAAATGTCATTAAAATTATCTATGTCACCTTCAAAAGCATTTTGTTTTGTAATAAATGTATTTCTGATATATAAACGATACACTTATTTACCACGCATCAGTTAAAATTCATCCGTGCGCTTTAAGGCATGAAGATGCCGAATCGTTAATGACAAAACTTGTGGGAATATACGAAATTTAAACGATTAACTTTTGAACAAAGTCTCGATAACAGCTTACTTTGACGTTAAAGTATTGTAAGTTTAACCTTACTTTACATAATATCATAAATCTAGTTATTTAAAATAATCCAGGTTAATAATTTATTAAATACAAAAATATTTTATATTGACATAAAATGCTCAACATTGGTAAGTAATATTATATATTAAAATTTAACATGGGACTGTTACTTCTATTATATAAAAATGAATAATAAATTATATTATTCATACATAATATTAAGTTTCTAGTTGTTTTTTTTTAATAATAAATTTATTTTAAAGAATTAAAATACTTATGTTCATCCAATTTAATGAAATACATTGGAAAATATAACATCAATAAATCATAATATTTGTAAAATTACTAATTAAAAATAAACATTACAATATTTCATATCAAATAATACGTGATAGTTTTTATTTACTCACCAGGAATATTTACTTTTTATTTACAACAACTTGATAAAATATTATTTATATTTTTTTGTCAAATCCATCGCATACTGCCATCTGCCGGGCAGTAGCGCTATCACTCTGTGATGTACCTGCTACGAGTTTTCGCTTGCATTTTATAACCCCTACACAAGGTCGACGCAAATCAATAATATCTACTCACCCACTTCTGAGAGAAAACTTACAGATGTTCGCCCTTGCAATAGGGGATGAATATAACGTGTAGTATTTTTTCAATACTAATTCGGAATTAAAGATTTCGAAACATTTTTTTGTGCTGTTTGTTATGTGTGAAAATAAATAAAAACTAGAATAAATGTATTAAATAAAATAATGAATATGTACATACATTCAACGCAAATCATGAAGTAAATGGCTGTTAATAAGCAAATTATTACATACTTGAAATCACATAATTAATTAAGAAAAAGGTAACCTTTTTTGTTTGCTATAAATCTATACATTTAGAAATTTTTAAAGTTTAAAAAATATATCGACTGTGGAAAGGAAAAAGGACGTAACAAATGCTAGGAGTGCGGTGGTCTGACTTTGTCAGGAACACAGAGAATAAAAAGCGGACTAATCAGCCTCTTATCACGTCCAAAATAAAGAAGTGGCGATGGACCTGGCTTAGACATGTGCTGAGAATGCCTCAAGAGAGTCTGAACCCTAGCTGTCTCTTCTACCAACCAGATGGATCCCGGCGTCGTGGAAGGCCACTGATGACTATCCACACGATGTACTCAGCGGAGCTATGGGGCACTGGGATGATCTGGGAGGAATCAAAAAGACTAACGGGGGATAGAGAATCTTAAAGGAATTTTGTGGTGACCATATGCTCCGTAAAGGGAGCGGATATGAAAAAAAAGGTTGAACCAACTTCCTTATTAATTTCTGGAAAACTGTTTTCTTTTATAAATTGAGAAAAATATTTTTCAGTAATATAAAAAAGTATACATATTAAATATACCTTTTGAAAAACTATTAGAAATATTTCACTTGAATGCTTTAAATGAAACTGTAAAATCTGCCGTGTATTTGGCCATACAAAATATTGTAAATCAAATTCAATAGCCAATAGCCGAAGCTGATCCCGACATCCGCAAAGCTGTTATCACCGAACAAGGGCGCTGAATCGTAGGGCCGCAATCTGGCGCCCAATTGACCGTGAAATCGGACTTCGGCAAGTTATTGCAGCGATCAGCGGTGCATTCAAATGCAGCCAGACGTCCTGCAACAACAGCTGGCAATCAATTGCATTTCCACTTGCACAAAATGCGCTTTGACAAAAGGGGTTATGGATGCAAATGAATCTATTGGGTATGTATTGCGAGGGTAGTATTTTAATATTGTATGGGACAATGATTTAAACAATTTTACTGTATTTTATTGATAAGACGGCGTATAATTAGAGCTATTATCTTTTTGATACATTCAAAAAATTATTTTCGCTTATAATGTTAACTAGCAACTCTTGGTTAAAATGCGTCAAATCTATAAAATAAAGATTACAGTTTCATATACAATAAATTTGCTTACTTTAATGGCTAACATCAGTGGGGCCAGTCAATGTGGCATTGGATCAATGGACCCTTTGTATATGCAGGGGCGGTTATATTTCATGAAATAATCTTCAAACATAACATTTATAACATTCACTCATTTTAAATTATTCATATTTTTATTGTCTTAAATAAAATAAAATAAAATGTTCTTAAATATTTATTATATAGTTTTTTGAGACACGGGGATTAAAACAAGTTGAATTTAATCAAGGAATTTACGAATTTTCCATAAAGAAAACACGTGACACCATTATTTTTTTTGCTCTTCTTGGAATTGCCCGTGGCCCGCCAAAACTATTCTGTGGCTCCCATTAAACCGTTTTTTTCTCTGTGGCCTTCTTGGAATATGCTGTGGCCTTCAGGTTGAGAAACCGTGATCTAATGGATACCGTTAATAAGTGAGGTAACTGAATAATTAGTCCACACATTTAAAAAAATGTATTATTAAATATTTCAAGCATTGTGTAAGGTTTCTGTATTTGATTTTTCTTGTGACTTGTATATTATTCTTGAAACCAGGTCACACAAAAGCGCTGAATGGTGTTAAAAATAAAATCGAATTCTTTCTTCAGAATTTTTCTTTTGTTTCAATTTATTTACGATCACGACAAACCGAGACGTGTGTCCCTTATCGGAACCCTGTCAACCTCGCGCAACCCCCTACCCCTTCTATTTTTTACACCCCACTATTGGATATGTAGGAGAGTGAATAAAAAAAATACGTAAAGCCTTAATTTTGGTATAATTACATTTCCTTATATAAAGTTTTTTGACAAGTAAATAAAAACTTTTGCTAGAAAATATTGTATCAAGCCTGTTTTACTTTTGTATTTTTTATATATGTCTGTTACCAATTTAGAGCATATGGCCTTCTGATAAGAGTTTCTAATCCAGGGATCCCAACCAATTCTGTAATACCGAAATTATAGGATCGCGACCGTAGCAATCCCGGAATTTCAGGATTGAGAAAATTATACATGGAATATATTGTTTTTTTAGAAAATTAGTATTTTGGATTTAAAAATTCTTGCAAGAGCTAAAAAAACGAGTCACGCTAATTTTGGATAAATCGGTAAATTTTTTTTGAAAATGAAATTGAAATTGTTTTCATAATCGCTGACCAAAAGTTTTGTCAATCCCAAATCCTAATTTATACACGATTTTGTGTTGAGTTTTTCCGGGATCACAAAAAGGGTCCAGGATTGGATACCCTATTCTTAATGGAGGTATCTCAACAGATTTTTTTCCGAAAGAACTGCTTGTTACTCAGTCGCTCTACTTCTCTTTTTTCAAAGAGAGTAGTAGGGATAGAAGGATAAGGCTAGAACAGGACTAGTGGTTAACTAATCACTTTCGCTACGCTCAGTAATTTAAGGATCGGAAAGGTGTGAGGGAATTTTTAGACATCACAAACACCCATGTCTTCGAACAGAAATCGATCGATAAAATGCTCTCCGTGCTGGGACTCGAACCCGTGAGATCCAGCACGTAAGCCAACAAACTCTAACCAGTACGCCATACGACCCAATATTTCTTTTCTATACATGATAGTAATAAGGTTGAATAATCAATGGTGAAACCAGTTTATATTTGCGTCATCAATAATCATATGTTCAAAAGCAAAATAAGAACATTAATGTCAAATGTTTCAGTTCCATAACATTCGTTTCCAAATATATTAATTTATTCAGACAAATTGAACTATTTTCATGATTTTTCTTAGTTATAAATAAATATTAAGACTTCTTCATTACTTTAAGATCGGAGTTTTCAAAGATCTCATAGTTCTGACGGTAGCTTGATTTTTAAATAGCTTGTTATAAATGTAGATGTCTCTTTACTTTTGCATCTCGTTTTTTTTTATAAATATAAGTAGAAAATATTATAATATACATAATGAAACAATTTTTATTAAAGGAAATAATATTGTAAGCAGTATATAACTTTATGATATATTCTATATGAATTAGTGAATATTTTGTGAATTCTTGATAAAAAAAATCTTACACTGAATAAATGATATATTTGACCATAAAGTTGATTTGAAAAATACATTCAATAAAATGATTAATATCCATATTTTTTTATCTTACCTGTTCCAAATCACCGCGTTTTAAAATCAGGTAAAGAGTTACGATGCCCCCCATTCACACCCTCCCGCCCGTATTATTGCATGCCACCCCCTGTATAATAGTGCGCTACAAGGGAGGTATCAACCAATAGCTCCGTGGTCGTGATTGATCGGTATAGATTAACCGGGGTTGATTTTAGTTTAGCGTGTTAAAACGCAATGGCCGCTCGTCTCAGACCCCATCCCCTAAGAAACAGCCGGGTTCTTTCAACCCCTGATCGTCTGACTCACCGTGGAATTGATGTACCGGCTTTCTTGGCCGATGGACTCTACGCTATTCCGGGTTATTGGATGACCACATACAATATTTTTCCATCATTATCTTTGATACATCTATTATTATAACTTTACTACTTGAATGAAAAAACAAAACGTAACGATCATTTTCGCAGTTTAAAAAATAATATTTCTAAATTATTGTTATTACCTCATCTTATTAAAAAAAAAATGATGTGTATCATTAACTCTCGCGGCTCGGAGACTATAAAAATAGGAACCACAGTGGTTTCCTCATTATTGGCCTTATTCTTATGAATTCCAAAAAAAAAGTCTAAGGGCTTTAAAATATCTCTCTGCATCATTCCGCATACATTTTTTTATACAAATCCATGCTTTTTTAATAAATAATCATATTTTAAGTGGCGCGTAAAAAAGAGGTCATCCCAGCACACATATGAAATTGCAACTGACGAGTTTAGCCCAGCTATCTTACGAACGATCGCTTATCGTGTTATCGCGTTATCGCGTATTTATATAAACAACAAAAGGTCCAAAAAAACTATGATACAAGAAAACCTTAATTATAAACATTGTATCACCCGTATTAAAATAAATATTTAAGAAAATGTGGGTCGCATTTCTTGAGCTTAGAACAAGAAAAGTTAACTAAATTAAAACACACTTGTTTTCTTAGGCTTATAAGAAATAAAATCAATAATAATCTTTATCAGTTATTCTTACCGTCCTTTGATGGACGGTAAACATCTAGACCAGCGATGTCCAACACGTGGCCCAGTTGAAGATTTTCTGCAGCTCTATTGGAGTTTACAGCCTTCTACAAATATATATTGCATTTTGTTATTCATTCAAATCAAACAAAACATTGACATGAATTTGCCAAATTTATATCAGCGTTTTGTGTATGACATCCAATTGTTTTCTTGAGAGTTAGGTCACAAATGGAGTAAATAGACCTACAATCAAGCATCGAGTTAAAATGCATGTTTGAAGAAATTGATCAGAAATATATCCTCGAGGATAAATTTCAAAAATTAATTAAGCTGGCAATATGTATTACAGCTGCATTTGGGACCACATATAGCTGCGAGTCATTTTTTTCAAAATTGGAAATATTAAAAACAAAATGTCGTAACTGGCTGATAAAAACTGTGATGTGCATCGAATAAATTATCAGTCGATATAAAAAAAAAGCAAATATTATGAACAAACAAGTGTCACATTAATTATTAGTAAATAAAATGTTTTGATAATTGTTTGGCTGTTTTTAAAACAAAATAAAGTATCATGGTAATTATTAATAGAAACAAATTAAATGGTCAGAATATTTAATAACAATTTTGGTTAGTAGGTTAGGTTAGGTTAGATTATTTTTTAAATTATGATTATTTATTCTGACCGATATATTCTGACCATTTAATAAAAATTCTGACAAGTGTTATTTAATTTCTGACCAGAAAAATACGAGCCATTATTAATTAATAAATTGTTTTTTATGCGGCCCACCATATACCGGAAACATTTTATTTGGCCCATCAAAACGATTTCTGTTTGACAACTCTGATCTAGACTAATAGTGTGCTGATAGCTTTTGCAGTGCCCTATTATAATAATGGAATATAAGATGAGTGCTAAGGAATGTAAATATCACAGACATACAGGCAGTTGGATCTACCACATTGCCAAATAGATCTAATTCAAATAAACGTTTAACAATTGACTTGAAAATATGAAAAAGCAAATAAAATAATTTAACTACGATATTTGGAGTATAAAAGGGCAATAGTATTTGAAATGTAATAATAGTTTAAAATTTGAAAAGGCGGAAGATTTCAACATGCGATACTGTCATTCTAATATGAAATTGCTAGTTATTTCGTATGTAAATTATATTTTGATGCCATTCGATAACACAATATTATTGTTTTATTCCATTTCTTTCATTTTAAGTATCGTCGTCTACGAGAACTGCTATTCGAGGACGGCAATAATTATTGTATATTTCAGCCGTTCTCAAACTTTACGAACGCTAAGAGATATATTATTTTTGGATGAAACTTAAGTGTACAAAAAAAAGCTTGCATTCATCTTCGATTTTTGCGGTAGATAGATTCTACAAAATATGTTTTACATATCGATGGCCTGGTTCTGTAGGACGATAAAACAATAATTTGATATGGTAAAAATAGCAACGTAATCAGTTCTAGCTATTTCGGTTTTTGACATCGTCAAAACTATGTTTTAACAGGCACCGAAGAAGTACACAATATATTCGAGTGCCTCTTTTATATAACAAAAAAAAACACTTGTTTTCTCTCGTTAGGCCGATATTTTAATATGAAAATAAAGAAAAATTACAATCGTAATAAATTACAAAACTTAGTATTGCTTAACTGTTTTGTCAACGTTACAATAAATTTGAATTGAACTGAGATAAATGACTAACTGAAAATATGAGACGAATAATAGTCATCACTTATATACAACAAACATATATAAAAACTATCGATTTCTAGTTTTAGCAATATGGAAATAAGCCATCGATGATTCTCATCATCAAAAAAAACAATCTTTTGTACTAATACCACGTTTATTTAATATTATCAGGACCGGTTTCGGTCGTAACAAGCATTATTAACATGATTAAAATACAATTATATTTATACTAAATCGAGTAAAACTGTTGAGGGTGTAAAAAAACAATTGTTAATAAAAATGTGAAAGGAATTTAAGGGGTAAATATATGAATATGAATAAGTGACACTTAATTGACAATAAATAAAATGTTTTAAATCTCTTTCAAATAAATAATACCTACATGCAATCTCATTAAAGAAGAATGAAGATATTTATAATTCTTGGAATTTTAATGCTGTAATTAAGAACTTCTGCCGCCTGTGTGGTCGAGTGGTCAACATCGTTGGCTACCGCTACGGAGGGCACGGGTTCGAATCCCAGTACGGGCAGTTTTATAAATTGATTTTTCAATCGATATATGAATTTCCGTTCAAAGGCATGGATGTATGTGATGTCTTGAATTCCCCCCTTCCCACTCATCCTATCTTAAGAATGGGGCAAATCGAAAGCGATTGGCTAACCACTAGTCCTGTCCTAGCCCTTTCTTTCTATTCCTACTCTCTTTGGAAAAAAAGAGGTTGAACAACTGAATAACAAACAGTTCTCGTAGAAACATTTCTATTGAGATAAACTCCATTAGGAGTCCGTTTGCTCCATATTGGGAGCGGACGTGGTAAAAAAAAAATAAGAACAATTAAGTTACATTAAATATACTAATATTCTGTCAATTAAGTGTCACTTATTCAGATTTTTTTTGTATCTTCATCTATTTTTTTTTTTCATAGTGTTTCTTACACTTTTATTAGTCTTACTTGACTAAGTATGAAAAATCTTGTGTTAATAATATTTTTTATCAGTTAAATTGCTCTTGATGATCGAAGCCAGTAAGTAATAAATACTTGTGAAATTACTACAAAAAGTTTTTTACTAGGTGTGAATAATGCTTTCTTATCAAGTATTGAAAATGATCTTCTAATATGTATTTGATATAAATACGCGTGTGGTTTTTAAGCATCTGTAAAATGATTTTATGCATTCAATTGTATATTAACAAAGCATTTAAACTGGACATAATGGATTGTCAACAAAGATTGTTGCGAAACGTAATACTTTGAAAGGCTGTCGTTTATTTATGTTTTGTTTAGTTAATATTGCATGAGCATTCACACTCATTTTAAAATGTTTCGATTAACCCACTTAAAATTTAGACTTAAAAGGACAGTAAAAAAACAAAAACGATCGATTTAAAAATAGTGCGACAAAAAAATATTTGGAAATTTGTAATGATAATCATGGAACAGATTGTTTGTGAAAAGGTTATACCTTTTATTAATAAAAACGCAATATTCCTTTGAAATTTATTCCACTTTATTTAAAAGGTCAGGACCGGTTTTTCTCATTGCGAGCATTGTCAACTGATAAGAAAAATATATAAACAGTGCTATTTATACAAAAAATAAATTGAAATAACAAGGTGTAAACAACAATTGACATTGAAAAGAATTTACAAATTACAGTATAAGTGACTCTATAAATATAATACACAAAATTAAAATCTTTAACACCTCTAACATATAATTAAAAAATCATCAAACAGCGAAACCGGTCCTGACCTTTTAAATAAAGTGGAATAAAGTACAAAGGAATATTGTGTTTTTATTAATATAATGCTTTTCCACCAAGTATTGACATTGAACACCCTAAAAGTTATGCCTTTTATTAGTCGAGATGGCAAAGCTGAGTGAATCGCTATTTTTTATCTTCTTCTTCTTAGTGCTACAGATCGAAATTAGCCTTGGCCGATGGAATCAAACTCACTTGATTCTCCGCCCTGCTACGCCAGTCGCTGATCTTCAGCACTCACAGGTCCTGTTCTGCGACACCCCATACATCCAGTAAACGCTTCATCTTCCTTCAGTGATAGGTCGTGTGAGACATTTTTCAGGTTTGCATTCATCCATGAGTGATAGTCAGGCTCATTGTAGTCTTAACAAATCTGACAATGTCTGACTCACCGTAGAGGCTCTACGCTCATAGTTGTTCCATCAGACACCATCTTTACAGACAGCACCAAAAATCTTGCTCAGCCCTTATAGCTAAGCGACAAGGTCTCAAACACGTACGCCAGGACTGATATTACGTCGGTTTTAAAGATTCAAACTTTTTTATTTTCTAATTGATATGTGGGATGGTTTCAATTGTTTATACAGTCTATAAAAGCATATATGAGTGTATTATTTACAAATTTGGTTTATTCAAAAGTTGTTGAATCATGAACAGTAAATGTAATTTAGTAGATAAAAATATAATTCAACATTTCGACTGAAGGTGCATGGTGGAATTTCAATATTAAATTTGAATCGTTCAAACTATGTACATTCTCACTACCGACCCGGGGTTCGCCTTTCGGCATCTTTAGGCGATCAAGTGCACGGATGAACTTGAACTGACGCTTAGCAAATGAATGTTTCGTGTTTATATAAGAAATAATTGTATCATTGAGTTCAAACCCATTGCTGGCGAAAAGGATAAGCTCATGGGAATGCCCACAGATTTGAGTAGTAATTTGTTTTAAGAATTATATTTATTTGTTTGTCGGAAAAGGTTTTATGATTATATTTATATAGGGTATAGGAGTGGAGATCCCGGCATGTTTAATATTTCATTTAAAATCGGAGGGCTATGCAATTGTGCTCTGTTTATTTTCAAAATTTCCTGGAAAAAGACGATCATAAGCTCTTTTTCCGGGAAATTTTGTATGTAAATATGTAACACGAACTCATCGACTGTTTCAATGATTTGTTTATTGATAATGAAGGTTACCCATTTTTATTATCGGTTTTGTGACTAGAATATATTTTCATATATTTTTTAAACAGCGAAATCTTTTCTGTTAGATATGGACTGATGAATAAAAATTGAAAATTCTACTAATTAATATATCATCCGATTTGAGTAAATTGTATGTTTGTGATTGGCAATAGGGGTTATACCAATAATACTCTAAGGGAAGATTGTGTTTTCAATAAAGCAATATATTATTCCAGTCGTACTGCTTCCCCCTCGTCAAATCGACTCATCTTCAAAGTCATAACATTCATTGCATACGTCTGACGTTCAAAATGCAATCGGGAAATTCCCGAAACCGTATAAAATCTTTATATCGAGTGCACAGCAAAAACTCACTAACTTATTTGTGCAAATAAATATTGTTTGTTCTGATGATTTAGTGATATCACTTTTAGGGTGTTTACTGTCAATACTTGGCGGAAAGGCATTATATTAAGAAAAACACAATATTCTTTTGTAATTATATCAACTTTTATTTAACAAGATCAAAACTGGTTTCGCTCGTGGCGAGCACTATCAACTGATAAGAAATATAATTTAATGTAAAAATCAACCTTAAAACAGATATATTCTATTAGTGTAATGTTTTATTTATTTATAGCACATAATATAAAAAACGAAACAATTATAAGTAGTATGTATATTTAATTTTATTTGATTTTCAGTGCTTTATTTTTTATATGATACTTTTTGTTATTTTACTACAATTTAAAATAAATTATTGTTAACACCTTTGATTTTGACAAGTCAAGTGTTCACTGTCAGTACTCAGCAGAAATACATTAGATATATTAAAACAATCCAATACTTGATCAAAAACAGTTTTGCTCACCACGACTATCAGTTGAAAATACTCACGATGGGCGAAACCGGTCCTGATGTTATTAAATAAATGTGGAATTAGTAAAAACAAGTGTTTTGCTTTTTTAGCATTTATGTAAATGACTGCTTATGAGTAAATTTGTATCCAAAGCCATAGTGAGTTTGCAAACTTGTAGATATAGAATAATGGATTTTATATATTCATACTTGGTAAATATTTTGTTTATTTAATTGGAAGAACTTGTTATACATAAAAGGCTGTTTTAGCTAAGTGACAACCAATTAGATAAATAAGCCAGCTGCTTTACTTGTTTTTTTTTATCAAATTACTAAAGTAGTTAATAAAGGTAACAATTAAAAAAATTAATTAACATTAAAGCAAATCGTAGTTAAAATGGTTTTTCTCTGTATCCCCCTGCCAACTGAGCAAACAATGTCGATGTCAGTTGAGATCGGAATGAAATTTTCATGCTGTCACGAATTATTTGGATTATTGAATATTGAAGATGCGAGAAGGTTGTTAACGTGTGACGTCGCATCTCAACGTCGCGACGCTTTTTCAGGGTGCGTCGTTGGAAGCTGTTCGATGTCTGTGAACTTTGGTAGATCCTCGTATTATTTATGATGTAGCATAATTTAGCTTTTTGTAGATTTTTTAAAATACAAAAACTTCATTTTTTTGAATCGTTTAAATTATGTACATTCACACAGATTTTGTCACTAACGACCCGGGTTTTGCCTTTCGGCATCTTCAGGCGTTCAAGTACACGGATGGACGTCAGTTCAAGTTCATCCGTGCACTCAAATGCATGAATATGCCGAAAGGCGAAACCAGGGTCGTCAGTAACAAAATCAGTGTGAATGTACATAATTTGAACGATTCAAATTTAATATTGAAATTTCACCAAGCACCTTCAGTCAAAATCTTAAATTTTACAAACGCTTCAATAAAGTCTGTTAGTTGAGCATTTTTTCATCGCTATGTTATTCAATTTAGTCAGAAACCGTTGCTAACAAAATGCATGAAAAGGTCAGAACTGGTTTTGCTCGTTGTGAGCATTGTCAATTGTTACTAATAAAAATGTATAAACAGTGTTATTTATACAAAAATAAATGGAAATGAAATGTGTTAACAACCATTAACATTGAAAAGAATTTAAAAATTACATCATAAGTGACTCTATATTTACACAAAATTAAAATGTTTAACACACAGTGGTGACTGATGGTAATTATAATTAATGTTTATATATTTTTCTTATCAGTTGATAATGCTCGCAATGAGCAAAACCGGTCCTGACCTCTTAAATAAAGTGGGGAAAAAAATAAAAAGGAAAATTGTGTTTTCATAAATATAATGCCTTTCTACCAAGTATTGACAGTGAACACCCTAAAAGTGATAATGAGTTTACCAAAGAACTTTTATTTAACTTATCAACTTCAAGAAAACGATTCAGACTCATCCTGTTATCAAAGTTATTGAGTAGGACATTTGGTCATTTATAAAAAGATCGATTTCTGAAAAATTAATTTCGAAATGAAATGTGCTTAATTTTCCAGAATATCTTATTTACTTATGTAAGATAAACTACTGATAAAAAGCTCCCAAACAATAGTTTGCGTGCATTTAGATTGATACGAGCGCGTGCGTGCTGGGCAGGCAATAATCGGGAGGGGGGTGTAGGGGTAATAGGCCTAGAAAAATAAGGGACGTATTGTTTTAATGAGTCCGATCTATCATCGGGCGGTGTCAGTAGGAACTAGAGATATTTCCCCGGTGAAATATGAAGCCTTCCAGGAGTATGGAGAGAAGTAGCGAGGTTCGATAAGGGTTGTTAATATATCAAATATAAGATTCCGGAGTAGGGTTTTGTTGGGTCAGGTGATGTAGTCGGCAACCGATGGTTTATCAAAAGCATTTAATTAAATTAAAATTAGACGTTTCAAATTAAATGTAGCCAAGTTTTAACGCCAAAAATTGTTCCAACTCAAAACAGTTTCGCGATCATAGGTTCTAATTTGCGTTTTGGGATACATATTTTAAAAAATATATCACATAATATTGTTTATTAGATTTGAATCGGAACAACCCGACTTTCGCCTATCGGCACCTTCAGGTATTCAAGTGCAAGGATGAAATTGAACTGACGTTAAAAATAAAATATGAAATATGAAAATCTGGTTTCAAAAAATCGTCTATTTTGTAAAGTTACAAAATAATAAAAAAAAAACGACAAAACTTGAGTGAATGTACATAATTTGAAAAATTCAAATTTATATATATTTTTTTCTTAAATTGTATTTAAGAACCATCAAAAATCTATGGCCGCCAAAATTTCAGCTTGCTCTGTTTTAATGAAGGTTTTAATGGTTAAGCACGTGTAGACAAGACATATATTGAAACAATATGTAGAGTAAAAATGTATTTTACCATTGGGTATAAAAAAATAAAAGGTAATTTTTTGTTTAGCGTAAAAACCAAAACAAAATTTTGTACTTTTCGTAGTCATCTATGCATTTTAGGGTTAGGAAAAAACTAAATAAGATTGACATATTTTTGTTTGTTCATCATGTAGCCGAGAATAAAAAATATCATAAGCAAACACTTTTTTGTATATATCATAGTTTAACTATATATATATAACCTCTTTTTTATTATTATTACAACACGTATCGACGGGACGCCCAAAGCTATAAGAAAGCTTTTTTGTTTAAATGAAATATAAAAATGGTTACCATAATAAAATGTTCACGAACCCTGACTAAAGGGAAGGAATCGTATCGGCGATTTGGCTCACACTAAATTGATTAGGCGTGATGAATCGGGTACAAGTAATTTTTTATTTGATAATCTTGTGAAAATGATTAATCTCTCAATATGAAAACAATGATTGAATACGAACCATTACTTGATACATTGTTAATAACTGGCAGAAAGTAATGCGTTTTATACATATATTGATATTTTATTATTCCGAAGAATTTAGCTGTATCACTTTTAATGTGTTAACTGTCAATACTTGGTGGAATGGCATTATAATAAAAATAATAAAAGATTTTTAGTACTTTTTGCACGTAAAATTTATTATGAATTAAATTAAAAAATGTATTTTTCAGAATCTTCATTGTTGCTGATTTTGTTGAAGTACATCATTACTTGGAAGCGGGAAAAACACAAAATCATCATTAAGTTATTTACTTAAGTAATGTAAAGTTTCATTTTGTTTAAAAATTTCCCAAATTTTAATTGTGTTTATAATTGACATCATTTGCCACTTATATTTATTTATTGATGATTTTTTAATCGCATGTTATAGGTGTTAGGCATTTTAATTTTGTGTCATTATAATGTTATTTGTAAATCCTTTTCATTGTTAGTAGTTGCTTACACCTTTTATTTCAATTTAATTTGTCTAAATAGCACTGCTTATATATTTTTTTTATCAATTGATAATGCTCGCGATGAGCGAAACCGGTCCTGATCAAATAAATTTTATGTGAAAAAAGTACTAAAAATCTTTTATTATTTTTATTTGTTCCAAATAATCAAACATTTGGAACCCTATTAAAAATCAAAACAAATGTACAGTGATAATAAAGAAGAAATCAATAAATCTTTTTGCTAGTCTTATGGCTGATAGGAAAATGATTGTGAGTGTTTTTTAATCGGTTACGAGGTCTAAGGCTTGAATCTTTGTATTTATATACTCATATACTCATATTGTCAGTTGGACGGAGAAATAGTTTAACTATCATTTTATTTTATTTTATTATGTTCTAAGACTGAGCGATAACTTTTAATGGCTTAAAAGAATTAATCTGTAATTTGATTGATTTTCTATTGAAAAAGTCATGCTTACATAATTTACATACATTAAAAAATATCTTTAAATCAATCTCTTTTTTAATCCCGTTAATCTAGTGTTGCATTTAGATGAGGATGTATTTTCTAATAGATTTACTAATGAATTATATTTTCCGCCTGTGTGGTCGAGTGGTCAACGCCGATGGCTTCAGCTACGAAAATTATGGGTTCAAATCCCAGTACGGACAGTTTTATAAATTGATTTTTCAATCGATTTATGAATTTTCTGTTTGAAGGCATGGATGTATGTGATGTCTTGAATTCCCCCCTACCACCCATCTTATCCTTTGAACTGGGTAACGTATTGAGAGCGATTAGCTAACCACTAGTCCTGCTCTACTCTATCCTTCTATTCCTACTCTCTTTGGAAAAAGAGAGGTTGAGCAATTGAGTTACAAGCAGTTCTCGTAGAAACACTTATGTTGAGATAAACTCCATTAGGAGCGAACATGGAAAAAAAATATTTTTGTACTTACCAGTTCATAACCTTTTAATTCTATTTTCATAGGTACTGGCCAAAAAAAATCATGTGCTACCAAGAAATACTTTACTAAGAAGTTTTATAGAAGCAAAAAAAGATAGTCTGTTTCAAATTTTTAATTCACTACATTGCTTAAAGACAGTGAAAATAATAGCTTTTGATTTGTCAATTGGTAAGTAGGAATATTTGTTTTATATTAATTGATAACATTATGTAGCTGCCACAAGTTTTAGCTTAGAACCAAAAGATTGAAAAGGTACAGTGCTAATAAGTCTCGAAATTAAGTCTTACCTAATAGCGAAAACGACGTAAGAAATGTCATTTTTCCGTACAGCATTGTCGGTATTCGTTCTTTGAGTATGTGGCTTAAGCGTTTTGACGTAAAAAAGTATTCGCGACAGCTGATATTCTTGGCTCACAGATTTATTGATCACAGGCTTGTTCAATTAACACTTTTAACTATCCATTTCGATACTATCTATCACGTTGTATTTTGTGCAATACGTATTGAGTTCGTTTTTTTTTACTCTTGCAGTTCTTGGTGAACATTGCATGTCTTTAGGCAACTAGCGAAATCAACAGTTCTGCAAAACGAATAAAATGCAAAGCACATGCATATATAAAAACGTTTTTGCATAATATATGAGTTACTAGGCTATAATTGACGATGCGATAAGGAAAAAATACGGTTTGCAATAGTGGGAGTGATTTGGTTTCATTGTAAAGTATGCAACTGCGTTTAATTTATCCTGATTTTACTATATCAGATTTTTTCAATAAAACATTGTAAGTTTCTAGTATTTCAAAGAGTAGCAAGACTTGGAATTTTGTTATCGTGACAACTCAAATAAATATACCATTAAGTTTACCGTACTTTTGACAAATCAATAAATGGGTCAGGTTAATTAATTTATAAACAACGTTTCTTACATTCGTTAATTAATATTCGATGACAGTAAAAATAATAAACAAAAAGCTTACAAAAACAAAGCTTTTAATACATTTTTTCGTGTTTCTTATTTAAAACATATTTACTCTTTATGTGGAGCATGTGGCCGCCATGTGGCATTTCCATATTTCCTTATCTCGTTCCAATTGCTTTGCTTCCTCCCATGACATGCCAGCATCCCTCAGTTTCGCCGAGTACATTCTATGCATATCACCTGACGGTCGTCTAGGACACTGGAACCTCACCGGCTGAAAGAAAAGGCAGGCATGGTTAAGGCTTTCCGTAGGTATCTGCAGCACGTGACCTAGCCAGTTCCAACGTCTCTCCTTAAACACTGACATGACGGGGCTCTGTCCTGTAAGTTACATAAACTCTGTATTCCTCATAAAATTAAACCACCTCACCCCCATTATCTGATCCAAGCATCTATTCTAGAAGCTAACAAGAGAAATTTTGAATATTACACTCTAAAATAACACCAATTAAAATGTTTAATACCTCTTACATATTTGAAAATTCTTTTCAATGCCGATTGTTTATTACACCATTTCAATTTGTTTTTGTATAAATAGCACTGTTGAAATATATTTTTTATCAATTGACAATGCTCGCCATGAGTGAACCGGTCCTGATCTTGAAAAATAAAAGAGGAAATAAGTACAAAGGAATGTTGTGTTTTTATTAATATAATACCTTTCCACCAAGTATTGACAGTGAACATCCTAAAATTGATGCAGGTATATTCATATATATTTTGAATGCATTTTGCCTGTCAGGTGCAATTGCCTAAACAGTAGGCTGCACCAGTAATTATAAGGGTAAAGCTCCTTCTTAAGCGGAACGATAACACACTGTTTCCCGTTTGAAGGGGTCGAAGAATCGATTCATGGCTAGACCAGCGGATACAAAGATTGTTATCTGAAAGTCTACGACGTACTACGGCGTAGACCGTCTACGGACTATTTTTATGTATATATATTGCAATGGTATACAATAAAAGTAATTAATTTGTTTTTAATTTCAATATTCTATCCATGCCCACTCTCAATGTGACGTATACAGACTCCTTACAGAGAATTTTAGCATAAGTTGTATTACGATTATCGCGTGTTATCAAGTCTCTCTAAATTTATATCGAATATATAAAAATGAATGTTTGTTTTTTTGTACTTGATGCGTTGCCACACCGCTTACCCGACTATAATTAAACATTCACAAACTTTTTGCTTGCACTTCCGGAAAAGTTATAGGTATAGTAAAATTAACTTACAGTAGGTCTTATATAATATATAAAAATCAATGTTTTTATGTCTGCCATACAGTTCATTTTGACAACGCATGCTTGAAATTCCGCGAATGTTATAGTACAAATAACTTACAGTAGTTTACGCGTGTGTCGTGCCATAGAAAATCGGCAGCAAACGTCAAACGCCAAACAGACAAAAAAAGAAAACATGCACTTCAATAAACACAATTAATACACAAACACTTTCTTTCTTTGTGAGGCATTGCAACGCTTGCACTAGTATATAATAATAAATTACTAGTATATAATAATAAATAAAAGTTAAAATATTTAATTTTTATTAATGACGTTTATAAGCTTATATCTGAAATAATAAATCTAATAGGGGTGTAATTAAAACAGTACAGATATTGGTGTATTTGCTTAACAATTCTTAGCTTGATTAAAATATCAATACTCAACGGCTAACGTAACCCCAAAATTTAGCTAAAGAAAAGCCCATAAAAATACGTACTAGTTTTATTTCATTTTTTTAATTTTATAAAAGTAATAACTATGAAAACAATATAACGATAGCTTTAAATGTATATTTTAAAGTAACACTATGAAAGCAAATATTTCATTTCATCTTGATTAGAATACTTACTACAAACCCTTATGCCCTAAATATTTTTACATTTAAACTTACCCTCAATGACTCAATTAATGTAAAACTGCTAAGGTTTATTCGGTATTTAAAACTAACAACAACATTCATTTAAAATAATACGCTAATAAAAAAATGAATTTATATTTGATAAAAAAATAACTATTGTAAAATACAGCTTTGGGTTTTTAAGTAAATTCTTTATACCTAAAAATCATTAAGTTATATTTTTATACAATGCACTTTAGATTTTTATTTATATCGTCACACCAATGCAACAGTAGGACAATCGAAACATCTTATTTTTAAGATGATAGTTTAGTGTTTTGAATAATCTTATACATTTTTTTTTATTATATTATTATTGTTAGTCCAGTCAGTTTATATTCATGTGAGTCGTTTTTATTAATTGCTTCCAAATTAGCGATTGCATTGAATTCATTATTATATATTTCCTATAATGGCATCCATAGCTCAAAACTGTTTTTGTCAGTTGTCTTACTGTTAAGGCAATGTAATACATTTTTTTATAATGAGTGTTTTATTTTGCGAAATAAAATGTGCTGTTTTTGGTTAACCATGAAAAAATAAATCGTTGCCAACTTTAGATTATTGAGATTATGTTGTTTGCCATTAGCTATATTTTTAATTACGGTAGTAATAATATCTGTCTTTTGTTTTGGTTTTCAATTGTAAAAAAATGCAGTTTCCTGCAAAAAAATTATCGTTTAGATCCCACGCAGTGAACATAAATAAATTATCAATAACACTTATGTAAATAAAAAAAACCTTCATTCATTACACAATCATATCGACTGTGGAAAGGAAAAAGAACGTAACCCACAGTTTTTTCAAAACAGCTTTTTTTCGATAATCACAATGTATCAAACTTGATACACGTTCTATCAAAAGGATGCAAGCTGCATATGCCAAATTAGTATCTAAATTTAGCTTTTAAGTTTGAAAAAGATGACCTTGTAAAAAATTAAAACCTAGAAAAAAGACTGAAATAAAGATTTTTCCAGATATTTTTTGAAATTAAACCGTGCACTTCAAGGTTGTGTATTAATCATAGTTTGCATAAGGCCCAAAATCATCAAAACACGTTTTTTTCGCTTCCTGTAAAATTTGATATGGTTTGGTTATGTCCTTTTTCCTTTCCACAGTCGATATACAAACAGTATTGTCATTTTTTTTTTTTTAAATAAAGACGAAACCACAGGCTTATTAAAAATAAAAATTCTGCCGTCGATATACTGTCAGAAGGCGATAATTCAAAAAACCTTGTTTCTGGATAATCGTTATTTTCAATAATCATGAAATTCTAACATCTCCAGTTATACATTTTAACCATAACTTATTAAGAAAAGACAATATTTCTTTGTAATTTATTTCCACTTTATTTATAAAGGTATATTGCTTTTTCTTAAAATAAAGTCTTTCCACCAAGTATTGACACTCAATACCCTAAAAGTGATCTATAACTTATTGTTCTAAAACTTCATAAAATACGATTATGACAAACGAATTTGATTAAAATAATTAAAAGCTTTAAGTTTTTTATAGTTTTTTTGTTGCCAAAAATAATTTTAATCACAAATGACTTGGTGTATTCTTTGTATTGAATTTTGTTTTCATAATTAAAAACATGCTAAAATCTAAAGTAAAAATAAAATTTAAAAGTCCAGTTTTTTACTTAACGCCTTTTGCCAGTTTACCGACGATATTTAAGTGTCGTTTCAGAGAAAAATTTTCAAATAATTATTTTTGTAATGCATATTAAAAAACGTATTTAAAATTAAATAGAAAAAGATACGTCTTCATCGCTTGGTATTGTAATTTTCCAGACGGATAAACTATTCATGTGTGATTTTCCAATAGCAATGAAACCTTAGTGAAAATAATTCGTTTTCATTACAAATACTGTACATGGGTTGTATGCAGATAGAAGTTTACCTTCGTATGCAGGAGCTTCTGAAAGTTGAAGGCAAATTCGATTATCTGCACTGCCGCCGCACAATTTTGATCAGCTGGAATATAATATAGAGATAGAAAACATATTTCAGCGAAAATAAAAGAAAACAAAAACAAATATTGTTTTGCAATTTGAATTTGAATCGAAACTATTTTTCGAAGAGAGTAACGATGAAAGCATGTCGTTACCCGAGTACTACAAGGTTCTATGTGAACAAATTTAACGAAACAAAATAACAATGTACACTTGGGAGACTGCCGCATTGTTACTTCTGTTTCATCAAAATTTTTCACATAGAACCTTCAGTACTCAGGTCGCAATGTGCCAAGAAAGGATTAATAGTTAGTTAATCGTTCTTCCTACTCACCGTTTTAATGATTTGACATATCGGAGATAATGTAAACATCACATACACATGTGAACAAATTTATACAGTAGTTAACATTAACGTTGTCAAAATTAACTGTATGGCAGACATGCAAACATTGATTTTTACATATAAGACATACTGTAAGTTAATTTTATTAAGTCCATAACCTTTCCGAAAGTGCAAGCAAAATGTTTGTGAATGTTTTATTGCAATCGGATGAGCGGTGTGGCAACGCATAAAGTACGAAAAAACAATCACACCAAACATATTACACGGAACACATTTGAACGGAATGTCAAAATGTAGACCACACGATTTGACAGATTTGAAATATTCCATTATTTGATTTTTAATACAAACAATCGAACGTCAAATTTGAATTGTCTGAATGCTGTTTGATCGTCAGTCGACGGTTGACAGTTAAATCGCATGAACGGTAGACATCCAAACATTGATTTTTATATGTAAGACCAACTGTAAGTTAATTTTACTATGCCTTTAACCTTCCCGTTAGTGCAAGCAAAAAGTTTGTCAAAGTTTAATTGCAATCGGATGAACGGTGTGACAACGCATAAAATACGAACAAACAAACATTCATTTATATAAATTAGATTCTACACTTAACCGTTCATCCAATCAACTCTTGAGAATATTTTCTTTGAGACATATCTGGAAAATGTTTGAACACGAATAACGTTGGTACGCTGTTGAACACACTTTGTAAAAAGATCATAAAGCCGTAAGCAGTGAAGGTATCTACAGCATTGAGTATTATAGTAAATAAAAAAAAATATTACTTGAGTACAAAAAAATACTAAAAATTATATTTTTCAAAAGGTTTCCAATCTCTGAAGCGCATGTATGGGTAACATTGGACGACTTTATTCGAAACGGCAGATTTAATTACACAAGGTTGCGACTCACTTCGTTTTAGTTAAAAGGATTTGATTTCATACAGGACAACATACGAAATGTATTGACTCAATTTAATCCTTGAGTATATATTAAGAAACATTTATACTTTGCTTACACTATTTGAAATTCATATAATTGTGGCATCTAGCATCAGTTTTATTATTTATTAACCTGATCTGTGCCGTGCGGTATTAACATGGCCGTGCATAGAGGGCCGCGATTTTATTTCAAAAAGTAAAACCTAATAAATATGTACTTTTTGGACATATAATAATTGTACACCACAAACACTTACCATATAAATACACAATGGGTCATTTCCGTCATCATTTATCGAAAAACGTTTTAAAAACGGAAATTACCGCCAAGGAATTATAGCCCTGCTAGCAACAAATTTGAACACAACAAACAAGCTTTTTTTTAAATTGTTGTATTATAGATTACAAAACAATATCTTTTAAGTTTAAGTATCACACTATGATTCCAAGAGATATCACTATATGCACATTTTGTATAGCCGGTCTTACGAGCACGAAATTGTATGGCACGTTAACACGTACGTGGCAGAGAACCGGTTAAGAAAAACCTAATATTAAAATTAATATCATTATTTATTTTTTACTCACTATTAGTTACTATTTCAACAATTAGACCTAGAGGCTCATAGAAGCTTATACATAGTAGGGGTAAGAAAAACCCATTGATTCTTGTTGTATAAACTACTTATATAAGAAATCAATTAGGAAACTCATTCCCAAAAGCACTACGCATTTAATGTAGACTGACGTCTTTCCGAGCCATAAATTTGATGGCATAGAACAACCTTCCAGATCGAAAAGACAACCTTCACAATATAAAGGGAGAGCTTTTTCATTACACCACATACTTATCAAGCGATTGGATGATTTTTTTATGAAGAAAAACTTCATTAGTACTACATCTCAAAACCAAAAATGAAAACTGTAAGTATTTTTTAACACACAATCGCTTCCGATAAGATTCGTAATTTAAATTTATACAAAAATCGACAGCCAGTATTCGAGTTACAGTATTTTTAAACCTCGCTTAGCTAAGCTTAACCCGGTTTTCAATGGCTCATATTTTTCTGGTCAGACTTTAAATAACACTGTTCAAAATTTATATTAAATGGTAAGAATATATCGGTCAGAATAAATAGTCATAATTTCAATGAAATTAAAAAAAAAACCTAACCTAACCTAATCTACTAACCAAAATTGTAATTAAATATTCTGACCGTTTAATATTCTTATTCTGACCAAAAAATTATTTAAGTTCTATTTAATTTGTTTCCGTTTTTTTCAAAGATTACAAAAAAGGATAATTCAATTAAATAACGATATAAAATAACACACCGACGTTACTATTAAATAATATTAAATTTGTATTCGCCCCATACTTGAGAAGTACATCTGAGAGCAGGCTAGGCGACTCGAGATGAACTGATGGTGTACATATATGTAAGTTAAATAGAAATGAATTTAAAAAATCAATTTGGAGTTGTTTCTTTAATCCAATTGTATAAGTCTTCGTAAAAACTAACTTTCCAATGTCAAAAATCAAACTAAAAACCATGACGCCTTTCTCTTAACGACACATTTCATCAATAGTTATTTTCTACGAGAATTTTTTGTTCATAAACTTAATACCTTTATTTGTAGTAAGTGCAGTGGCGGATTACCCTATAAGCGCAAGAGGCGCGCGCTTGGGCCTCCAAATCTAAGGGGTCTCAAAAATAGCATAAATTATATAAACCCTTATATTTTAATTTCAGTTTTCAATATTCATTATTACTTTACGAAGAGTTTTGCAACACTTTTATTTTATTCGAAAAACAGGGCTTCCAAAATTTATTGCGCCTGGGGCCTCCTTAGTGCTTAATCCGCCACTGAGTAAGTATGAATTCAAAATGAATAAATCAGTAGAGTAAAAATCAATGCTTGTAAGAATATCAAATATCCAGTAAAATACATTTGCATATTCAAATATTCAATTTTCTGGAGATCGATTAAAAAAATTCTACAAAATACAAAAAAAAACTATATACATAAACACGACATTTTTTACCTTTTCTTGTACCAAGTTATTTTTTTATACAATTGTTGTACAATAAGAAGACAATTAAATGTATCTACAAGGAAGCTTATTCGACGCGTTGTACTTTCCAATACCTCCGAACAATGGTCAGTCTTCAGGGTATTCCCGGCCATAATAACATTGTACTAAAGTACAGTCAACCTAAATGGTAGTTCTATCTAAGTATATCTAAGTATACTTCTTTTTTCATACATCAAAACAAACAAAAATACAAGCAACGCGTCTTTTAAAAAAGAATTACTTTAATTATTAATTTAATAAAACAAAACCAAATTACTCAATTTATTTTCACAATTTCACAAAAATATTAATGGTTGTGTGGTCAAGGTCGTTGATTTTAGATACGGAGGTCGCGGGTTTGAACCCCAGTACGGACAGTTATGTTAGTAGGTTTTCCAATCAATTTGTGAATATCGATTCGAAGGCATGGATTTTTCTTATATATTGACTTTCTTCCTCCTACCCATACTATCTTAAAAACATGGCGTAGCAAGATCAATAAGCAAAAAATTAGTCCTGTCTTAGCCCTATATTTCTTTTGAAAAAATAATAAAGGTTGACCAACTGATTTAAAAGCAGTTATCGTTTAAACACTTATGTTGAGATAAACTCTATTAGTATTCCACATGCTTCACATTGGGAGAGGGCATGGTATTAAAAAAAATGTTCAAAAACATAAAAATAAAACAAACTATTTAAAATGTATATTTATATACTATTCCTATGGCCCAATGGGCTTCCGTGTTGAACTGCTTTTTTCGATCGAATTATCGATTTTTGTTCGAAGTGTGACGATGGCCATATATATATATCATGTATATAAATAACTTATATATGAAAGAATGTATCAATATGCAATATTTGGCAAAACACACAGTCAGCATGACTGCACGGGTAACATGTAAAGTACAAGTTATGCTGTGTGGACAATATAAATAAATATAAAGAATGTATGTCAGCTGTCGATATGCAATATTTTGCAAAACACACAGTCAGCATGACTGCACGGGTAACATGTAAAGTACAAGTTATGCTGTGTGGACAATATTGAGTATCGATAGATGCAACATGAGAACTATTGTTAATGACGAAACCTCGAATTATGAAAACACAATAGAATTAAAATATAGAATTTTGTTAACGTAGCATTTAAGAAATTAGTATAAATAATTGGGAAAATCAATAAAGAAAGTGACTACTTCAGAATCAGAAGTCAACCCAACAAGAACGTTTTATTAAACCTGAGTTAGAACGGCGAGCGTTACATGGAGGGGACACCCGGGTGTCCCCTCCAGCGTTACAGAAGGCATGGGTGTTTGTGATGTCAGAAAATTCTCCCCCACCCTTTTCAATCTAACTAATCTAAAGAATGATTTTTTACTTGTTTCCACATAACAACAAGCCTTTGTTAATTTTACGATAACACATACAAAAATATTTAATTAAAATATTATTAACTGCGCTGTACATTGTGCGGACTGTACGATATTAGGGCTGACCGAAAAGGGAGCGATTGCCGGGGCGGCTGTAACATTAGGTCAATCAGCAATCAAAAGTACGGACAGCAATAGAAAATAGAACCAGCAGTTATTCGTATACATCGTGTCCCGAAAATAATGTTATGTTTGAACGCACAATAACGTCTACGACGACAGCAAATGTTTCAGTGTTCCTATAATAAATCTAGTTTAGTTTTGATAGCCACCTGTGTGGTCGAGTGGTCAAGATCGTTGGCTACCGCTACGGAGGGCACGGGTTCGAATCCCAGTACGGGCACTTTTATAAATTGATTTTTCAATCGATTTATGAGTTTCTGTTAAAAAGGCATGGATGTATGTGATGTCTTGAATACCCTCCTCCCACCCATCCTATCATATGAACGGGGCGTATCGATAGAGATTAGCTAACCACTAGTCCTGTCCTAGCCCTTTCCTTCTATTCCTACTCTCTTTGGAAAGAGTGATAGAGCAACTGAGTAACAAGCAGTAAACTCCATTAGGAGTCCATATGCTCCATATTGGGAGCGGACATGGTAAAAAAAAAAAAAGTTTTAAAATCGATTCATTCTCCTCGTATTGAAATTAGCTCTTAGACTTTTTGAAAACGATGTATATCATAGTTGAGAAAGAATTTACATAATATCGAAATGGGTTTTGCGAAAAAGAATAATTATATTTGAAGAATTTTGTATTTTTAAAATGTATATGTTTAATTTAAGATTTCGACTGAAGGTGCTTGGTGGAATTTCAATATTAAATTTGGATCGTTCAAACTATGTACGTTCTCACAGATTTTGTCACTAACGACCCGGGTTTTGCCTTTCGGCATCTTCAGGCGTTCAAGTGCACGGATGAACTTGAACTGACGCTTTGTAAATGAATGTTTCGTGTTTATATATAAAAAAAATATATATCACTGAGTCTAAAGCCATTGCTGGCGAAAACGATAAGCTTATGAGCTTATCCTTTTCACGAAACATTCATTTACTAAGCGTCAGTTTAAGTTCATCCGTGCACTTGAAAGCCTGAAGATGCCGAAAGGCGAAACCCAGGTCGTTAGTGACAACATCTGTGAGAACGTACATAGTTTGAACGATTCAAATTTAGTATATGTTTAATATGCAGAAAACGAATATTATATTGAAAACAAAATTTTCGGTTATTTGAAATAGTGCTTCCCAAATTGGGGGCCGCAAAAATATTCAGTAGAAAGTACAAATATTTTTCCACATATCATATTTAGGGTATGTATATATTTAAGTCTGTTAAATCAGTGCTTGGGAGCCGCCGCGGGATACGGGATTGAGAAATTTTTAGCAAATTCCGAAAATTGATAGGATTTTAGAATCGCTTTAGAAGAGCTAAAAAAAAAACTAAAAGTATAGAAGGATAAGAGGACGACTAGACCCAGTTCCGATTCTACCCGTGTCAGAAACCCTGGTTGCCTCAAATCGGAACAAAAATTAAGTTTTAGAGAACGGAATTAAACAAATTATTTAATAACCTCATTCTAGTAATTTTTTATTTGATTAATCTTTTTTCTTACTATTTTCCAATAAACATGTTGACTGACTAAAGTTCTTGTAAAACATTGTCTGCTGCAATTTTCAGTTAAGAGTTTGTGTACTCTACGTTGCAAGCATACGTGGATAGAAATAATATCAATCGATTGAATGCGAGTCATTAGTTTTGATACGCACTGTATAAAAACATAGTACCCGTTCCTATCGCTGGCCGCACAGTTATTGCTAGAGGGCGCTAGGTGGCAAGCCCTGGAGGCGGAAGAGGAGGCTCGCCGGATATCGGTCGGGATTGTATTCACTAGAGGTAAGACATTAGGGAATCGTAGAAACAGGGTTTGGGAACCGCTGGTTGGATCAATAAGTTAACATTATAAAGCAACACCCGATCAAAGATATTTCAATATTGAAGATACAATAATTTTGTTTCAAATTGTTTCTGGAACATTACAGAAACTCATGCATTAAAAAGCAAACCACTTATTGACTAAGTACAGATTACAATGCAGTAACTGTTCACAATTTTACGTAGGTAAAACTATCCGTATATTAAATGAACATTTAGAAGATGAATTGAGCAAAGTTTTGTTTTACGAAAAAAATTGTTGGATGCGTTATAATAATTAAAAAGTCGTTAAGTATCATACATGATTTGCAAAATAATGCATATAGAGTTACTTAGAACCGTTTATCTCTGTAGCGATCAGGCTTTTCCGTTTGCAACGATGGTAAGGGAATACAATTTTTTAAAAACATTAGCGATGAAGGAGACTAGAAGAACCTTGACGCTAACGCGTCCTGGTACTTACAGCTCCATAAATTTGATATAAAGTATCATACAAGTAAAGTGGGCTCAGTAAATACACACTGCAATAGTGTTATGCAATCCACCAAAGCATTAAGTAAAGACGTGATTCTACGTTAATTAAAGTCCAAAATAAAAAAAATACTATTTTACTATTTGACTATTTGACTCATTTCACTTCTTGAAGGCTCAAATATAAGAGTAACGAAACACAGCGTCTCTTTTATGTCATTATATCAAATCATTAGTTCAATTTCTCAAGATCAATAGATTTTAACTAAGTAATAATATTTTTTATTATTAACAAGAACCAGTTCAAGCTCATCCATTCAAAGGCAAAACCTAGGTCGTTAGTGAGAAAAAATGTGGTAGTGTACAAAGATTAATATTAAAATTCCACTTAACAGGTTTAGACGAAATCTTAAATTAATTAATCAATATTTTCATTCTAGGAGATTAACTATAATACAGTATATCTTGGTACGTAAGCCAGAACATCTTTCACGTTTTTTTTAAATTCTAGAAGTTGTCACCCCCTGGTGATTATGATAACATGCATGCATCAATGGTTGATACCAACTTATTGTATCACTAGAAAATGTTAACGGATTGAAAGTATCTGGCTCTAGATTCTTGCAATGTAAGCCTTTGCGCTCTGTATCGTTTTCCAGCCCTGGCTGTCGATCGGATCCCCCGAACACTTAAGGGGCATTTCACTTACTTTTATTGGCCTGTGTGGAAGCCGATGAAATGATTGCGTCGAAGATAATTTCTCTGAATACTACTCAACCCCCCAAACCCCTAACACCCACTATTCTAGAATGTATCCATTCTCTATGATATCTTCTCATTTCGACGCAGTGGCTTCCAGCCCGACGGTGGAAAGAAATTAAATCAGTCAAGATTATAAATTTTGGCCCTCTACATTTGTAAACACATTTTTTTGTGCTTAAAACATGTTAATTGTGCTAGTCATATTTTGAGACATCACTTACAAAAGTAGCCTGGCTGACAATTCCATCGCTTAGATCAGTGATTCTATATTTTTAAAGTTTACCATAATCTGTTTGGCTTTTATGTGAAAATTAAATCTGTCATCTCAGTAAATCTATGTAAGACGAGAAACTCGCATGTTTATACTTCAGTTTTACTGAGTACTACATATGACTCAATTTAATAATTATTTTATTTCATTTTCAATTTTTATAATATATCAAAATAGTAAAATTAAAATCATTTGTTCTTAAACAAGCATTTGTGAAAATAGGATTGTCTAAGGATACCTCTGAAAGAGGCTAAACACGTGTCACAGTTTGTAGCATAATACGTGGAATAATCTTAGTTATTTTATTTTTTATATCAGTTTTTTATGACTTGTACATATTAAATATTAAAATTCAGCTCTATTTTTTCCTGGTACGTTTGCTTAGTTAGTTAACTTAAGCAAGTTGTTTTGTTAAATATTCAATGAAGCTTTTGAGATTAAGGGTCATTTATATTATATATAAAAGTATTATTACAGAAATAATTATAAAATATCATACACTTAATTAAGAAGTTAACAATATTTTTTATATATTATAGATTAAGAATGTTACAGACAAATTTAGCTATACATTTAAGACGATGTTTTTTTAAATGAATGTACTCTTATAACTTAAAAGTTTTCAAATGCAAGTCACTTAAAAATAGCGTTAACTCCGAATACAGTAGACTCTCGATTTACATTTTTTTTGAGCTTTTCAAAAAACGATAAATAATGTTTTAAAAAAATGTTACACTTATTTACCTCGACTGTAAAAAACAACATAAATATTAGCAAAACTATGATTACGAGAACGATGGATAATTGTAAGATAACAATGAAATAACAACTGTCGATTAACAGTACTACAATTCGTTTGACACTATTCATTCGCGGATTTTTTTCCTTTATCAATTGAAAAAGAATCTTAAATTATTAGCCGAAGGTTCTTTTGTTATATAACGTAAAGCGCCACTGTCCTTACCCCACCAATTTGACCAGCCTATCAACCCCACCAATCGTCAAGTACACGTGTTCTTTTCCTGTTGTGTTGTTGGATACTTTCCCGGTCATACACGTGTGGAAAAGTCACAGGAACAACGTTTGGTGCTACAATGTGTCATTGAATTGAAAAGTCTGTCTCCTAATAATTATCGTTATATTAATAGCGGATAATGCAGTTTCGGAGTTAGTTATCTTAGTATCTATTAGTTATGCCCCGGGGTCTGCTTCTTCTCTTTCCAAAATATAAAACAAGTTCCATTTGGCGAATTAGAAAAGTTTATTCATTCTGATTAATTTGATGAGGAAGTATGCATTTGATTGTTTATGTCGGAAAATTTCTGACTTTTTTATAGTGTAAAAAAATTCTCCCGTTGAGGTCAATAGGCTATCGGCTCGTAAAAATAAATTTATATTTCATTTATACTACTGTGATTGAAACATGTGTTTCTTCACCTTACGACCAGCTATAATTAGTAATATGTTAACATCTAAGGTAGACTTAAACAAAATATAGTGATTTTAAACACTAATTCAACATTTTTCATTCAGTATCAGTTCCGGTTTCGCTTATCAAGCTCATCACCTAGCACCTGTGATAGTTTTTGCTGTCGAATATAGAGAGATTACGACTGTTCGGATGGTTATAATATCATCTAAAAAAATTGCTCCCAACGTTTTTTGCTTAATTCCCACCTTACACCATTGTTCAGAATATCATTCCTAACCAGGATATTCTAACGCAAACTGGGATTCGAACCTACGAGGTCCGGCATGGAAGCCAACGACGTTGATTTCCGTATCATGGACCCGGCAAAAAAAACCCAATGATTTTTTACTAACTAATTACTCAATGATTGTTCGCCTGGGACGGTAAAATTCCTCCCAATGGAGGAACTCGTCACCAGTTCGGAACCCCTGATAAACCTCGTGTAAAGACTTCCAGTGTGTGGAAGACCACATCCAGATCAATCGGACACACACGCAAACCTTGCTTTGCAAACGCGTGTCCAAAAATCATTCAATGACGGTCGAACAAAGAAAGAAACCATTTAGTTTTATATCTTCGGCACTAATAGAAATGATGGGTTTGTGTGTAGTGCAATCGACACAGCCTCTAAGCCTGCTTGGGCAGATAAAGGGTTTATTTATTACAATTAACTGTATATAGTTTTTATGTTGTATAAAAAAGGTAAAAATCGAAAAAGATAATTTTAAAAAATGTCATTGGGTAAATTGACGTTTGCTCGCTAGTGTCGCAGATCTGATATCCGGAGTGCTTTTATGTTTTAATTATTATTATATATGGATCCATTAGAGGTGTAGTGAGCCAAGTGGTATTTGAGAAAAAAATAATTTTGATGCTTTCTAATATTTTACACGTCTTAAAGTATCGTAAAAGTGAACCTAACCTAACTCAGATAATACACATTGTAATAGAATTATCTCCGTAAATCAAAAATATGCAATCTGCCAAAGCACCAAGTAAAGACGTGATATTAATTAGAATACATTTTAAGCAAATGATAAAATGTTCTGAAAAAAAAGTAAAATATATTTTTTCATTTTAAGCTATTATAAAATAAACATTATTTTTGTTACTATACACACTCATTTCTTAAATGACCATGATACAACATTTTAAACATTTAGAAAACTTCAAAGCCAAATAATTCAAAATAGTATTTTATTTCAGAAAAGTGATGGTTTATTATCTTAGCTTATATGCTAACCAAATACCAAATGTATTCATATTAAAAGATATTATATACGTTGTAACCTTTATTGACATTTTTTTTACTATTTCAAGTACTGAACTAAGGTAATAAATTGCCTACGCCGTAATTAAAAAATACTTACCTCAAAGACACGACTCGGTTGAATGTTTATATTATTCAAATCACATAATAAAAACAAACTCGCGCGGATGAAATATTTATTTTTTTATTTTCCTTTCATTAGTATTTCATACTATACAAACACCACATTATCAAATGCGTTCGTATTTTGATTTCATCAAAAGATCTTTAAAAAAATTTGAAAAAACACTTCCTGGAATTTCGAACGGCTAAGCAAACACGCGGGAGATTCGAGCTTTTCAAATACGAGCGAATTCTAATAATATTACGTACCTTATAATTTTTTATCAAAGCTTCAAAATCAAAGACTAACACTGCCACTTTTTAAAAAAATCAAACTAGCTCAATTAAACTACAACTTTATAATGGCAAAACGAATTAAACATATATATATTGATAGCGAAAAAAATAATCACAAATCATCATTAAATCAGTTCGTATATATTTTCCGAGCTCTTCTTCTTCTTCTTCGAAATTTTTTTTTTTTTGCACACTTGAACATTTGAATTATTCTAAAAAATTCAAAATATGAATACTGTAGTGCAGTCGATATAGTATAGGGCAGCTCAATAATGATATAACTGGGTGTATTCCTAAAGAAATAAATTTAGAGAACTAATTACTCTAAGATTTTCTGGCTTATTCAATAAATAGGTTTGCAATTGATTTTTCACACCAGTAAATTTTCTGATTATTTAAAAATGCATCAACCCCCCTTTCCCTCCCCCGTTGAAGGCAACGGGCTTACAGCTAGTTAATATAATTTCAAGAAAGGACACCTGTGTGGACGAATGGTCAACACCGTTGGCTTCGGTTATTAAGGTCACGGGTTTGAATCCCAGTACGGACAGTTTTATTATTTGTTTTTTTCAATCGATTTATGAATTTATGTTCAAAGGCATCACAAACATCCATACGTCCATATGTTTGTGATGTCTTGAATACCCCTCGTCCACCCATCGCTTCCTAAAAACGGGTCGTAGCGAGAGTCTAGTCTAGTCTAGGCTAGTCCTGTCCTAGTCTTATCCTTATACTTCTACTCTCTTTATAAATAAGAGAGGTTAACCAACTGAGTAACAAGCAGTTCTCGTAGACACACTTTTGTTGAGATAACTCCATTTTGAGTCCACATGCTCAATATTGTCAGCGGACATGGTAAAATGGATCATTAAGAAATAAAAAAAAAATTATCGGTTTGACTCATCACGAGAATGTTTAACTGATGTCATGTTTCGACTGAAACATGAGTTTATGACGAGTCATGCTCATGAGCGAAACTGGTCCTTATCTTAATAAAGAATCATTGTATAAGTGCTAAAAAATTTTTTGATATTATTTTAATTTAATGCAGTAAGTTTTATTATTTAAAAAAAACATACACAGTTAAGTATACAAAGTTTTATATGTTTTGATACTTAAATTGAATTTTTGGAAAAAAATCTGTTTTAAGCCGGTTAGCCGGTTTTTCTTATTTGAAAAAAAAACCGAAAACCGGTTAGTTGATTTGTACGGTTAATTGGATACCAAAGGCGTAGGTGGGAAGCTTAACATATATGCCTCTAAATACAATATTCATAAAATTATTTTAAAGTCAATTGATACAAAAACCTAACAGAGCTAACTATGTAGGTATTGGTTTGGCATTTACTTGGTAGAACTCCATTTTAATAGGGTAAAAATATCAAAGTATTTTATATGTTATGCGTTGATAGATATTTCGGCTTTCGCCATCGTCAGAACTATGCTTAAACGTATATTTGCTCAGCTGTATATACTGCCTAAAAAGAGATACACAATGCATCATATTATTCACTTTAACATACTAACATACTTGTATATCTCTTCTTAGCCAGTATATATAGCTGAGCAAATTTACGTTTAAGCATAGTTCTGACGTTGGCGAAATCCTAAATAGCTATCAACGCATAACATATAAAAAACTGTACAACTGAAATACTTTGATATTTTTACCCTATTAACTATTTAGGAACTGAAAGAGCGTTTTATGACTTCTAATTCTTATCCTAAAATCTTTAAGTTGTTGTCTTTAAGTTTATCATAAAAACCGCTTAGATAGTATGAAACTAAAAAGCAGAGGTGGCAATATTTCATATCACAAATCCCATTTCATACCTCAAGCCCCTGAGCTGATATAATACGTACATGTCGTCGGGGCGAGTGGCACAGCGCAATGACATATCTCTGTAGATAAAACAGGTATCCAGACATTACATAGAAAGAGTATCAGAGCTTATTCCTGTATCAGGATAAAAAAGGGGGTTGTGTGTAAATATACACCCAGCGTAAATCAGCCAGGATGTTTCGTGAGAAAACGGCGATTCTCACTTAGGATTTTTGTCTTATATTTCTGTACATGGGAGGTAAACTATACGATGTTAAAAATGGCATTTTTTCACTATGAAAAGCTCATAAATTCTGGAACATGTTAATATTCGTACAACTCTTATTAGATTTGATTTTTTTCAATTCATCGTGAATATTTTTACTAATATATCGACTGTGAAAACAAAAAAGGGCGTAGCCTTCACATAACTAATTTTACAGGAGTCACAAAAAACATTTTTGGATGATTTTGTGCTAAAGGAAAATTATACAATATACACAAACTTTTAATACATGAAGACTAATAAACTGGCTTTGAATTGACTTTATCTGATATTAATGTTTTTTTTTTATTAAAAAAAACTTTTTTTCAGTATTTTTTCTTGATTTCTACACGCCCTTCTTTTTTAAACTTCAAAGCTAAATTTAAATACTAATTTGGAATTTTCAGCTTACATCCTTTTGATAGAATGAATGTGTAATAAATTGCATAGATTGTGATTATCGAAAAAAAGTTGTGGGTTACGTCCTTTTTTCTTCTCACAGTCGATATGTATGTGATTGTTTCTATGCTTTAAAAACCAATTAACTCTCGCGGCTCGGAGACTAGAAAAATACTTCTCTGCCGATGGGGGTCGTTTAGGGACCCCAGTGGCATCCTCATTATTGGCCTTATTCTTATGAATTTCAAAAAAAAAATAGTCTAAGGGCTTTAAAATATCTCTTCACATCATTCCTCATAAATTTTTTCATAAAAATCCGTGGTGTTTTAATAAATAATCATATTTTAAGTTGCGCGTAAAAAAGCCGTCATCCCAGCACAAATATGAATTTGCAACTGACGCGTTTAGCCTAGATATCTTACGAACGATCGCTGATAAGCGGGCGCTTATCTCGTTGTCACGTATTTATATAAACTACAAAATGTCCAAAAAACTATGATAAAGAATACTTTAATTATAAACATTGTATCACCCATATTAAAATAGATATTTAAGAAAATGTGGGTATTGGGGTCGCATTTCTTGAGCTTAGAACCGGAAAAGTTAAGTACCAGGATTTTTCTAGTGAATACTGAATTTCTGTACATCTCTTACGAAATGACCACAGTTGTAATTTAATGTCACCCGATAATGTTTAATGACAAACGAAAATAGCTTTTGATTAATTAGTTTGAATCCCTTATACACAAAAATAAAGTCACATTTCTCAAGCATGACACCCCATGTTGCATGGAGCCTTCCGCGGGAGTAAAAATAAAGATAACCTCACCTGCCTGAGAGCTTCCCATTCACCGTCACATGAGCGACACCCACCCCCGCCGCCGAGACCCGCGCAAGATCTCGAACCGACTATTCTACGCTTCTCAGTAATGAGAAAAATATTACTAAGCTAGCCCCAGGCGATTTTAATTTGCCGGGATATCGCCCCCTGTATATTATAAGTGGGGCCCCTGAATAAGTGAGGCGCCCTGTATCTACGTACAATCGGGCCCCCACCTTGTTCATACCTCAGAGGTGAATTCGGAGATCCGAGTGTGGTGCGATAGGATGTGGATGTCTCTCAAACTGTGGTTTGTGATAACTATGCGTTTTACAATCTTAGCTTAAGTCAAATAGTTAATTTATTATTTATGAACTTATTTGTTATTTTAAATAGTTTATTTTTCTAACAGTATAACTAATAGCAATATGAAAAATTTGATTAGGTGGTTTTCGGCAAAATCCATTCGGTAAACGAGACATAAAATAGTCATGGCCCGAAAATTTCTTGTTTCTCAAAATTGCACTACCTACTGTAATAGTTTTTATAAAAAAAATATTTTTAACGAATATTTCTTATATATAAACACTGACGGTAACTCAAAAGTCATGCAAACTATTTTTTAAAATAAATTATAGCAGATGACAATATTTTATTGTAAATATTTTTTATTACACATCATTCGAGGGATTTCTTTGATTTTGTCAAATAAACCATTTTTTGAAAAATACTACATAGAGTCAGTAATTTGATGGGTATTTTAGAATATTAGAATTTGTTTCATTTGTGTACCGTGCTCGCATTTTGTTTTATTAAATAAATAAAAGATTTCAGACTTTATTTGTATTAATTCATTAAAATGTATAGACATTATTCAAATTTTATTAAATATTTGGCAAACTTCAAATCTCGTTATGTTGTAATCAAATTTCCTCGGAACGAAAAGTCGATTTTCTGCGATTTTTTTCTTGGTGATTCTAAGAATCTCTTGTGTATACAATAGTATTTAAATAAATAGCGACTATCATTCGTATATATTAGAGGACTGTGTAGCAACGTAGTTTTGTGCTAATGCTCTTGAGGAAAGCATAGCACACCTGTGCTACGAAACGTACCCTAAATAACAGAATCCAAAGTCATAACGGACAGTCTAGGGTAAATTGATGGACATTTGAGATGAAACTAAAAAGCCATTTTTTGTTTGTGGAAACGGTGGAATATCGCCTACCTGATTTTTACGAAACGATTGCCTGCACCGCTTCGGGCGTTACTCATTAGCTGGCGCTGTTTTTGTGATGCGGAGACGCGAAAAATATGCCAAGACTACATTGTTGGACTATACATTTTTATTACGCATGTACTTATCATTATTATTACTCATTTGGTTTGCGTCCCCGCTACAATGATAAAAACTCCCTTAAAATATATTTTTTATTATTATTATACCTGACAACACTATCAATAAAATAAAAAAAAATGCAAAAGTGAAGTATGTCGTTAAAATAAAGAACATTTTATAATATGTACTACGTTTATCTCAAAACCTAATTGTCATTTATATAATATATTGTAAGGAGTGCAGTGGATTTTGAGTCGGGAGTCGTGAATTTTAGTGTTTTTCTGGAGGTGGAGTCGAAAAAATTAGTAGTCTATTCATCATATTGATTGGTAAAACGAAATAAAATTATTCTACATTTGAATGGTTCGTGAATTTGAAGTTTTGTCACTAACAACCCGAGTTTTGCCTTTCGGCATCTTCAGGCGTTCAATTTAGCAAAATTTAAGAAATCAATAGAGCACAATTGAAAAGCTTACCAATTTTGAATGAACAGATAAATCTGCCGAATTCCCCACTCTTATACCCTATATGTTAGCGACAAATCTATTGTGAATTTGAATAATTTGAACGATACAAATTTAATATTGAAGTTCCACCAAGCACCTTCAGTTGAAATCTTAAATTATAGAATTATTCTTGTTACTAAAATTATCTGATAGTATCAATTCGAAGTCGGAGTTTTTCTTCTAATACTTATTTAAGACTTCAGTCTGAATTGGAGTACCCATTTATTTACTCGATTCAACAGCCCTGGCTATAAACCAAAATCCAAAACAGTAAAATACTTTTTCTAAGTATTCTGATTTTTTAGTAATAAAACAGCGACGTAGCCTCAGTATTTTTTAAAAATATTTTTTCATTATTTTACTAAACGAAACTGCCATGATTTAAAACAATCATTTTTTTATTAAATAATTACTAAAATAAAGTGTGATCAAAATTTTTCAAAAAAATAAAACATTTGTGAATATTGATTTGAAACATTAGAAATGTTGAGGAAAAATGGTACCGGAACACCGTTCCACCGCGTTACATGGAGAAAAAAGCTCTGGATGTGTGTGGTATTAGTTTTTTTCCTACCATCCCATGCGTAGCAAAAGCGATTTTCTAACCAATATTCCAGCCCCAACGCCGTATTTGTAACCTCACTTTGTCAGAGATGTCAAGCGACTAACTAACAAATAGTTCTCTTTGACCAACTTTTGTTGTGATAAGTTTTATTATAAATTAAAATTCGAAGCGGAACTAGTAACAAATAAAGTTTATAATAATAAAGTTTATAAATACATTAGTAAACAGCATAAAAATTTGATCAACCATATTTGCAACAATACAAGTTAAGATCAGGATTTCCCAAACTTTTTCTGGAATGGAACACTTTGCAAGTCCGGTATATATAACAGAACATTTAACTTAATTTTTGAGGTAGCTAGATTTATCAACCATGAAGGTGTTCTTTCGTGCATTGGTGGGCTAGAAAGGGCTTGCAGGGGCTCGCGCGAGCCTCTTGTTAAATATTACTCAGACCAACGAGCTCCTTGTTAAATTAAGATAAACATTATTCTCAGATATTCGCGTTATATAATCTATAAATATTCAATATATTTAAATTAAGAAAATTGTAATGTTAATTTGGGATTTCTGACGTACATTCTTCAGCTATTGATATTGAATAAATTACGATATACTGCGTGCTATTACAAAATATAAGTGAATAAAGTTTCTTCACAAACATCTTCTCAAACACCTCCTCTAGAGAATCACGAATAGCTATAAGATTTAGCGAACCCCTTGTTACCGTATTGGCAGCCCACCGTTGCTTTCGTGCCTCCGAGAAGACCAATAACGCACTTCAAAGTTCATCAAGTTTTAATAGTGCTTTTCCTCTGGATAGACATTTTATTCAGTATGTTATAAAATGTGGTTTATGTCCTCTACCTATTTTATTGCACAATTTTTCTAATAATCTAGTTTGAAGTTGTCTAGATCTTACATAGTTTATCATTTTCAAGGCTTCTATAACATTTTTTTTTAAATTGGGTTGCAGCGGATTCCATTTTTTTTTTCTGAACACCTACTCTGGCTCCGAGGAACACCAGTGTCCTGCAGAACATAGTTTGGGAAAACCTGCTTTAGAAAAATGATGACTAAAAAATAATAGTCTATCAATTATTTAAATTATATTTTTTAATAAATTATCAAAACATTATAATATTTCATCGAAGTCGGTTGTAGAAGGCATCCAAGCGCACAGTAATCCGTTGACGGAAGTAATGTCGAAGCGGCTCTTCACAGAGGCAAATAATTTCTTTGTTTGTTTTCACATTTTAACAATGGTTACACATTATATATAAATGATTTAATATCAGGAACCACCCACCCCTTGGGTCGGGGGGAGGATTTTTTGCCCGAAAGCCTTGATGCAAAAACATTGGCACGTGAGCGTTACTGGCAAACGAGTTGTAGCTAAAAATTTGAATTCATGTGAGACTTATAATAGAAATATATATATCGCCTGCTGTGGTCCAGTTGGTTTGAGCTTGCTCTACCAATCACGCAGGTCTGGGTTCGATTCCTGGTAAGATCACAGTGAATTTTGAATATTATTCAAATACACAGGGTGTTTGTGGTGTCAATTCACATTATTCCCTCTCCTCCCATCCTTCTGATCCTTTAATAACTGGGTGTAGCAATAGCGATTAGTTTACCACTAGTTCTGTTCTAGCCTTATCCTTCTCTACCTACTACTCACTTTAAAATAAAGGTTGAGTGACTAAGTAACAAACAGTTCTCGTAGAAAGAAAATCTATTGAGATACCTCTATTATTGGGAGTGGACATGGATTTAAAAAAAAATAGAAAATCTTTAGTCATATTATTTATATTGATGAAGCTTAGAAGTGAGTGAAAAATAAGCGATCACTACTTAAACACGACACTGGCTTTCTGTTTATTTTTACAGATGACTGCTAGTGGAATAGAATAAAAATAAATACTTTACTCAGATGGAATGTTTTGAAAATAATATTATATTAAGCCACATTTTATGAATTACACGACTGTGTGTAAATAAGTATTTTTTCTCAATTATAGATGTCGTTGCAGACCGCTTTACTAACCCTTAAAATTGTAAAATGAACGACTCCTTAAAAGTTACTTCCTACCAAAATACAACTTTTATATAATAATACATACATTTTGCAATTAAACATTCTTAACTTTTCCGGTTCTAAGCTCAAGAAATGCGACACCAATACCTACATTTCCTTAAATATCTATTTTAATATGGGTAATACAATGTTTATAATGAATCTTTTCTTATATCATAGTTTTTGGACCTTTTATAGTTTACGTAAATACGCGATAACGCGATGCGATAACGAGATAAGCGCCCGCTTATCAGCGATCGTTCGTAAGATAACTACGCGTGAACGCATCAGTTGCAAATAAATATTTGCACTGAAATTACGTCTTTTTACGCGCAACTTAAAATATGATTATTTATTAAAAAAACACGGATTTTTATAAAAAATGTATGAGGAATGATGCAAAGAGATATTTTAAAGCCCTTAGACTATTTTTTTTTTGAAATTCATAAGAATAAGGCCAATAATGAGGAAACCACTGGGGTCCCTAAACGACCCCCATCGGTAGAGAAGTATTTTTCTAGTCTCCGAACCGCGAGAGATATTATAGTAATATCTGGTTACTTAGATATGAAATTTTACAATATTTATATACATATCTGTTTTAACAGTAAAAAATTTTAGTTAGAAAAAATATAATAATATAAACGATAAAAAAAGAAAATACAACCAAGCTTATCTTAGAAGATATTAAATCTATTTTGAATTGTTTTTAATTTAACGTATCATGATGTACATCATGACTTTATTGTTTTGTGAGAATATTCTTTTAAATACTAATTAAACATATGATCGTTTGTAAAATAAAAAAAGTGTTTTTGATCAAAATTTGAAGCAAAATGATATCATAAAATGAAGACGAATTAAAAATATTCCAACTAAAATACTCATTTGCCATTGGTTTAGCATCACTTATCTAAGGGATGCGAATAAATCTTCTGGTCGATCGCGGCGTGGAAATGACAGGATGTGGCCCCGGATGCCGGGTGGTAGGAGAGGGGACTTAGGGGGATTAAATGGGGTTAAGGGGGTTGCGGGGGGTTAACGAAAATATTCAGATTATCTTTGAATAATGATCCAATTTTCATTCTTTTCATTTTCCGATGCGTGATTCTCTTTCTCTCTGCGGTCGACTCGTAAAAATCCAAAGCATTTTTGGCCTTTTTTACAAGTTATAAATTGGTACGTTTGCAAACGGTTGGGAGCGGATGTATTTTTGTCATTTCAATGAAATATAAAAAAAATGATAAATTGATTAATTTCGAATATTTTCTGAAAAATTTAGTACCTATACGTATTTCATTCTATTTGACAGATTGTCACCTAAATATAAAATATAAATTTAAAATTAATACATTTTTTTTTGTCATTGATAAAGTAACTTGTAGTGACAGAAGCATTTTCAAACGATACTTTAAAGATAACTTTAAAAAGAGTCAGCCTTAATTCTTTTATTCCATGGATTATCTAACAAATAATGACACGTGTTTTGTTTAATTGAGAATCATATTCAAACAAACTTTTGTAAGGTTTATAAAGAATAATCTAAGCATTGATTCTTATTTTTATATTATGAAGACGTGAATCTGTGAAGTAAAATAGTTATCAAGTTTAATTGTAAATGAAAAATAAACTTGCACGTACGTTACCTTACTTTGAAAAGGTTATATTAACACTTTACCATGTTTGAGATACAACCGTATGAATATTTGACTGATCATACGAATGTTGTTTATAAATCGATTATAAAAAGTCCTATTGTTTCTTAGAAGCTTGTAAAATTATTCTATGAAAGAAAGTTTCTCGATAGAACGCTTGAATCGTGCTAACTTCGTTATTTAAAAATGTACGACACTGAAATTAATATATATGTAACACTTTAGAATCCTGCTAACTTTTTTTTTTTTAAAAAAGTATGATTTTGAAATTAATTTATATGTTAGATTGTGGCAAATACAATATTTGTATGTCAAAATGTCAGTTAGAACCTTTTCAAAGTAAGGTAACGCGTATTTATCGCCAAATTCAGTGAAAATATTTGTCAAATGATGCTTAGAGAGAAGACGAAACACATGCCAATCTACCAATACTACATGTGTAACAAAAAAACAATCACTTATAGTTGTATATTTAAAACGAATGTTTACAAAGTGACATATGTATTCATTAAAAAGATTGGTATTTTATTTATTGAATTCCATTACTATATAGAAGGGTTGGCCACGACGTTGTCAGTGGTCGACTGCGTAGTCTTTCTAAGTCACCCGCATAACGATTTGAAACAAAAATTGAGTGTGTCTTTTATTATCTATCTATTTTGTTTTTCTTTCATGCACATTAAATTCTACTTTGAATTAGTTCATTTTTTTAAATAACTTAGCACATATAGTATCAGCAGACCACTACGACTAATTTCAGTATGAAGCCGCCCGCAGATGTCAAAAGTTTGGCCACTCCTGTTATATAGTAACTACTATTTAAATAGTTATTTCTAGAATCATCCAATCTTGTCTTAGTCCTATTCTATTATTCTCTACTCTCTTCAAAAATTTGAGATTGAACGACTGAGTAACAAGCAGTTTTTGAAGAAAACTTTGGTTAAGTTAAGCTCCATAAGGAGTCCATATGCTCCACAGTGGGAGTGACCATAGCTAAAAAAAATAATATAAACTAATCAAAAGTTGCTTTAAATACTGACCAGAAAAAACACTTGCAAGACTTCTTTTTTCAGCCTTAAAAATTAATATCGTTATTTAATGTGTTATATTGGGTTGCTAAGACCGTGCTAATGTTTTTAATTATAAATAATCACTTAAATTTAAATTCAATTGTAAGCAATAATTTCATATTTGCCAACGTTCCAGGAAACACTAAAGTCAGTTTATTAATACTACTTTTTACAGTGTAAATTAGAAAAATCGATGATAGATTGTATTGTGTCCAAGTCAGTATTTTTATCTAAGTTAATAAAAGTTTATACATAGATCTGATGACGGCATAAGCAGAAATAGCTATCAACCCCAATAATAATATTTATTTTCTAATCCATGTCCGCTACCAATGTGGAGCATATGGCCTCATAATGGAGGTATCTCAACAGAAGTTATTTCTACGAGAACTGTTTGTTACTCAGTCGCTCAACCTCACTTTTTTCGAAGTGAGTAGTAGGGAAAGTAGGATAAGGCTAGAACAGGACTATTGGTTGGCTAACCGCTATTGCTACACCCAGTTATTAAAGGATCAGAAGGATGCGAGGAGAGGAATTGGTTTGAATTGACATCACAAACACCCAGTCTTCGGTCACAACTTTGAATTGAATAATTCTCAAATTCACTGTGATCTTACCGGGAATCGAACCCAGACCTGCGTGATCGGTAGAACAAGCTCTAGCAGGCGACAAAATAAGATGATAGTAATAATTGTTGAACTAAAATACTTTGATATTTTTTACCATTTTTTATATTTTTGGTTTTGTTTTGTCATAAAACTTTATATTGAGTTAGTATAAAATTGACATCTAAATTTCACAATAGGTAATTTGGACTGCCGAAATAATATGTCGTAAATTAAAATCAAATATAAATTATTTTTGCAACCACAAGACATATAAATACTTCAACGCACCTAAAGTTGCCTATTTCAACTGCCCATAAAACAAAACACTTGCTTTATCAGAAACAACTGTTTACCCCTTCGAAAATTTGGTTATTTATTTCCTTGTAAAAATCCACTATTGTAAATAACCTAATGCAATATAAAGTCCACTTCGGGATTCAATAGATGAATATCTAGAATTCTTTGCTGACCCTTGGGCTATACAGTATGGCTCAGATAATATGTACAGTTAATTTTTTTTTTTTGAAAATGCTGATGAATATATAAATACTTATAATTTAGTTTTCACAGTATTATGCAAAAAAAATCTTATTTTAAAAAAACATTGTTTTGAAAAAATCAGCTTTTTCAAATATCATAAAGCGAACTAAAATTCGTTGAAGCGGTAAACAATAAGACAAACACAAAAAACATCTAACCAAAAATTTTACAGCTAGAAAACTTTAATTCGTCTTATTTTCTTTGAGAATCTGTATATATAAGAACTCTGTGCAACTAAAAAGTGTTATGTTATATACAGGTTTCTGCCGAAAATAACTGCCTACGAAATATACTTAATTCGTATTACTTTTTAATATATCTAAATAAATATTTGTAATATGAATCAATTGATTTTTTTCGACAATATTTGCATTCATAACCAAACACCTAATTTTGACTTATTTTTTTCTGGCAGTATATTACCATGGATTATTCTGAAAATACAATATCCAGGGCTATTTTCCAGGGCTGTAGAGTCGCGTGAAAAAAAGACGACTCCGACTCCGAGGAAATTTTTCAATAATTTCATTTTAACTTATATATATATATATGTATACCATCAGATCATCTTTAGTCAGCCAAGCATGAAATGTTAACACTTTTGACTATTTTGTTTAAATACACATTAAATATATGTTTCAAAAAAAAACGAGCCGCTCATTTTTCACGATTCCGACTCCGGTCAAAATACCGTGACTGGGACTCCGACTCCACAGCCCTGTTATTTTCTATCTTTCATTATTTCAAACATGTCTTTTTTCATTATTTGTTTTTTTTTACTGGAAAATAGTGTTTCATGATAAAAAAACAATAGTAATATTTTTGACACTATATTTGATATTATTTAAAGCAAACATATTTAAAAAAATAAAACTATGCTTGAAGACGCGGTCACAAATTATTTTGTGTACTCAGCTTCAATTGGTCAACATATGCATATGTTCTAATTGTATTTAGTATAGAGTAGTATAGGTCATTTATTTCTCGGACGTGTTGTACCAAAACCCACAGTGCGGACAAAGAGGGGTGGGTGTTTTTGTAGCCAAAACGTCGCAAAAATACGCTATTTTGTAAACATAAGGGGGGAATGGGTGACAGTTGCACTTCCAATGCGCTATTTAAGATTTATTTAAAGATAGTGACGGTATTGTATGAAGGAAAGTGTTTTATTGGAAACGATTCTTTTGTTTCTGTTCTTTGTACGTCGTTTTTGTTTTTCTTTGAATGATATTTAAAATGGATTTATTTATTATTTAAAAATGTTGAATAATATCTATTCTTCTAATGATACAAACTAAAAATGAATAAGTAAGAATTTAGAAAATTTTATTACATAGTATTCTTAACTATAAATTTGTTTTATTATCATGCTCGTTGCCTGCTGTGGCCCAGTTGGTTAGAGCTTACTCTACCGATATCGCAGGTCTAGGTTCAATTCCCAGTAAGATAACAGTAAATTTAAGAATTATTCAATTCAAAGTTGACTTGATGGACATCCGGGGCGCCGGAATCCCACCGGTCGAAAGAAGAGGCAGGCAGGATTGAGGCTTTCCGGAGGCATCCGCATATCGTGACCCAGCCAGTTCCAACGTCTCTTCATAACCACTGACGTGACGGGACGCTGTCTTGTACGCTCCCTTATCTCTGACCACCTTACCTCAGAATGCAAGCGTTGAATAAGTGGCATTTGGTTTTAATCGCGCACAGCTGTGTGTCGCAGACAGTCCGCATTGAGTTGAATGTGGCTTCAGCCATTCCTAAATGAATGGCGAGCTCCTTTTTTGTACTACCGTCTTCGGGGTAATGTACGCCGAGGTATCTGAAGCTGTCGACCCTCTCGATGATCTGTCCCGCGCTGGTAAGGGTCCTATCAGAGTCATGACAGGTTTGGTTACACATCACATTGGTCTTACTAGTATTAATTTTTAGACCAATGCGGCCTTTTTTATTTACTTGAATGTATATAAAAGTAATGAAGTTATTCCTGGATTTATTTCATAACCTCAAGCTGATATTTGAAATACAACTTATCGTTTAAAAAAAACAATTTCAAAAATATATTTTATTCTTCTATTAGGTTTAATTTGTCCATTTTCTCTCTTTGAAATACACAAGAAGACGAAAAAATGTTTTATTACATGAATATTAGTGACTTGTGTACTCCTTCAAAAAGACGATCACATTTGATCAAAAGACGACTACAATGTTCAATCAACCGCTACAAATTTCCCCGATGGTTAAAAGAACATCGTCGAGTGGACTCTAGAGATCGTTTGATATCTCCACCAACGAAGAGGAGATACTTGACGATGGAAAAACATGGAAAAATGAAAATATGGAAATCCTTTGAATATTTATTTATTCGATCCGCGGGGCCAGCGACCGATTTAATGAGAGACAGGAAAATAATAAAATCAAGGGACGTTCAATGTCACATATATCAAAATATATTGGGTACGTAACTTTTTTAAGTATTCAGGAATAAAAAAGTATATTTCCGACCCTGAAGTCAAATAGCTAATGATTTGAATCCCAGTACAGACTGTTTTATTTTGTGATTTTTCAATAGGTTTATGAAATTTTGTTTTAGGTCTATCTTACTAAATTTTTAATGTTTTTGTTCAAGAATTCGAGCTTCTGTAAGTACGGATGAAAAAAACAAAACAAACATAGTTCTGACGCTGGTGTAATGCCGAAATAGCTGTCAACGTTCAAGTTCATCCGTGCACTTGAACACCTGAAGATGCCGAAAGGCGAAACCCGGGTCGTTAGTGACAAAATCTGTGAGAATGTACATAGTTTGAACGATTCAAATTTAAAACAAACACAGCTTCATGGCATGAAACTATGTTGATAATTAAATACTCAAAGCAAAAAGACACTTGTAGCTTTGAATCAAAATTATTTTTTTATTGAATCTCTAAATATGTTTGTATTAAGTGTTGATGGAAAATATTTTTTAATGAACTGTTATTTTAAGTATTATATGAATTAAAATGATAATTTTTAAAAGACTTTATTCTAAATATTATAAAATGTAAGTTTCGATATGTTTTCTTGCGTGTGTTGCTTTGATATATTGCCATTTTTTAATGCTCGATCACTACCAATGTAGAGCATATGGTCTTGTTATGAAGTTATCTTAACAAAAGTTTTTTTCAACGAAAACTGTTTGTAACTAAGATGCCTAAACTCTCTTTTTCGAAGAGAGTAGGGTGTAGTGAGTAGAGAGTAGTTAACTTATCGCTTTTGTAACTTTCCGTTGTATGATTGGAAAGGTAAGAGGGAAGTTTAAAACATCACAAATATCCATGCCTTCAAACAGAAATCGATAAAAAATCAATTGAAAAAATGTTTTTCGTACTGGGACTAGAACCCGTGAGATCCACATATTGCCATACAGAATAATAGTGTTTTCAAAAACAATACAATTAAACTTATTCATATTCTAAAACACCCCCCGTAAGCCGCGGTCCATCGAAAAAAAGGCATCGTTAGTATTCAGTGAAAAAATACATCGTAAAAAAAACAAGAAAGAAAATCATCATTTTGAAAACCACTCCAAATGTGGAATTTTCCAAAGTGTGGGGTTCTTCAAGCTCTCGCTATTCACGGACAGGGCTGATCCACCCTATTTGCTGGTCGTTCCAGTACTGCCTGGGCGGATAACGCTAGATTTAGTGCTTGTCGTGAGGTTTCTGTGAATACAGATCGAGTTGTAGCTCATTTTTCTGAGGCATGTATCGCAAACCACTAGACGGCTTCCGAACAGAGACTGACGATACTCGTGGCTGTTGATCACATGGGCGTCACGAGACCAAAAGGTTCGACACAATAAACATTTTCAATAAAAACAATATTCGCCAGGTCAGGGTGTTCACTGTCAATAATTCGTGGAAAGACGTTATGTTCAAAAAGTTAAATGCAAATTTTTACTAATTCCTACTTAAAATCGATATCTTAGAGATGATTGCTTCCAGGCTTCATTTTACTGTTTCCATCTGATTATTTTTAATTAAATCATTTTTGAAATGTTCCCATTCATTTTTTTAATCCATTTCCGCTCTTAATGTGGATCATATGACCTCTTAATGGAGGTATTTCAACAGAAGTTTTTCTACGAGAACTGTTTGTCAACCTCTCTTATTCAAATAGAGTAGTAGAGATCGACTTCGACAGGCTTCGACAGGAATAGCCGTTAACTAATCGCTCTCGCTACACACAGTTATTAAAGGATCGGAGTGGGTAGGAGTGAGTTTTTAGTAATCGCTAACACTCAAACTTTCAAAGATGCTGTTTGTACTGGGACTCAAGCCCGTGAGATCTAGCACGGAAGCCCACAACGCTAACCGCTGCGCCATAGGACCCGACAATAGCCAATTTTCCTTCGATATATTTTGAATTATTTAAATATATAATTAAATGCAATCTTTTATATCAAGAAAATATAACGTGCATTTTTTTTTAATAACAAGACAGGTTATCAACGAAAATATCAACGTGCCTCGTTTTTTTTAGCCTTTCCTAATCCAAAATCTTATGAATTTTCGGAATTTGCTAAAAATTTCTCAATCCCGAGATTTCGGGATCACAAAATTGGACGGGATCCCGGGATTGGAGACCCTAGTAGTAGTATATAGTTCTAACGTTGGCGAAAGCCGAAATAGCTATCAACGTATAACATATATAAAAAACTGTAGAACTGAAATACCTTGATATTTTTACCCTATTATTCCTAGTAGTAGCATTCCTGCCTTTTTATGGTTTGCTTTTTTCACATAATTTTTGAAAGCACTAAATTTCAATTTTAATAATATTTATATAAAATTAGGTTACAGTAGGTCTCAAATATGCAACTTATTTAAATGATAACAAGAAAAAAGGATTAAATTATTTCTTCTTCTTCTTCTTTGGCCATGTTCGCTCCCTATGTGGAGCATATGGCCGCCACGCGGCACCTCCATGTTTCCCTGTCTCCTGCCAATTGCTTTGCTTCCTTTAGTTAAAAAATACTAATATAGCAATCAAAAAGTTGCTTTAATTCTTGTCGAACAAAATACCCTCATACCTTTACGTTTTTGAATTGGAGGTTTATTTAATAAATATTACTCAGATGTAAGTATTTCTCATTTTATTGGAAAGCTCATATCAGACGCTACTGCCTGTCCACCACTAGAGATTGACAAATTGGAGGATTATCTAACGATGTGTATAGAAATTTGCATCGGGACGGGAACACCCGCTCAAGACGCGGTGTATGACGTCTACCTATACTAAGGGGTAGTTGAATATGGGGGTGAAATGAAAGCACAGTAATAAGGGCAGAAGAAACAGTTGCTTATGAATTGATTTTTTGCGATACAAAATCGAGACGTTTGTAATTCATTCAATTATAAAATATTTGATCTCATTTCACTTTATTTCTCCAATTAAGTATTTGTATGCATAAACCATGTCATAAAAAAAACTGGCATCGTCCTTCGTTGTCACGATCGATTCATGAATTTGTTTTCAACGATGTCTATGTTGTCTACATTTTGTTTTACCAATCTTATTCTAAAAACATGGCATACAAAATCGGTTAGGTAAATCGCATTTTTTAATTTTCAAAAAAAAATATTTGGCACTACAGGCCATATTGGCCAATTCCAATGCGTTAAATATGTTTATGTTTAAAGATCACTCAAAATCAACTCGAGAAGAATGAACATCACAAACACCCATGTCATAGATCTTAAATTTAAATTAAAAACATCTTGATATTTACCTTACCGAGAATAAAAACCAGAACCACCTGATTGGTAGAGCCAAACTCTTACTAACTAGTTACTTACTAACGTTATCCTAGTCTTATCATTTTATCCTGAATGTCTCAAAAATGATGGTATCAAGGTTAAAAAAACAACTATTCATTTGACAGTTACAATATTAACCGCTTTAATTCCGTGCAAATAAATCATGAATATGTCCCAGAGATACTGCGTGTTTTTGAGAAAAATAATTTTGTCCAATATACACTCGAATTTGATATTTTAAAAACCTATATTGACTCAACATATATGGCACTACACATATTCATCAAAATATTGCTTATATTCTATTAGAATACCAAGTATTTATTTTTTTAAATGTCTTGAACATCCGTGTTCGCTTGCATATGTTCCGGACAATGGTATCCGCTTGGTATTCAAGTGGTTAACGTCCAATAAAAGCAAGAAAAATATGTTCATATTTATTTATTTGATTTGTGAACGTTTAATTAAACTTTCAATAATGAATAGTGCGTTTTTTTAAATGCAATTTTTTTTAGTGAAAAAATTAAAAGGTATCTGATTAAGCACACCACTGGCTTCCTGTTAATTTTTCACAGATAAATGTTGTTGAAATAGAATAATAAGAAATTCTTAATTCAATTGTGATGTTTTGAAAATCATATTAAGCTAGATTGTATCAATTGGATGTTTTTAAATAAGTCACCTTACAATGTATTTGTAATTGATGATTAAAAACTTTCAATCTTCATATACGATAAATTTACTTAACGAAGCAAAAACCCAATAACGTTAGTTTACTATATAATTATTTAATCCATTCCGCTCCCAATGTGGAGCATATTGGCTTCTAATGGAGGTATCTCAACAGAAGTTTTTTTCTACGAGAACTGTTTGTTACTCAGTCGCTCAACCTCACTTTTTTTAAAAAGTAGTAGGGAAAGAAGGATTAGGCTAGAACTGGACTAGTGGTTAACTAATCGCTATTGCTACACCCAGTTTTTTAAGGATCAGAAGGATGGGAGGAGAGGAAATAATGTGAATTGACATCACAAACACCCACTCTTCGACCACAATTTTGAATTGAATAATTATCAAATTCACTATGATCTTACCGGGAATCGAACCCAGACTTGCGGGATCGGTAGAGCAAGCTCTAACCAACTGGGCCACAGCAGGTGACTTGTATGATTAATGTGTATAAAGAAAAGATTCATTTAATTCACAAGTACTTAACGTACTGATGATGTTTGACGTACAAGTTGACATAGGCAGTAAGTGCTTGAAAGTTTTAATGATGTTCCCATTAAGTATAGGAAGGGTAGCTTAATGAATGATTTCATGCCCCTTAAACGAAGGGGTGGATATTAATACTGATAAAATACATTTTATATAACTTACTGTCAATAAGTCCGTCATTAAAAATTACAGTGAAATCCCCGAATAACACTTTGCCGCACATATCGTTACTTCTTTCATACTCGCTTGTTTTTTTAATAGATATTTAATAACTTCACATTTGCTGTTTAACCCTCCAAGGACGAGCGTGACCATATGGTCACAGTAAATACCGTTCTCTATTGATCCCACTATTCATCCTTTTTCTACCTGAATATCGTTGCTGTCACTCATATTTGGTTAAGAACGGTACAAACTTCAGTAAGTCATCAGCCGTGGGGACAGAAACTGCCACCAAAAGCACGTGCGATTTTTTTAATTTCCGTTTTTTTATTGGTCTTTTTGAAACTGTTAGTTATTTTTTTATTAAATTATTTACAATTCTTTTGCTTATGTATTTATTTGTATTGAAATTATGTTGATCTAAAGAGCTAAAATTATAAATATTTTTAATAATTTCCCGTTTAGCTATATTTCAACCCCGAATGTTTGCGTTCCCATACGGTCACACTCGTCTTTACTACTGTCCGTACACAATATTACAAGGTAATAAAAGGATGAGCATGAGATTATAGTCATGCGGGGTTTCTATACAATGACTTTGTGTTTTTTTATTATTATTTTTTTTAGGAATAAAAGTTATCCGTGACTTCAATATGATTTAAAAAATGTTTGTTTTATCGAAAAAAAGCTCTCGTCTCTGGAGGGTTAACTGAATTTTTAATCATAATATAATTGAAAAAGATAGAATAGAATTGATCAAGTAAATACATTATACCACATCTATGGAGAACATGAACTCATTTTGGAATATTTGGAAGAATTGTTATAAACAAGCTTTTTTCTAATGTAACGCAGTGGAACGGCGTTTCGGCACCTTTTTTCTTGGCACTTTAAATGTTTCAATTCAATATTCGGTTTGCTTATTTTTATTTTGCCTTAACCGTCGTAGTACCTTTGATACTTTTCAAACCCTTAAAATACGTTGATCGGTGGTCACTCAGAAGAAGACGAGGCTTCCGTGACGGAACTCACAGATTCGTATCCCAGTTCGAACAGCATATACTTTAATCAATTTCTGCTCGAATTCATAGGTCTGTTATATCTAAAAAAAATCTTCCACCTTTCATGTAATAAATACAGAATGTGTTTGAATCTATCCCTGGTTAATTCGGGCAATAAAATATTGTGCAAACAAACATGCTTGGGTTAAATTCTATGAATAATGATATGCTTAAAGTTCTTTCAACAATATTAGACAATATTTAAATCAAATACTTTTTGTCACTTTATAATTTAAAACTTCGACTGAAAGTGCTTGATTAAACTTCAAAATAGAGTTTGATATAGTAATACACGTATTAATTCACACAGTTTTGTCACTAACGATCCGGGATTCGCCTTTCGGCATCTTCAGGCCTTCAAGTGCACGGATGAACTTGAACTGACAGTTCATAATTTGTCAGTTCAAGTTCATCCGTGCACTTGAACGCCTGAAGATGCTGAAAGGCAAAACCCGGGTCATTAGTGACAGAACTTGTGTGAATGTACATAGTTTGAACGATTCAAATTTAATATTGAAATTCCATCAATCACCTTCAGTAGAAATCTTAAATTATATACATAAGTGTGAATGTGTGTATGTACATAATTTTAACGATTAACATTGAAATTCCACCAAACACTTTCAGTCGAAATCTAAAATTAAACTTATTAATTAATTTAAAATATCTTTTCCTTTATTTAATACGCCTTTATTTTTTTGTATAATACATCCTTTCTTTCAACCACACTTTTACAAATGTCATAATTCCTTTCTTCTTCCCTACAGCACCATTCAAATTCCTATTGTAAATAAATGCATTTTTGATTTCCTCTCTGTCGCAGATATCAGGACGAGAGGGAGAAACGGGGAGAGTAGGTCTATAAATCACTTTTGAGGAGGATCGAAGTGGAAAGAGACGTGCTCTTTTGCGGGTTGTTGACTTTGAGAGGCCATTTGTATGTCGAAAACGAATAAATCCTTGGCCAGTTGAAGTCTTATCCCCGCACAGTGTTTTTGTTTTGAAATATATTACAATATCAGATATATCTTATACCATATTTATCCACATCTGCACACTTTATGGTATAAAACGTATACAAGAGTTAATAAACAAACGTGTGTTATGTAAAAAAAACTGTATCTGAGAATAATATGTGTTTTAAATAACATAATATATTTCAAAAAGTATAAACAGTGATTGAAAATTATGATACAATAAATCGATCGGTATATCGTTTGTGATCTCTAAATAACTGGGCGTAGAAAGAGCGATTAGTTAACCACTAGTCTTATCCTGTCGCCAGTGTGCTCGAGTGGTCAACGTTGTTGGCTCCAGTTACGGACGTCACGGGCTCGAATCTCAGTACGCACAGTTTTTTAAACATATTTTTCGATGGCGATTGGTCAACCACTAATTCTGTTCTAATCTTATCCTTCTTTCCCTACTACTCACTTTGGTAAAAAGTGAGGTCGAGCGACTGAGTAACGAGCAGTTCTTGTAGAAAACCTTCTTTTGAGATACCTCTTTTAGGAGGCCATATTCTTCACATTGGGATCGGACATGGATAAAAAATATATAGTATCATAACATTCAAATAAGAAACAATGAAGGATGTTTACTATCCAAGGAGTGAAATATTTTAGTAGTTTGGTCAACTTGAATTATAAAAATATAACTTTTGATAGAGTCAGGAAATATCCATTATCTTGATTAGTTTAATAATTATACAAGATTTATCACTAAGCATAAAATTAAGAGTTTTTTAAAAATATTTTACTTACGTGCAGTCCTTTAAATCAATACCTTATCCCTCAATTGCCGTAAGTGCTTAGAATATAGATATCAATTTAAAATTACCACCCCGATTAAATTCAATACAGCTACAACGCATCAAAAGACGATTTTTCATCCCCTACTTTGTTAACAGTGGCGTATTTTAAATCAATAGAAAAAATGTTTTTACTTTTATGTGAGGACTAGTTAAAGTTCCAATATTTAGTGACCAGGGTTTCCCAAACTTTTTCTGCAATGGAACACTTAGAAATGTTAACGGAACACTCGGCTTTTTTTTTTGGTCGGAAAAATATTTTTCCTTCTGTCTGCAACTTTGTTGCAACATAAAAATAAAATCCTGCTTTGCACAAATAGGTTGTTTAAAACATAAGTAAAACAATAATAACTTGTTTTGATACATTGAAGGATTCTTCTGACAAACTCGTCAAGAAATAATTTAATGACATTCATATCAGAATCACTGATAAAATCTATCAGATTTTCATAGTCAATTATGCTGAATAAAGCATGCTGGTTTTGCTGTCACCAAAGAAGTTTCAGAAAATATTGGAAAATAGTGGTTTTTAAGTTATGTCGGTGTTTGTATTGTAACACCAATTTAGGTTATGTGGAACACTATTATTCCGCGGAACATAGTTTGGGAAACTCTGATTAAGTCTATGAGTATAAATATTAATATGGATAGACATACTTGATATGATTTCGTGTGACAAACGCGAAAGAGTACTGGTTGTAAGTGATAATTGGATGAGAGTCAGTTGCTAAATAGTCCATGCCAGGCTAAAAATTAAATTATAAGGATTATGTTAGGACAAACAGCTTAAAATGAGAATTTTTGAAAATATTGCATGCTCTCAGACATAAAACATAGTATATTTTATTCATTAAGGGAACAATTAGTAAAAAAATATGTAAATTTATTCTCCAATATTTGGATTTCCTAATATTATGTAAGTACTATATTAGTATGATCCGTGGTGTAGCGGTCAACGTCGTTGGCTTCTGTACTGGAACCTAATGGTTCGAGGCTCAGTAAAAATAGCATTTTTCAATCAATCAATCGATTTCTATTCGAAGACATGGGTGTTTCTGATATTTAAAAATATCCTACCACCCTTCTAATTCTTAAATTAAAGAGCGTAGCAAGAGGGATAAGTAAGCTACTAGTCTCTATGCCCCAGCATTATTTTTCTATCCATACATTTCCTGATCTCTTTGAAAAATAGAAGTTGACCAAAATATCGACTGTGGAAAGGAAATAAGACGTAACCCACAGTTTTTTCAAAACAGGTTTTTTTCGACAAACACAATGTATCAATTCTATCAAAAGGATGCAAGTAGCAAATGCCGAATTAATATCTAAATTTAGCTTTTAAGTTTGAAAACGATGACCTCGTTATAAATTAAAACCAAGAAAAAAGACTGAAATAAAGGTTTTTCCTAGACAATTTCTTTAATTAATATTAGATTATGTCAATTAAACACTAGTTTAGAAGTCTCCGTGCACTTCAAGGCTGTGTATAATTCATAATTTGCACATGGCCCAAAATCATCAAAACACGTTTTTTGAGCCTCCTGTAAAATTTGATGTGTGGGTTACGTCCTTTTTTCTTTCCACAGTCGATATCATACAAAAAAAACTTTCGTTGAGATACCTCCACTAGGATACCATATGCTCAACATCGGTAGCGAACATGGATTGTATAAAAACTGATTCAGAACAAAAATGTAAGTTTCAAAATAAAAAACGTGACGCCACTGGAATCCTCTTGCGCTATTTGTAAATACATCAAAATAAAATAAGAGTGAAACATTCGGAAGCGTCTGAATGCAAATAGATACCCCATCCAGCAAAAAATACGTACGCACTGTAAGTAATGTCATATTTGGCGATTGAAAGAGGAAACACGGGCCGATTGCCTTGCTATTGTACCCACAAGAATACGAGACAATCGAAAATGACATCTTGATGTGTTTTCTTCTGTGACAGGGCTTGGAAAATCAAAAAAAGGCGCATGTCAAATATTTTTTAAAATTTAAAGTATATACATATATTTAATAAATAGTGAAATAGTAGTCTGACACTCTTTCTTAATTTATTCGGTTCTTAAAATGAAGTATACTAGAACAGTGTTCTTCAACCTGTGGTCCGCCGACCGGTGCGCAAGAGTTTATTGCCAGTCCGCGAATAGTCGTATGTTGAGAACTGACTGTATGTAAATTTGTGTATCTAGTTTACCGATCCGCGGATGTAAAAAGGTTGAAGAATACTGTACTAGGACAAGCTTACAACAAGTTCTGTTAAAGCTCACATATTATATCCTTTCTTTCTCCGGAACGGAGAGATTGAAGGACTTAATCCACACGTTTAACATTGAAAATGGATATGGTTACAAAAAATACGATCAAGAGAAACTGATTTTGATAAGCTTTAATCAAGCAACATCGGTTTCAATTGCAGAATACCAACCTTGACAACGCAATATATGGTTGCTTGTAACAAGACGTAGGTAGTATAACTGCGTAACATATCCTTGAAATCGTGTCACAAAGTATTCAATCTTTTTACTAATTTAAAAATATTTAATAGTTCTCAATTTTCACTTTTAGGGTGTTCACTGTCAATACTTGGTGGAAAGGCATTGACGATGCTCGTAATGAGCGAAACCGGTCCTGACATATTAAATAAAGTGGAATAAAGTACAAAGGAATATTGTGTTTTTACTAATGTTCTCAATTTTATTGAGTATCCAATTATATTGTACCAAAAACTGCAAGCCTAACAAAACGACCTTAATTACATTGAATGTACTTGTAACTTTAAACATTTAATAAATAACCAGTGAAGGGAAACCTGCGGCCTTTTGGCTACTCTGGTGCGGCCTTTTGATTTAATCAAAATATTCACTTTAATCAAAAGATTATACGCAAGCGTTTTAGAAAAAGAGCGTAATCAACCCGTTATAAGTTCGAAAGTCGAAAAAAAGGAAGGGGTTTGTCAACGGTTTTTTTACTGCGGCTTTGTGTTGAATCAAATAAATGAATGTGGCCTTTAGAAATGAAAAGGTCCCCCACCCCTAAACTAGATAGTAGATAGAAATTTAATACACCATTATTATTTCAATACGCGGTTAGCAAATTCTGGTTTATAAATTGTCACCCAGTAAGAAAATAAAATAGAATCGTTTACTTGAAAGCCAAGTTTAGTGCCAACCCTTAACATAACATATCTTTATGTGTTTCTTCAAAACAGTCTCAAACGATTTTTGAATGCGTACTATTCAAAAAGTGACATTCACCCTCTGCCTCCCCTATTCCGACTAAATCTGAATGTTCATATTCAACTGCCGAATCTTTTGCAGGGATGTATTGCTGAAAATAAAAAATAATATATTACCATACTGCACAGAGTTACATGTTATTTGTACATACAAATATTTTAGTTTTACTCAAATAACACATTGTTTGTTAAAGTCTTAAGATTATATGTTTACTGATTTCTAAGTTTGTTTTTGGTAAGACTTTTTTTTATCCATGTCCGCTCTCAATGTGGATCATATGGTCTCCTAATAGAGGTATATCAACAGAAGTTTTTTTGTCCTACAAGAACTGTTTGTTTTTCAGTCGCTCAACCTTACTTTTTTTCAAAATGAGTAGTAGGGAAAGAAGGATAAGTCCAGAACAAGATTAGTGGTTGACTAATCGCTATTGCTACACCCAGTTATTAAACCAGGGTTTCCCAAACTATGTTCCGTGGTGCCAGAGTAGGTGTTACGATAAAAAATTTGAATGGTATTATACGCTGCAACACAGTTTAAAAAAAATCTTTAAAATTCAGCTAAATGTTCCGTTATATTTTCCGGACTTGCGAAGTGTTTCATTTCAAAAATGTTTGGGAAACTCTGTATTAAAAGATCATAAAGATGAAAGGAGAGGAAAATGTTGTGAATTTATATCACAAACACCCAGTCTTCGATCACAAGTTTGAATTTAATAATTCTTAAATTCACTATGATCTCACCGGAAAACGAACTCAGACCTGCGTGGTCGGTAGAGGAAGCAGCTCTAACCAACTGGGCCACAGCAGGCGACCAAATTATTAATAACTGCAAAAATCGAATTATATTACTGACATTGAAATTCTGTTGATATTCAGTTTGTTATATTAAAAAGGTTTGGTAAATTAATATTAGCAAAATGAAAAACGAACAATGTGTCACAAAGTGAAAAATAACACGCCAAAATAGCTACCAACTTTACAAAAAAATGTATTTGTAGAACTAAATTCTTTGCTAATTTCACATTGTGTTACAATGGAGTTTTACCAAATAAATGCCAGTTCAACCAATAGCTTACCAGTCATTTGTAAATTGAATGTATTTTGCACAACAGATAATGTCAATGCACACAAATATTATCAAATTTAAAGATCGTACGGGATAAAATCGATGAGCATTTGTTTAATTCACACAAAAGCAACTCGAAGAAAGGAGATATTGCAAACATCCATGATCTTAAATTTAAAGTGCAGTAAAGCAGCCTAATTGCTTGAACAAATCTCTTACCAACTAGACCACACAAGGCAAAAATCAATATTGATTGTTTCATATCTTCTTCACTATTAGCACGTTCGTAAACTCATTTTTTTGTTCTTACCTTATTCAAAGCAAAAAATTAAGCATCATGTTAACAGTGGGTTATTTTTAAATAATTTATGTTAAAAAACTGTATTTGAATAATATTTGCCAAACATTGAAAGCGGGCAATGAATTAGATTTAATAAAATATTACAAATATTGGTTGTAAACTCTTTGACACAACACCATTGTTGGAATTACAATAGATTGTTTTCTCCATAACTAATTTTGAAGCCCGTATACATCATTTAACTTCTATTTGTTTTTGCTTTTTTGTATCAGTTGGTAGAAAAGTTTAAACCTAATATTCTATCAATAAATTCATCCCTTGCGTTCTCGAATATAAAAAATCAGCCAATATTCCAAGTGTTGCGTCATAAATATCAGAATTCGAAGAATAAGTTTCTCGGAAAAGAAGGGGTGCATATATTTATGAATGGAAAATCATCCCCCGCTTAGATTCGAAGTTTACACAATACGAACAAACGAGTTAGTGGCCTGTGAAAATTCTGCCAATCAAAAATACAAAAAAGACATGCTATGAAAAACTCTTTTTACATTTTATTATTAGAGGATATATTATTTTGATTTTGGTGCTTACTATTTTTTCTCCAAAATGAAGCCATATTTACCTACGCCTTTTATTTCAATTTAACTCTCGCGGCTCGGAGACTAGAAAAATACTTCTCGGCCGATGGGGGTCTTTTAGGGACCCCAGTGGTTTCCTCATTATTGGCCTTATTATTATGAATTTCAAAAAAATAAATAGTCTAAGGGCTTTAAAATATCTCTCTCCATCATTCCTCATACATTTTTTTTTATAAAAATACGTGTTTTTTTAATAAATAATCATATTTTAAGTTGCGCGTAAAATATACGTCGTTTCAGTGCAAATATCAATGTGCTACTGGCGCGCTTTGCTTAGCGGCGTTCAGCCTAGTTATCTTACGAACGATCGCTGATAAGCGGGCGCTTATCTCTTATCTTATCGTATTTATATAAACTACAAAAGGTCCAAAAAACTATGATATAAGAATACCTTAATTATAAACATTGTATCACCCATATTAAAATAGATATTTAAGAAAATGTGGGTATTGGGGTCGCATTTCTTGAGCTTAGAACCGGAAAAATTAATAAAAGTTTGAAAACCTGTTTATTGGCCAGATAATTGTATTTTTTCAAAACAATTTACACATGTTACAGACTGTCAATAATAATTGCGTGCAATTCAATAGGAAAGGAGGAAATATCCTGCAGGCAATATTGTCACAAGCCACGCTCATCAAGGATCCGCATTTTTGCCATCTTATTCTTTCATTACGCTTTCAATATGGGAAAGTAATCCTTGCTCGATGTTACTTGAAAGTGCGTATTTGTGTCCTGTACAGTATGAAGAATACAAATCTACAAAATAATAAAAAATAAGCCAGACGTTGATATTATTTTCATATCGACTGTGGAAAGGAAAAAGGACGTTACCCACAGTTTTTACAAAACAGCTTTTTTCGATAATCACAATGTATCAAACTTGAAACACGTTCTATCAAAAGGATCTAAGCTGCAAATGTCGAATAAGTATCTAAATTTAGCTTTTATGTTTGAAAAAAGATGGCTTGTAAAAAATTAAAACTAAGATAAAAGACTGAAATAAAGATTTTTTCTATACAATTTCTTTAATTAATATTAGATTATGTCAATTTAACACCAGCTTAAAAGTCTCCGTGCACTTCAAGGTTGTGTATATTTCATAATTTTCATATGGTCCAAAATCATCAAAACACGTTTTTTGTGCATCCTGTAAAATTTACTATGTGTGGATTACTTCCTCTTTTCTTTTTACAGTCGATATATATATGACAACCAATATAATTTAGTCAAAAACAAATTCTATTAATTTCAGAAGTTGGGAAACATTTTGATTTTCTTTATCTCAACAGAAATGTTTCTACAAGAACTGCTTGTTACTCAGTTGCTCAATCTCTCTTTTTCCAAAGAGATTAGGAATAGAAGGAAAGGGCTAGGACAGGACTAGTGGTTAGCTAATCGCTCTCAATATGCCTTTTTCATAGGAAAAGATGGGTGGGAGGGGAAATTCAAGACGTCACATACATAAATGCCTTCGAACAGAAATTCATAAATCGATTGAAAAATTAATTTATAAAACTGTCCGTACTGGGATTCGAACCCGTGACCTCCGTAATCGAAGACAACGATGTTAACCACTCGTCCACACAGGTGGCAGAATATAGGGACACAGTACTTAATATTGAAACAATCAAATACGTAGATTTTTTCTTGTCTTACTATACATCTCTCACTATTTTCATTACCTCGTGTATAACACACGTGATGTCTTGCAGAGCATGTCCAGTCGGGACATAAAACTGCCCCTCAAACGGTTCTGATCTGGCAGGGGGGACATTTTTATTGACCCCCCTCGCATGACACTGTACCGACCACTGTCGGTGGGTACACAGCGGAATTATGGTATTTCTGTCACTCTTTTCTGAAAGATAACTGTCTGAGAAAAAGAGGGACGAAAACAATTATTTGGAGTACGTTGGGATTTTCTGATAGGCGGTGGTATTATATGAGTATCGAGTAAGCCAAATAAAAACTTGGATCATAGAAAACTTTCTAGGACGGCTTGTGGAATTTTTTTGAAAAAAAAAATTACCATCCGCCGAGGTAACAAAACTGAACCATATTTCAAAAGCAATATGATAAGAGCAGGTTGAATGGCAACATTTTTCATCAACCCTTACATTACTTGAAATAGATTAATTCTTAAAATCTTCTAAGATTGATTTTTTTATCCATGTCCACTCCCAATGTGGAGCATATGGCCTCCTAATTGAGGTATCATAACAGAAGTTTTTTCTACAAGAACTGTTTGTTACTAAGTCGCTCAACCTCTTTTTTTTTCAAAGTGAGTAGTAGCGAAAAAAGGATGAGGCTAGAACAGGACTAGTGGTTAACTAATCGCTATTGGTACACCCAGTTATTAAAGGATCAGAAGGGTGAGAGGAGAAGAAGTATTGTGAATTTACATCACAATTACCCAGTTTTTGATCACAACTTTGAATTGAATAATTGTAAAATTCACTGTGATCTTACCAGGAATCGAACCCAGACCTGCGTGATTGGTAGACTTAGCTCTTCTAACATAGCTGTTTGAATAATTACATGTTGGTTGATTCACCACCACTCATTTTTCGTACAGCTACTTTTTTACCTCTTATAACACGATCAATAAAAGTAGCGAATTAACTTCATTTTCTTGGTCCGAAACAGAGTTTCATGATGCCATTTTTTTAACCATTCAATAATAGATCTGAATTTTACAATAATCTTTACTAGTATCCTTCAAAAATATCTAAGATGTATTAATGAAAGAATTTATCAAGCCTACCCGATCTGCGGTTGCTATAATTGGGCTGTAGAGTCGTGTAAAAAAAGAGATAACTCCGACTACGGCTTTAAATAAAAAACCAACTCCAGCTCCGACTCATCGTGTGCTACTGATTTTTACACAAACAAACTGCTGTGGTCTAGTTAGCTAGAGCTTGCTCTACCGACCATTTGAGTCTGGGTTCAATTCCCAGTAAGGTCAATATCAAATTAATACTTTTCAATATAAATTTGAGACCTAAAACGTGGGTATTTGTGATGTCAATTTACCTTGAGTGGATCTCGAGTGACTTACAATAAATCCTCATCAAGTTTTCCTCATATGATCTTCCAACAGTACTGCCAAATAAATCTTTAATTGAAAAAATATATATAATTTTTAATATTAACATATTAAATAGTTTTATTTCTTTATTCACCACACAACCCCACTTGCAGCATAGTTGAAACGCAGGAGTCCAATTTTGACGTCGTAAGAAAAGTAGTAAAATGGTCGTTTATTGGCCACCGATTGCGAAGGGTTGCTTCCACCCCCCTCCCAACAGTCTCGGCGACCTACGTCACTAGCCCCCTGGACATTATTGGCTTTCTTCGAATATCGGTACACAGGAAAAGGGCTGTTTTGTGAAATGTTGTGTCCGCGATTTGTTTTATGGTCACCACAGAATTATCGCCATGACATACACCTCTGCATGAATCATATTAAAAAAGGGTTGGTAAAATGCTAGTATAAATTTTCTTTAATGCCCTTATTTCAGTTTTACACCCCTTATTGATTTCAATAAACTCGCTTAACTTATTTTTTGAGTGAGTGTGAGAATACAACAATAAGTCTTTTAATAATATAACTGTTTGGGTCCATAGATCAATGGTCAACGTCATTGGCTTCCGTAAAGGATTTCGCGTGTTCGATTCTCAGTATGGACAGCATGTTCTCAATTAGAAAGCATGAAATTAAATTCCTCGGACAATTTTATTTTAAGCAAATTGGTATTCATTTACTTAACTGATATTCCTGTAACGATAAAAGTATTGGTGAAGCAAGAAAATCGTTTAATATAAGAAACATTTAGCTTCAGCAAAAAAAGTTTAAGAATTTTCTTCATTTGGGAACCATTTTTTTTTGTTAAAACAACCATCCTTTTGATATCATTTTCTTTTTCAAAATCCTACATTTAAGTAACAAATCGATCAATTGATCAAAAAATTTTAGAAAACAATCTACATCAATTCTTGCCAGATTCAAATCTATTGAATAAGCAAATTATCTTTATGACCTCTTCTTTTCTGTATCCGTTGCATTAACTTTTCCGATTCTAAGCTCAAGAAATGCGACCCCAATACCCACATTTTCTTCAATATCTATTTTAATATAGATAGAGTGTTTATAATTAAGGTATTCTTATATCATAGTGTTTTGGACCTTTTGTAGTTTATATAAATACGCGATAAGCGCCCGCTTATCTGCGATCGTTCGTAAGATAGCTGGGCTGAACGCGCCAGTTGCAAATTCATATTTGTGCTGAGATGACGTAGTTTTTACGTGCAACTTAAAATATGATTATTTATTAAAAAACCACGGATTTTTTAAAAAAATATATATGAGGAATGATGCAGAGAGATATTTTAAAGCTCTTAGATTATTTATTTTTTTGAAATTCATAAGAATAAGGCCAATAATGAGGAAACCACTGAGTATTTTTCTAGTCTCCGAGCCGCGAGAGTTAACCTACTTTACTTATACCTTTTTTAATTCTTTTGTCTTTAAGAATTGATTATATTTTTTTGTTTATTTTTCTATCCCCCCTCTTTGCTTCCCGTTTTTATTTGTATAATATATCAATAGAATATTAAAATAAAAATCATTCGTACCTAAACAATCATTGTGAAAATAATTTTGTCTGTGGATTTCTCTGAAAGAGACAAAACAAGTGTCAAAGTAAGTAGCACAATACGTGGCATAATCAAAGTTTTTAAATTTTATATTATGAGTATTATATTTATAAAATATACTGTCAGTGTTGTTAAATTATATTATGCTTATATGCAGCCAGTAACGAATAATATACACAAATTAACCAGCGGTGGGCTGCCAATATCTTAACAAAAGGCTCGGTAAATGTTTTCCAATTTTTTTATCCATGTCCACTCCCGATGTCGAGCATATGGCCTCCTAGTGAGGGCATCTTAGTAAAAGTTATTTTTCTACGAGAACTGCTTGTTACTTAGTCGATCAACTTCTCGATCCAAAGAGAGTAGTAGGAATAGAATGATTAGTATAAGACAGCACTAGTGATTAACTAATAGTAGCGCCCAGTTAAATTGAAAGATCGTAAGAGTGGGAGGCAACCTTAAGACGTCATAAACACCCATGCCTTCGAACAAAAAATAGATAAATCGATTGAAAAAATGCTGTTTCGTACTGGGACTCGAACCCGTGAGGGGCAACTAATTTTCAAATTTAACCATCTACAGAAATTGCAGTTATGTGATGATTTGATCTAAGACGAATGATTTTCTCATCTTAACAAGGGGCTCGCCGGCCGCGCCAAAATTTAACAAGGGGCTCGCGCGAGCCCCCCCTCCAGCCCATCCCTGAAATTAACGTAGGACCGTATCCCATAAGTAAAAAAATGTTTGCAGACTATTTGTAGATAGAAAGTATTTAATAAACTGCAACTACTGACTAGATACACGTAAAAAATAGGCGGTACGATGGTTTAAAGGTGTCAAGATTTTGAGCCCTAAATTAATGATTTATGGTTATAATCTATTTGTCTATCTATTCTCGCACGATTTGTGGAATCTTTCAAGGTAACAAATTGATGCGGAGGACAATTCCAAGCACTTGCTGTACAATTTAGTGTGTTTATAAAAAGCAATAAAATCTTTGGATACTGTCGCATCGCGTGTGTGACAAGATTTCCACAAAAGAATTACACAATACAAGAACGACAATAAAAATAATAAGGGAGGGAATAAAATACAAGGGTTGGTATGCCGGCGATGTAAGGGTTACCTTCTTAGACTGGCGAGGAGTGGACGGTCGAGTGTGGGGGCGGACCTTAACCTTTAAATAACTGCGTTTTTTTGACGTATTCATTTTTTAATTTAATCACCGATATTAATTGACCAATATATGTAGGTATCAGCCTGGCAAACTTGATTATTTTATTTTATTATTTAAAACCACTCAATGAAGATTGCCTCCACGGTCAAATTAATTTATTAAAATAGCATTTACTTGGTCATAGGAATAAGGTGTAAAAATATGAAAATATTTTACTTACCACAAATATTATTTTATATATCGACTGTGTAAAGAAAAAAGGACGAAAGCCACACCTATCGAATTTTACAAGAGACACAAAAAACGTATTTTAATAATTTTAGGTTAAACGCAAATTATGAAATACGTACAACCCTGAAGTTCATGTTGACTGATAAACTGGGTTTTTATTTTAGTAATAACACAATATTCCTTTGTACTTCATTCCACTTTATTTATTATGTCAAGACCGGTTTCGCTCATTACAAGCATCGTCAACTGATAAGAAATATAATTTAACAATGCTATTTATACAAAAATGAACAGTTATAAACAACATTTGGCATTGAAAAGAAAATACCAATTACATTAAAAGTGATTCTAATGAAGTAGGTGAATGAAGTACAAAGGAATATTGTGTTTTTACTAATATAATGCCTTTCCACCAAGTATTGAAAGTGAACACCCTAAAAGTGGGTTTTTATTGACTTTATTTAATATTAATTTAATAAATTTCTCAATAAAAATCTTTTTTTATGTACTTTTTCCTGGTTACAATTTCCACAAGCTTTTCTTTTTTCATTCTTAAAAGCTAAATTAAGATACTAATTGGAAATTTTCAGCTTTCATCCTTTTGATATAACGTGTTTCAAGTTGTATACATTGTAATTATCTAAAAAAACTGTTTTGGAAAATCTGAGGGTTACGTCCATTTTCTTTTCCACAGTCGATATGGTTGATAGCTACTTCGGCTTAAGCCCTCATCAGAAGTGTATATTTTTTACCAATTTAACTCCCAATGAGAAGCATATGAACTTCCAATAAAGTTTATTTCAACAAAAGAGTTTCTTCGAGAACTGCTTGTTGCTCAGTCTCTCTTTTTAAGAGAGTAGAAATAGAAGGGTAGAGCTAGGTCAGGAGAATTAGTTAATCGCTCTGGCTTTGTACTATTTCTGGGGTAGGATGAGTGAGAGGGGGAGTTCAAGACATCACATATTATATTCATGCCTTCAAACCGAAATTCATTAATCAATTAATAAAACTGTCCGTACTGGGATTGGAACCCATGATATCCGTAATTGAAGCCAATGTCGTTGACCGCTCGATCACTATGCTTAAATAGTAATTACATAAAAGATACACAGTAAATCTTTATGTGATTATAATTTAAAAACTAATTGAACTTTATTGAAATCAAGTCATTAGTAAAGTTAATCCATTCCGCCATCGATAGTTTTTTTTTTTTTTTGGATATCAAATTTATGGAGCTTCAAGTACCAGGACGCACCAAGGTTCTTCCAGTCTCCTTCATCGATAAAGATTTTGAAAAATTGTAAATTTCATCCCCTTACCGTCGTTTGCAGACGGAAGGTCGCGATCACTAAAGAGATAAGAAGTTCACGGGAACTCCATATGCATTATTTTGCAAATCACATTCCATATGCTTCCTCCATACTATATCTGTACATGTACACATACATGGGCATACATACATACACACATACAGTATAAAAATTGTTTTTAAACAAAGAGAGTCATTTTCGTGATGCTAAGTTCGTTCTAAAATTGACAATTTTAGACGACATAAGATCTATGGAGGGTCGTCGAGCAGGACTGCTCTGGGTCTAAAACGATTCTCTGGCAGTGTCTCGTCATAGTTGTGGAGATCAGAGATCGTTGGGTTAAAATGTTTTCCTACCTCGCTGTGAAACTTTTGTGATATTTTACGAACGAACTCGCGGATGGTAGGTATTTTCAAGTCTCTGTGAAGCAGCGAGTTACGCACGTACCAGGATAGTTTTTAACTTAGTGATACATTTGTTTACCAAACGTCAGTTCAAGTTCATTCGTGCACTTAAACGCCTGAGGATGCCGAAAGACGAAACCCGGGTCGTTAGTGACAAAACTTGTGTAAATTTATATATTATTAATTTTTGTCCATATCCGCTCTCTAGTCGGAGCATATGGCCACCACATTATTTCTCCAAGATTCTCTGTCCTCTGCCAGTCTGCTTGCTTCCTCCCATGTCATTCCAGCGTCCCGTACCTCCACCGAGTACATCCCATAGATGGTCATCAGTGGCTTTCCACGACGGCGGAATCCATCCTTGTGGCATCCTTAACACATGTTTATAATTTTAACGATTGAAATCAAATATTAAAAGTCTACTACCTAGCACCTTCAGTCGTAATCTTTAATTATATTATACAACTTGAAAAAATAAATGCACCAAAATAAAAATAAAAAAACCACCCTTCACTTACAGGGTTGAACGGGCTACGATATCTGGGTGATTTAAATTGAATACGTTCATTTTATTGTCGCGATACATGAAACACATTTTTTTTACTTGTCCCATGTATTATTTGTGTTTTACGAGGCCTTTATTATATACATTTATTTTTACCATGAAATGCTATCGTTAATGGCTAATAATTTTGATAAATCTCGTTAAGAAACAAATAAAAGCATACACAGAAATTAAGAAAACTAATTGATAGAAGTTATACAATCAATCTTCGTCTTTTCAACGGATACAATTCTTTTATTAGTGTTAGATATAATATTAAATTTGGTGACTTTGTTTCTCCACTGTTACACCTTCCTTTCGAAGAGAGTAGGGATAGCAAAATATAGGGTTAGGACAGAACTAGTTGTTAGCCAAATGCTCTCACTTTGCCCCGTTATTTTAGAATTTGAAAGGTGGGTTGGAAATTTTTAGATATCACGAATATCAATATTGATCAACTTTTCTATTTTTCTAATAGGATTGAACATTCAACATATAATCGTGTATAAATTGGAGTTTGGGATTTTAAAAAAAATGCTGGGCGATTTTGAAATACAGGGATTTTTCAAACAGTGTAATGTCGATTTCAAAAACTTATGAATTTGCGGAATTTCCAAAATGAAGAGTGTGAGAGCTTTATTTGTTAAGCTATTCCAGAATTTGCAAATAGGAATTTACGGAATTCCCATAATTCCCAATATACTTATTATTTTTTAGATCTCGCTAAGCATTCAGTAATTTTCTTTATCCAAAAATCTCAGGATTAGAACTGTCACAATTCCGGGATTCCAGGATCCGGGATCCTGAGACCCCGAGACCCCGAGACCCTAGCTTTAGTATATGTCCTCATATATGTCATTATTTTCGAGACAATCTTTAAAAAAAATAAGACATTATTGCTATACACGCGTTCATGTATATGATTAAGATATGCAGTATGTATAGAGTTGCTAAAAAGAGGTTAAAGTAACTGCATATAATGAGTCTTAGCTTTTTTTTACCTCTCTGTATCGCATATAATCAGTCCAGCTTGTTTGCAGGTGTAAAGTCAAGTCGAGATAAGACGAAATTCTCCTACAAAATATTTCACACTTTATAAAGCGTAATCAATGTGGAATGAGCTATAGCAAACCATATTACGATAATTTTGAGCATATCATTTAAACAAAAATACGTTTTAACAATCATGTGACGTCGCAAAACTATAACATGCACAATACTATAAAAATAATAGATTAAATGTTTTAGATCAGGTATGCACAACACCTATCGTCTTGCGGGCCGCATAAAATCAATTATGGTGGTTTCGGGTCGTAATTTTTTTTCCCCATGTTCGCTCCCAATGTGGAGCAATCAATATCTCCATTCGCCATTTAACATTCATTTATCTATATTCACTTCATATTTTTACATTCCTGAAAAAAAGGTTGAGCATGCTCTAATTTTTCATTATTATTTGCGACCCGAATTAACCGCCTGTGTGGCCGAGTGGTCAACGTTGTTGGCTTCGCTTACGGAGGGCACGGGTTTGAGTCCCTGTACGGACAGATTTACACATTGATTTTTCAATCGATTTATGTATTTCTGTCCGAAGGCATGGATGTATGTGATGTCTTAAATTCCCCCATCCCACCCATTCTATCCTATTAACGGGGTGTATCGAGAGCGATTAGCTTACCACTAGTGGTAAGTGGACTAGTCCTATCCTAGCCCTATCATTATATTCCTACTCTCTTTGACAAAAGAGAGGTTGAGCGACTGAGTAACAAACAGTTATCGTAGAAAAAACTTCAGTTGAGATACTTTCATTAGAAGGCCATACGCCTCAAATTGAGAGCGGACATAGATTTTTTTTCATAATATGCTTTTATAAAATTTTAAATCAAATAATTTTTCTCACTTAGTGTAAAATTGAGAGAGTGGACATGGATACAAAATCAATAATTATCACAGTAATAAAAGCGTGTTTTATATGCTGAAATTTGATAGTTTTGTAAGTAATCAACTTTCTAATTCAATTATAGCACTGAACGTCTGATATATATATTTTAAATTAAACATTTTTATGGTTAGTTTTTAATTAAAATTGAAATGCAATCAGTCACGTGTTGTGCGGATAACTACAATATCACATTACGTGAGATCATTCTCCTCCTCTAAGATCAAAACTTTAGACCATGCTTATGAATAAATTAGACAAATTTTACAAATACAAACAAGCGCACTTAGAAGTTCCGATAAATTAACACCAACTATACAGTCCGGTTGATAAAGTTGAAAATGAGAAAGTCTTTTGAAAATAAATTAAGTTAAGTGACAAGGTCTTTCAGTTGATACATAGCGTTACCTTGAAAGCTTTTTTGATAATTTTTATTCTTATTTGAACTATTTTTCTTATTTCAATTATCATATTTCTATTTACTTCCTTGCTGATAACATTATTCAGATTATTAAAGTTTTTGAGGAATAAAAAAGAATAAAGACGGGTTGCTCGCCATTACTAACATTGTTTCTAATAAATAGAGTAATCACCAACCTATCTGATTGATTGCAGCACATTAGTTTATTAGTTTGCAATGTTTAACGTCATTAGTAGTATGATTATATTTGTTTGCTTTGTTTCGATTCTATAATCCCTTCCTTGCTTCCCTTAAAAGGAAAAAATCCCAATTTTATTGATTGCAGCTCGTTAGTATCATTATTTGTTTGCTTTATTTCGATTCAACCACCCCCTTCTTTGCTTACCTTAAAAGGGAAAAAACCCAAACTCCATTTTTTAATTTCATAATTAAAATTTTAGAATCAATCTTGCTTCATAGAAGCAAATTTTGCGTTTCAAAAAGAATCGTTTCAATAATCCGTTATTATCGTTTCAATAATCCGTTATTCATTTGGTATACACTGATTGAATTTGCAATTGTTTTATGTACCTCTATTAATATAAGCTGAAGGTTAAAAAAATACTTTTACAAGGAATATTAAATTGAAATCTGGTGATAAAAATTCCAGAACTAAGCACATGTATCTTTTTTACGCGTCATAAAATGTAAATAACTTTCATAAAAATAAAGCAAAAATTTTATCACGTTTTTTCACATTTGTATCAAATGCTGGGGGACAGTTTTAATCATCAGCGCATTTTTAATTGGTCAGGTCGATCATCAAAACTGATCACTTAAAATTATAAAAATAGAACAATTATGTTGTTTTCGTTTTGCAAATTAAAAACATAAATTTTCGAATTAGTATCAAATAAACTATAAACTTAGTTAACTAATTAGATTTATTACTTTCACAAAAAATGAAAAATTGTATTTGAAGCACTTATACTCCAGTTCCATAAATATAGAATTGTTTTAGTAAACATTTATTATAATTTCTCTATGCCATCTATTTTTTTATCGTAATAAAGAAGTTTCTTAGTCGATAAAAGGCCTTTATTGTTTTTCATAAAGCATTAAAAAAAATAAAGAAAACATTTATTTGTTGTATATTTTCATTTCAGGCTTGTGTCTAACTTAAGGCTTTATATTCCTTTATAATATTCGTAAATAAACTAGAATGTAATGGAAAAAAATTTCAGTAATCAAAACATAACAAAGCTATGTGGAATGTCTTTATAAGTACAATACTAATCCGTAACGTAAGACTTAGAAAGAGAGAAGTTAATAGTATTTTTTAATATAGAGCACAGCTGCATAGCCTTCCGATTTTAAATGAAATATTAAACCCACCGGGATCTCCACTTCTATACCCTATATAAATATAATCATAAAACCTTTGCCGATAAACAAATAAATATAATTCTTAAAACCACTTACTACTCAAATCTTTGGGCATACCTATGAGCTTATCCTTTTCACCAGCAATGGCTTAAGACTCAGTGATACATTTATTTATTACATAAACACGAAACATTTATTTACTAAGCGTCAATTCAAGTTCATCCGTGAACTTGAACGCCTGATGATGCCGAAAGGCGAAACCCGGGTCGTTAGTGACAAAACCTGTGAGAATGTACATAGTTTGAACGATTCAAATTTAATAGTATTTGTTAAATATTTTCACAATTTAAGTGATATAATATATTTTTACATAGCTTTGCATTGAGTGAATAATTGGTTACATTGCAGTTACGACAGTAGACATCTGTTCAGCAAAGTCTTTCAATAAAAGGGATGAAAACAGACCCAATATTGATACATTCCCACCCTTAAGACAGCCAATAAACCGTAGAACAACGGTGAAAAAAATACCCCGGATCAATTGTCCGGAAAATCGGCTAACCGTGCGTAAAATGCACCCTGAATTTTCGATTCATAGATGTTATACGATTCACCTAACTCCAGACTTATCCAAGCTGTCTGCGAAGGTTCTGCAGGACGTTTGGTCCTTGAATATAGAGGGTGTTTCACCTTATTGGATAACCCTAAGGCGTTGGATTAACAAATAATGTAAACATTTATTCTTGGCTTGTCTTGGAATGTTTGACTTTGGGGTATAAGAAAAGGGATGTAATATTCCTTTACGGTGAAACTTCAAGTGAGAATCGGGTTATTTGAGGATTTTTTGACTTTATATTTCTTAACAAAATATGTATTAATTTAAGACTACAATTTAAGATTACATTGGTCAGAATTTATATTAAATGGTCATAATATATCGGTCAAAATAAATAGTTATAATTAAAATTTAAAAAAAAACCTAAACTAACACAACCTAACCAAAATGGTAATAAAATATTCTGAACGTTCATATTTTTATTCTGACCAAAAATTGATTTAAACTCTGACCACTTATTTTTCCCTTAATTTAATTCGAATATTAATTGATTTTTATTATTTAAAAATCTATAAAATATTTTTACAACAACAAATATATATTATATATAATAAATAACTACTTTAGTTAAATTATATGAAATAATATTAAACTAAAAAAGACTAAGTAAGACGGATGTGCGTCACTTTACCCAAACTCGCCAGACAGGCATTTTTATACATTGCTTCGATAAGTATTGAGAGCAAAAAAGTATAAAATATGAAACGTGTTATTATTTTTTTTTCGACTGTACGGCAAAAATAGGTGATTTTTTTCCTCCAAAAATATATTTTTGATTAACAAAATACGTCGCATTTTATTTGAACTATAGTATTTTTAAGTGTTAAATGAATCATTAATAAATGTGTACATATATGATATGTCTCACGTTTGCCACCTTTGAGGGAATTCAAAGCGTCGAAAGACCGCAGTTTCACTGAATGGATGGGATGTCACTCGACCTGCAAGTGCTAGAGGTCAACGACTGGCTAAGGAGGGCAGAAGATCGAGTGTAGTGATTTTTGGGGAAATTGATTGAGGCGGCTAAGATTCACCCCTACTGTAGCGCCAGTAAAAAGAAGAAGAAAAAGATGATGAATCAAGATTCTGGAATATATTATAAAACAAATAATATGACAGTTTTGTAAAAAATAATTTTACTACATTACTCTGAATAAAAACATAACTTTTTAAATTTAAATCCACCAAATTATGTACATTCACACAAGTTGTGTCACTAACGACCAGGGTTTCGCCATTTGGAATCTTCAAGCGTTCGAATTCACGGATGAGCTTAAACTGACGTTTTGTAGATAAATTGATCGTGTTTATAATAAGTGAATTTATCACTAAGTAAATATTTTAAGTTATATTTTAATTCCTTCATCCGTGTTAAGCGAGTGGTTCTCATAAATCAGGGGATTGGCAAAAGTCGACGTGTCTTTTTTAACTATTTTTCTGAGTCTTAATCAGGTGCAGTGATTTGCTACCGTAAAGCAGCATTTATAAGAATCAATCAATAAAAAAAGATGGGATTTAATTTTAATCATGTATAGCTGTGTGCTCCAGACCAGTGGAGGGGAACTTGCGGCCTTGTGGTGAATCAGATAAATGTGGGCTTTAGGAATGAAAAGGTTCCCCACCCCTGCTCCAGACAGTCCGCTTTAAGTATAGTTCCAACTATTACAGAGCAAATAGAGAGCCTTTTCTGTATGGGTAGGACAGCAGCTTTCATTTTTTTTATTCAGTTCTAGTTGCGTACATTTAAAATATGTATGACAATTCCGTATGCTATTTGCAAAATTCAAAAATTGAAATTTTATTTAAAATACTTAAGTGAAAATTTAAAATTCATGACTGAGGATACGTTACTTCTAAATCAAACTCGAACCCTATTCTTATAGAAAAACATCTTTTTCTTCTCTGTCATTTGTATCGAATTGATCTTAAAAATTTCCATAAATTCAATTTAAGTCGGGTTTTGTATAGAGTGGACCAAAAAAAGTAGCCAAGTTTTTTTTAAATATAAAATTCCACGTATTGTGCTACTAACTGTGACACGTGTTTCGCCTCTTTCAGAGCCATCCTTAGACAGACTACTTTCACAAATGCTTGCTTAAGTACGAATGATTTTAATTTTACTATTCTAATATATTACAAGACAAATCAAATAAAAATGGAAGGCATGGAGAGGATGGTAGAAAAACAAGTTTTTTCGATTTAGTATTTGATAGGATTTTTATCCATGTGTGCTTTCAATGTGTAGCATATGACTTCTTAAATATATACCTCAGAAGAAAAAAAACTACGAGTTTGTTTGTTATCAGTTGTTCAACTTTTCGTTTTTTTAAGTAGACTAGAGATAGAAATAATAGAACTAAGACAGGACTAGTGGTAAGCTAATCGCTCTCGCTGCGTCCCATTATTTTGGGACATGAAAGAGTGAGAAAAACATAACAAACATCTTTGTCATAAAACATAAATCGATTCATAAAATGCTGTTCGTACTGGAATTCGAGCTCGTGAAATCTGTACATTTTATTTAAAACTTTCAAAGCACACTTTTTTTTCATATGTATGTGTGTCTGAAGATAGAAGTATGATGCTCTAAAATGACCAGTGATTTATCCATAATATTAAAAAATCAACTCATGATATTAGAAAAATAATCGACACACACAAATACATACGTCTAATGTCTCAAATCTGTATTGAAAGAATCTAAATTTGACATTGACCTTACCGGGAATCGAGCCAAGACCCACCTGATCAGTAGTGTACGCTCTTGTCAACTAGACCATAGTAGACGACTTATAATTAATGTGTTTTTTGACCCGAATTTTAGTTGAGATTTTTTGTTAAATTCGTGTTTTCTACAGTCAACTTAATTTTAAAAATCCAAATTCTGATGTTCCAGAAACGACTCGAAATAATTTTACTGTTTGGCGCAATATTTTTGAGCCGCGGTGTCGATTTGCATTCGAGTTTCTCTCAGAAATGCCGATAAATAAATAATAAGATTCAAAGTGTGTATTGCGGAAGAGGGCGAAATGGGGCGGCGGGTATCCCTTCCCGGCCCTGTGGGTGCCATTGAAAACAAACTTACAGTACCGTAATGTCTGTCGTGGGACATACTTAACGTAAAAAAAACCTAATATATTATATATAAGTGCTATAGAATGTGCTTCGTATAATCTTTGATAGATGCACTTTTCTTTTGTTTCTGTAAATAACATTATAAATTGACAGCATATTTTTCAATTGAAATCTACGATGAATTTGAAGCTTTTCAATTTTTTTTTTTTACAAGGAAGAGTTGCTTGATTTGTTCTAAAAAGACAATAGCTATTGCTATACACCTAGTTGTCAGATGATTAGTTGATGTTTTTGGTTTGTATTGCGGTGCTCATGGGTTCAATCCAGTCCAGATAGTTTCATTAATCGATTTTCGGATTTCTGTTCCAAAGCGTGCCGAAAAAATTCTCCTATACTTATTCGATACTAAAACTATGCCGTAACGAGATTTATTAGGCGAAATAAATTTTGGTCATGGTTCTTTTATCCCTCTACTTTAAAAAAACTGCTGTTAGATTAACTACATTTTAAGTAAACATGTTTCATATTGGCAGCGGGTAAGGTGAAAAAGTCCATTTTTATAGGCGTTATTCTTCTATATAAATACTATTTTCACTTATATTTAATACTAGCGAGTACCCGGCATGCGTTGCAATGCCACTGAAAAAAATAAAAATTTTGCGTTTTAATTGTGTTAATTAAAGTGCTTTTTTATATACAATAAAGTATTGCATATAATTTTATGGGAGTTATAAAAAAACTCACTGTTTCTCCAGAACACCAAAAAGTGCTTTGAAATAAAGCGAGTATCATATTAACGTATTGGCAGCCCACTGCCACATGTTCTAACTCAGAAACCTTTGCGAGCGTCCGCACAATGACTTTCTAAAATTGTATCGCAATCTGAATAGCTGATCAGCTATCTGAGCTGCATAGGAACGCATAAGGGACAAACGAACAAACCATTATTAACATGAGCATTATCAACTGATGATAATAGTCATGAATCATATTAAGTTGATAATTCTCGTCATGAGCGGAATCTGTTGTGATGATATTCAATATAAATGGAATTACATATTAAATAATTTATTTGTACTTATTTTCAATTATTTGTTTACTAAATGGCTAGTTTCGGTCATCATAACCATTTTCAACTGATGAAAATACAATCTATCGATACAGGGCTGCTTATACAATACACTGTAATACTTATATAAATAATTGGTAATAAAAATATGTAAACAAATATACACAATAATACAATATATCAATAATTGATAGTAAATTGAATATAATTAAAATTACTAAGATAAAAGTTGCCAATTTGCAATTACGTTAAAAAAGTATAAGAAAGATTGGAGACAATAAAATCTACGTGAAGGTTTATTTTTATCATACGATTTATTCATATCAATATAAAATATATTTTGAAATTTCTCCTAAATTGTTTTTTTATGTTATCTGGGGCGTTTATTAAAAAAATATATCATTTTAACCCAACCTTACCTATCGTAAGATTTATAAAATCGACTACGGAGAGCGAAAAATTTCAGCTTCGTAAAAAAACAGTTTAGGCTAGGTTAGGTTAAGTTGGGTTTGGTTTAATTATATTAAAGTGCTATGGCCTCAGCCATATAATTTATAATTGTTTATGTATATAGATAGGTCTCACATTTGTAAAGAAGCATTGAAAGACCGAGACTTCACTGGATGGACAGATATTCCAGAACCAGCGAGTGCTGGAGGTCAGTGACTGGTGTAGGAAGGCGGAGGATCAAGTGGAATGGAGGAGATTGCTTTAGGCGGCTAAGGTTTACTGTAGCGCCAAGAAGAAGAAGAATAATAAAATATATTTGTAAAAAACAAAACAACAGCAAAGTACACAAAATGATTTTTTACCTTAAATTACGTTATAATATATTTTATTGTATATTTCGAACTACGCCTTTAATTTATAAGTATGGTGTAGTATTTTATTGAATAAATTTGCATTTACTTGGTAAAACTTCATTGTAATACGGTAAAAAATATCAAAGTATTAAACTCTACAATTTTTAATTGTAATAAAATTGTATAACTATTTTTTATTTAACCATGTCCGCTCCAAAAGTGGAGCATATGGAATTATAATGGAGTTTATCTCAACAGAAGTATTTCTACGAGAACTGCTTGTTAATCAGTTGCTCAACCTCTATTTTTCCAAAAAAAGTAGGAATAGAAAGATAGGAGTAGGTAGTGGTTAGCTAATCGCTTTCGATACGCCCCGTTCATGGGATAGGATGGATCGGAAGGGGAAATTCAATCACATACATCTATGCCTTCGAATAGAAATTCTTAAATCAATTTATAAAACTGTCCATACAGGGATACGAACCCGTGACCTACGTAACCGAATCCGACGACATTGACCACACAGGCGGCGGAAATAAAAATTTAAAACAAAATACTTTGATATTTTTTACCGTATGTAGTGTTTTAAATTGATGGGAGCATTATAAGAAATTATATTGATTGACTTGGCACTAACTTGGTAGAACTCTATTATAATCGGGTAAAAATAGCAACGTATTTAGTTCTACAAACTGTAGAACTAAATACTAGATTAATTATATTGTTATAACGATGTATTTGAGACTTTGAAATCCGTTCAAAATATTAATTAAATAATAGACTGCTTATTTAAGTATGATATTACATAATTTCGTTCTAATTTTCATTTATGTTAAAATACATGATAGCTATTGGGTTGAGCATACATAATTTATTAGCATTTCAAAGTTTTCTTAGTAATTTCTTACGCACGTCATAATATAATAATTATTACGTTATTATTCGTAGCTAGGTATATACTTGGCAAAGATCAGAGACGATATGTAAAAAGTTTGGTTAATTTGAACCTGGAGGATGAGTTTGCAGCGAGATTCTGTGAAATCGAAGGGCGGCAGGGGGTAAATATCTAAGGGCGTAGAAAGCACTTTGTGTTTTTGCAAAGATGGCTAAAACACATTTTTCACGAAGTGTTAATTTCAAAATTGAAACCATTTAACTTTTCAATGTATAGCATATCGACTGTGGAAAGTAATAAGGACGTAACTTAACGTATTTAAAATTGTGTCAATCTGATCTCAAGTTATCTACAGTGATTTAGTTTTAAGTGTTTTTACTTAGTTAATAAATATCGGACAGTGGAATCAGTTTTTGCCTGACGATAGCTTACATATCGACTGTGGAAAGGAAAAAGGACGTAACTTTAACATATAAAATTTTATAAGAGGTGCAAAAAACGTGTTTTGATGATTTTGGGCCATATGCAAATTATGAATTATACACAACCTTAAAGAGCACGGAGACTTTTAAGCTGGTGTTTAATTGACATAATCTAATATTAATTAATGAAATTGCCTAGGAAAAACCTTTATTTCAGTCTTTTTTTTTGGTCTAATTTATTACAAAGTCATCTTTTTCAAACTTAAAAGCTAAATTTAGATACTAATTCGGCATTTGCAGCTTGCATACTTTTGATAGAACGTGTATCAAGTTTGATACATTGTGATTATTCAAAAAAAGCTGTGGGTTACGTCTTTTTTCCTTTCCACTGTCGATATATGTATTATATTAGTTTTTATTATGGAGTTTAACACAATATCAATTTCTGGTTTATTATTGTCAACTTGGTATAGCTTTAACGCTAAGGTTGCGTTAGTTTCAAAGCTCTTTAAATCTTCTTTATCGTTGACGCTATTGCCGACAGAAGATCGTGATCGTTGCAGAGGTTAGCAATTTACAGTAAGCATAATTATGGTCATAATGATTCCATGTCACCTGTCAATCGCTTTTTTTCTTTTATAGTTATTCAGACATCCTTTAATTTTGTTGGGGTCACCCTACCTGACTATCTCCAGAGATACTGATTCATACTTTTAGAAGAAAATGAAAACGGAGAAAACAACTTAGAAAGTATTACTATTATGCTACGACTATTGCAATGATTTTTCTACAGACACAATACAAAATTGAGGAGCAAACATTCAAAAAGTGATTAGTCACAAATTTTGAAAAAAAAAGTTTAATATCAGTCCAAAAGAAAATCTATGAAGTGTTCCAAAAGGGTTTTTATCCTATAAAAATAAAATCATAAAGTTGACACATTCAAGCAAATCGTGATTCCTCCAACACTTAAATCATCATTTCCCAAGCTCCGTATTTGTGTGACAAATCACAATTTTTTGAATATTTGATCCTCCAATTGATTTAGATAAAGCACAGATATTGCATTTTATTTACACGTAGTTATCAGTAAGAAAAAAAAATGAATAGAATATTTTAAGTTAAGTTTTATTATGTTTCAACACATAACTAGCAATACACTTTTGGGAAAAAGTAAAGCTTTTAATTATACTGTTTAAGTTAATATTAGATTAGATTTAAATTAAAATTTAATTAGCCCGACGCCACTGCCATATATGAACGGATTGGCGGTAGGGGTAGTAACGTCTACCCCAGAGGGCCGATCTTTGACGCTTGATGAATATTCAAAATCAAAACTTGCCATCTTCTTCTTCTTCTTGCTGGAAACGGGACCGACTTCTTCGAATACATAGTAGGCACCTCACAACGCAGACTTTGCAAACCATAAGCTTTGTTTAAAACTGGCCATCTTAGAATGTTATACAATTTAATAATAAATATTTCATTATTCAACTAGCTATATAATAATGTTATTTTTGTTTCAGCAAAACACACTACATTCACACAATTGATGGTTGGTCTAATGCTGCTGGACGCATATCGACTGTGGAAAGGAAAAAGGATGTAACCTACAGTTTTTTCAAAACAGGTTTTTTTCGATAATCACCATGTATCAAACTTTATACACGTTCTATGAAAAGGATGCAAGCTACAAATGCCAAATTAGTATCTAAATTTAGCTTTTAAATTTGAACAAGATGACCTTGTAAAAAATTAAAACCCAGAAAAAATACTGAAATAAAGGTTTTCCTAGAAAATTTTATTATTTAATATTAAACTATGTCAATAAAACACCAGCCTAAAAATCTCCGTGCTCTTCAAGGTTGTGTATAATTCATAATTTGCATATGGCCCAAAATCATCAAAACACGTTTTTTGCGCCTCCTATAAAATTGTAAATGTGTAAGTTACGTCTTTTTTACTTTCCACAGTCGATATAGATTAATGGAGAATCTCAACAATTACTATTTTTACAAGAAGTTTCTGTTATTTTATTATTAAACCTTATTTCATAGGATACGGTTATAATGAAAATTTAAAGCTAAAAATAGAGAACCAGTTAACGCATCGCTCTTGTAATGTGTGGATTCAGATAGATGAAATGAAAACATCAAAATCATCTCCACGTCTTGGACGATTAACAATATTATATCGACTAAAAAAAAACAGTTTATGATAGTTGCCGTACGGAACCACCAGGACGCCCTTCAATGCCCTGAGATGAATGCCGAATGAGCAGAGCTGTGTACTGTGGTCAGTACTCATACGGGCCCAATAGACCACGCTGACCTGATCTCAACCAAGGCCAATTTTGAGGCATTCGATAAATTTGCAACATCATATGGGGAACGGGATATTCTTGATTCGTCTTTAAATTCAACGCGGAGTAGATTCAACTCTTCCACCGGATTCTCAGTATACGGATACACAGGATATTTAATATCACTTAGGCTAAATGGATGAGCATGTCACATTTTCTTTTTTCTCTTTATATCTTTGTTTTATTAAGTACAACATTGCATAAAAAAAATAATAAACTATTTTTAGTACTTTTTCCACTTAAAATTTATTTGATCAGGACCGGTTTCGCTCATCACGAGCATTATCAACTGATAAGAAAAATAAATTAAACAGTGCTATTTATACAAGTTAAATTGAAATAAAAACGTGTAAGCAATTACTAACAATTAAAAGGATTTACAAATTACATTATAATTACACAAAATTAAAATGCTTAACACCTTTAACATACAATTAAAAATCATCAATAAATACACAAATTTGGGAAATTTTTAAACAAAATGAAACTCTACATTACTAAAGTGAATAACAGTGAACACCTCAAAAGTGAACGACATTGCATAGCTAAAAGATAGATCCCGTGCAGCTATATATCAGGCCGAGAATATGAGGGATAAATTCATTTATTTTTTTATCGTATTGAGTTATGGAAGGCGGCCGTGAAACAGCACTCGCATACACATAACAAGTGGTGTTGGGATAACCATCACAAGTTGAAGCCGCCTTCCATAACGCAATGCGATCAAGAAAAGAAAAATATATTCCTCATATCATTGGCCCGATACCATGCTGCACGGGACCTATCTTTTAACCATGCACGACAACCATCAACCAACTTGTATTTGCCGTACGCATATTTGAATCCATGGATATCGTCACCGAGTTGGATGAATGCCCAAAGGCGTTTACCATTCGGCCACATCACAACAACAGTAAAGAAATTAAAACATAATTCAAATACGCCCATATGAAGATATTATATGCTTTTTTTTAATATATCGGTTGATCAAAGCTTCTTATAAAAAATGCTTTCGATGTTTCAACCCTTTAAGGTACATATCAAATTAACAGGTTGCAAAAGCATCACAAGGGCATTTGTCAACGACAGTGAAAAGTAATGGACCCACTGGAAAAGCTTCTACGATCTTAGTTTCCGTGAAGGTTAAGTATGTAAGGTATTGTATTGATATTGATTCACAGTGCATGAATACTTGAAAAAGAAATACAAATAACCGACCACATTATTCATCATCGTAAGTCAAAATGATTATTTTAATTTAATATCAAAATACAAAAAGAATTGTTATTTATTACGTTAACCGCTGGTTGACGTTCACCCTTTATCAAACCTACACCTCCGTATTAAAAACATTCACTACGAGTTCACTGAGAAAATAATACAGGTAAAATAATTATGGTTCACATACTAAAATGTTACATTTGTGCGCTTTGGAACATTCGTTTTATGGTAATCACTCATAACATTATTTAATATTCAAATTACAAAACCAAATATTATTATGTAGAAGATAACTGAATAATATATATTGTAAAATTTTACTTTCAAAAATATAACGAAGGATTGTTTATTTTCAAACTTGTTTCAAGTGTGCAAAAAATATTTTTAAACGAGAAAATTTTAATAGTAGGTAAAACTAACAGGCTGTTTGGAAAGTAATTTCGTTTTTTTCTAGCTTTGAGGAGAGTGTAAGAGAATCTAGATAGACGTTTCAAATGATCATGAATGTCCAAATTTGATCAATTAAACTTTTAGTGATCTCACAAGTTGTTATTTGTTGGTTTGCATCAATTAATGCCTTTATTGTGTCTTCATCAGCTTCAACTTCCCTTCCAAAACGTGGTACATTTTCAACATCAAAATTGCCGTATCAAAATTTTACAAACCAGTTTTGGCACTGGAGTTTTGTCAAACATTCATTTTTATGTACAGATAAATCAATATATATCAAGAACGTTTGATTGTTTTTTTTTTAATTAATGTTAACATTATAACTGTCAAATGAATGGATAACTTACTTCAGCTGTATAACCATGTATTGTTTTCGCTTCTTCATTGATTAAATAACGCAAATCTACAAACGCCGAGACAGAAAAACCTCTGCTATAAATACACTCTAATAAAAATAACAGTGATGAATAATTCCGGGAAATAGATAAAAGATTCATTTTCTTTGTGTCAAAATCAAGAATGACAGGTGCGCGTGTAGAAAAAATAACTACCCCTGTCAATCGTGACGTCATGACTGACATTTGCAATTATTATTTTTCTCTTATCATCGGCGCTATCAGATAGGAATAATATCATTCTCACGAACATCAGACAGTCGTACGGATACAAGAAAAAGATACCGAAATGAAAAATAAATCATTTTATTGTTACATGAAATGAAGATACTAAAAAAATACAATTGGTATATTTTCGTTTGCTTCATTGAGCTAAAATTTTAGCGTACTACTTACTCATTTTCAAGACTACATATTAAGATTTGAATTGTTAAAATTATGTACATTCTCACAAATTTTGTCACTAACGACCTGGGTTTCAACTTAAAACTACTCACCATTCAAATCTGTAGGCATTCCCGTGGGTTTATCCTTTTTTTCGCCGGCAATGTCTTTAAACTTAATGATACATTTATTTTTTATATAAACACAAAACATTCATTTACTAAGCGTCAGTTCAAGTTCACCCGTGCACTTGAACGCTTGAATATACCGAAAGGCGAAACCCGGGTTGTAAGTGACAAAATTTGTATGAATGTACATAATTTGAACGATTCAAATTAAAAAAAGATGAGTTTAGGATTGTAAGCAAAATATTAATTTCTATCTACAGACTAAGCACCCCGTTTTAAGGGTGACATAGTAGACTAGTAGTCCTTTGAATATGAGCTCATACTTTTACACATCAGTGGTTTAAAGTGGTTCTTATTTACATGAAACAGTTTTAAAAATTAAGTTTAAGCATTTCAAGTGTGATATACTTTTGTGTGTTGGTAAATTCATATAACTCGATTCCACAGTTTATTAATTGCCTATTTTGCAACTCGTATTTTTAACAGTCATTTGCGAAGAAATCTAAACCACACAGATACTCGTACTTTTGGACACAAATGCATGAATGTGTGATTCAAAAATGTGACTCAGTAATGAAATGGCATTTTGTTCACAATTCAGCTATAGAACGAACATATTATTTTAAATACATATCAAACAAATATATTTTAGTTCAGCTAGTTATGAGTTGAATTCGCTCGCTAGCTGAGATACGGTATGCCTTTTATAAGTAAGTAAAACATTCGATGGTATACACAATCGATTTCGTCATATATTTAATAACTTTTAAATTCAATCACACACAGAAACTTAATTTGTTTCTAAAGTATATTGTACGTACACAATTTAATGTTTTAGGCACCTACACGTTGTGAGAAGGTCTGTTTTTCAAATTGTGTATAATTTTCGAAAGCTTATTCCATGACCTCAGTTTTTTTTTTATTATTTTACTTTGTCCAAGTTTTGAACGATACAAAGTAATCATCTTCTTTGGCTCTTGACGCAGCAAAAGACGAGCGTCGGGACGCCACTTTAGCGTGGTAGAACGACGCCCTCGACGGATACCTTGTGATAGACATGCAAAGTGCCTTGGAATTAGTATGCGAGATATTTTGATAAGTTGCTCGTTAAAGTAAAGTTTTATCGTATACTAATAAGTTAGTTTTCGTACTGATAATAGATAAGAGGAATCGCGAGTGATTGAGACAATAAAACAATTTTTTACTGCTACTAGTTTTCATAAAATATTAATCTGATATTTTGTATCAGAAATTGTTACTTTGAATAAAACTATGAAGAAGCTAAGAATGTATTATATATAACACATGGACGAACTTTTAGAATCTTTATTCATACAGTAACCAACCAGCAAAAAAATAAGAAAGGTATGTAACAACATAGTATCTACGCATGTCAAAAATAAAAATAGCCAAAAAACTAACAGTTTATTAAGCCTATTCACGTAGCATTTTATCACTCTGTCAAAAATTTCCAAAATTTTAATTATGATTGTAATTACTTTAAGCCGCCTGTGTGGTCGAATGGTCAACGTCGTTGGCTACCGCTACGGAGGTCACGGGTTCGAATACCAGTACGGGCAGTTTTATAAATTAATTTTTCAATTAATTTTTGTTCAAAGGCATGGATGTATATGATGTCTGGAATTCTCCCCTCCCACCCATTCTATCCTATGAACGGGGCGTATCGAGAGCGATTAGCTAACCACTAGTCCTGTCCTAGCCCTTTATATTCCTTACTCTCTTTGGAAAAAGAGAGGTTGAGCAACTGAGTAACAATCAGTTCTCGTAGAAACACTTCTGTTTAGATAAACTCCATTAGGAGTCCATATGCTCCACATTAGGAGCGGACATGGTTTAAAAAAAATACTTTCAGTCACCACATGATATTTATTAATCTTGGATGACTTTTTAATTACAATTTAGATGTGTTGAACATTTTAATTTTGTGTTATTTTAGAATCACTGTAGTGTAATGTAGTGTAATGTAGTTGGTAATTTCTTTTCAATGCTAATTGTTGTTTACAACTTTTCATTTTTGTATAAATAGCATTGTTAAATTATATTTAATTTTAAACATAATCAGTTGACAATGTTTGCAATGAGCGAAACCGGTCCTGACCTATTAAATAATGTGGAATGAAGTACAAAAGAATATTGTGTTTTTATTAATATAATTCTTTTCCACCAAGTATTGACAGTGAACACCCTAAAAGTGAGACTAACAGTTTCCTGCAACACAGCTTTAGGAGGTAAATTTAAACAGGAAAATAAATGAAAATAAAATTCACATAGTATCAATCTTTCTCTGGTGACTAGATATGGCATTTTCTGTCAAAAAAAAAATCTGTTTCTATTTCTATAACTATTTCCTTATGGCTTATGTTCAAATTTGATTTAATTAACTCCCTATAAGTAAATTGACATGATTGCTTATTTTATTTGAAGGATTGGCAATTAGCTATCAGAAAAGAAATAAAGTATAAAAAGTTTTTTGATGCTTTAAAACTAAAAATAAAAATGCTTTTTTGGTTTAACAATTCTATAAAAATACTCACCTAGTGACAGCATAGAGCTCGATTGAGCAAAATAGATACTTTTTTATTTTACCTGTTAAAATAAATTAATTCTTAAGTAAATCATGATAGTATTATTTCTAAAAAAAAAATCTTTGATACGTATAATCAGTTAAACCGAATTTAAATCTACTCTGCTTGATTAATTCTGATGTAAATAATCAAAGATGATAATTTCATCCCAGATTATATAGGCCCATTAAAGGTGAAGTTAGATGTGTTGCAATAGTCTTTAAGCATCGTCAGTTGGAATAGTGTTCTCCGTAAAATAAATTATGCAACTCACCAAAACACCAAATAAAAACAAGATTGTACTAAAGAGTTCAAGAAAAGGTTTAACCGTATTACTAGTTGGCTCACTTCATATGTAAGCTCGAGGCTTCTTGATTTGTTATACATTTTTGATAACTCTTCAAATTAATTTAAAAAAAATGTTATTTCAATAATTGAGTTACAAATTGAAACACCTGTTTCGCCTACTTGAGAAGTATCTCCAGATTAACTACTCTCAAAAATTAATATATTTCTTAATGTAAACGTAAGACAACTTAAAAAATATATTGTTTTTTTTTTAAAAATAAGTTAAAGTTAAATTTGAATCGTTCAAATTATGTACACTCCCACAGATTTTGTCACTAACGACCCGGGTTTTGCCTTTCGGCATCTTCAGGCGTTCAAGTGCACGGATGAACTTGAACTGACAGACTGACTGACTTGAACTGACTGAATGTCAGTTGTTCAAGTTCATCCGTGCACTTGAACGCCTGAAGATGCAGAAAAGCGAAACCCGGGATGTTTGTGACAAAATCTGTGGGAGTGTACATAATTTGAACGATTCAAATTTAATATTGAAATTCCACCGAGCACCTTCAGTCGAAATCTTAAAGTTAATGTTAGTTGTAAGATGATATAACATTCAGCTGTGAAATTTTTGTCAGAAACTAAATGTTATAAATAATTGTTAGCAGTGGGATTTCTTAAAAATATTATTTCATTGATTTTTTTTAAATCTGAGAAATTAATTTCGCTACAATCAAAATGTCTTATTCCACCTCAGCCTCCTCCGTGTATTATAATATCTCCTCTCAGATGGGAGCGTCTTACGTCAATCTCAGGTTCTCGCACGAGTATGTAAAAGGAAGCAACGATTAGAATTCTGATTTTTGGGGATAGCTCCCCGGGGCACAGTGGTGTGGGGGGCTGGCTGGCTGGCTGATAGGGGGGCTAGGTTCGAACTCGCTTCGTTAATTTTCAAAGGGTAGGAAGGGGTTGAGAGAGCGCAAAGTTGCGATGAGTTAATAATCTACTACCTTAAGGTGTTTATGAATTATCCACTGTGAATGTGTGCTACAGGTTGTTACTTTATCATATTTTTCCACCCTATACTGCTATCGATGAAAGTCTTAGCTCAAATCCATAACTGTCTATTTGAAGCAAAGTACAAATATAGGTTAATTTCATCGAAAGTGAATTAATTGCATCTTTACAGAATGGAGATATTGAGCCTACTTTTGCAACTTACAAAAGTAGGTCACTTTTAAATACTTTATGCATATACCGTGATTGTACTTTTCTGTTAAAAGGTTTTCCACTTTTACATTAAATATTAATTACGGGAGCCGGTAAGTTGCTCGAATGAAAATTGCTCGAATTACAAATTATTCGAATTGCTTGGTTATTTAAACGATTTTTCACAACTTTTTCTACGAATTTCATTTTTATCTTGTGCGACACTTGTTTAGAGAGTGAAATATAAAAATAATTTTCGTAAGTATTTATTTTAACCGTGTTCGCTCCAAATGCGAAACATATGATCTTTTAATGGAGTTTATCTCAACAGAAGTGTTTCTACGAGAACTGCTTATTAATTAGTTACTCAAACTGTTTCTATGTATTTCCAGAACACATTAAAGACTAAGGCTAAGACGGAACAAACGGACAGAACAAACGGAAACAAATTGTTCTTGTTATTCGAGCAATTTCCATTCGAGCAATTTACCGGAAACCATTAATTACACATTAAGAGTACTCTGTGTTTATTCTTTTTTTCATGTCAATAAATATATATATATTTTAAATTTCCCCTTAGCTAAAAAGGAAAAAATCTGATAAAACAGATATCTTTACCAAATTGAAATTCAGAATATTTTTAACTAGTATTCATAACTGTAAATATCTTAGAACGTCAATTGGTTTCTTATTACTAACTCACTCCTTTTAGATGATGTTAGTTTAATAAAAATAATAAAACATTTTTAGTACTTTTTCCACATAAAATTTATTGGATCAGGACCGGTTTCGCTCATTGTGAGCATTGACAATTGATAAGAAATACAATGAAACAGTGATATTTATACAAAAGCTAAGTAAGAAAAACAAGGTATGACAAACAATTGGTATTACAACTAAGCAAATAAATTAAAATTAATAAATTCTTCGAAAAATTAACAAAAAAAGATTTGAGATCTTTAAAATTATATTTATTCACATTTTTTCAATTCGGGTATACTTAGAATGAACTTAAAATAATTTATCTTATATCTTGCTGTTCGTAATTAACATCGAATTAGATTGTGATTAATTAGTTTATTTCATTTTAATTCTTATAGCTATTTTCGTATTATTTTATATAATTAAAACTTAAAATATTGTAAAGTATTGACTTTATTAATTCTCAAGTTTACACAGAACGAAATCAGCTTAAACTTTTCATCAGACTGTAGTGCTTTCTTCTTTATGTATGCCAGTCAAGCAAAATGAGAAACCTTACCCCCACCACCTATGCTCCCCATCACCCCCTACCCCCTTGCGATTTTCCATAATGAGTGATCTATGATTACGTATCAAGAAGAGAGTACTTATTTATGTAGAACGGGAAAAATTCCCAGAGGAAAATAAATATATACCTCACTGAAACGCTTTCGTGCGCGAGAGTACAGATAAGTAGATGTTCTTGGTAGCTTTTGTGAGTATCGTTAGATTGGTATACTAATGAATTCTCAAAAGCTATAAATATTAATAGACCATATCATACGGATGTATTACTACTTCTTGTTGACTTTGTTTCTTGAATTAATTACAACGTAATTGATCTTGGAAACTGGGAAATAATAACAAAACCTTCTACTTTTTTCCTTAACACTGGGCTGGCTGTTATCTTTGTCTGCACTCTTTAACTTTTCCGGTTCTAAGCTCAAGAAATGCGACCCCAATACCCACATTTTCTTAAATATCTATTTTAATATGGGTGATACAATGTTTATAATTAAGGTATTCTTATATCATGGTTTTTTGGACCTTTTGCAGTTTATATAAATACGATAAGATAAGAGATAAGCGCACGCTTATCAGCGATCGTTTGTAAGATAATAGGCTGAACGCCGCTAAGCAAAGTGCGCCAGTAGCACATTGATACTTGCACTGAAACCACGTATATTTTACGCGCAACTTAAAATATGATTATTTATTAAAAAACCACGGATTTTTATAAAAAAATGTATGAAAAATGATGCAGAGAGATATTTTAAAGCCCTTAGACTATTTATTTTTTTAAAATTCATAAGAATAAGGCCAATAATGAGGAAACCACCGGGGTCCCTAAAAGACCCCCATCGGCCGAGAAGTATTTTTCTAGTCTCCGAGCCGCGAGAGTTAAAAGAGTACTCAACATGTTTAAATGCGTCAATATTGTCAGTTAACATAATTGAATAGGCTTTCACGCTGTTTTAAGGTTGTGAGTCATGCCACCATACAAAAGCAATGGGTAACCGAACACTGTGCTCCAAAAACAGATACCTGCGTCAAATGCTAGGAGTGTGGTGATTTGACTTTGTTAGAAACACGTAGATAAAGAAACGGACTAATCAGCTGTTAATTACGTCCAAAGTGACGAAACGACAATGGACCTGTCTTGGACATGGATGCCTCAAGAAAGCCCGAATTCTGCTTGTCTCCTCTAAAAATCGAATGGATTCCGCCGTCGTGGAAAGCCACTGATGTCCATCTATAATATGTACTCGGTGGAGTTACGGAACACTGGAATGACATGGGAGGAATTAAGAAAACTGGCGAGGAGCAGAAAATATTGGAGGAACCATTTGGTGGTCATATGCTCCGATTAAAAAGCCTAGCTCTTCATTCAGACTTCATTCGTTGCTTATTATGTTGTTTAATATTTTCGTGTATTCTTATCCGATGGCATAAATTAAATATATTAAGCTTCTTAATTACTCGAATAAAAACAAATAAAAAGAAAGAATACGTATCTTGCAAACAAGTGCTTTTTTTTTAGTGACGGATTAAGGGCTAATTCTTAATACTACAATTCTTCTCATTTTTCTTTGGTCAATTTTTTTCTTACGTGGTTCATCTGTTAAACACAAGATACCTTCGAGTTTCCCTATCACTCAGCAATAATTTTACTTACTTCCATGATATATCGGGATCTTTTTGTCATATTGATCAACAACAATATGTTATTAGGCTTGATGTTTTTTGGTGTGTAATAGTGCTGCATATCACCTTGTCAGTTCTAACGTTGAAGAATTCATTAACATTCAGTTGAAGTTATCCAATTTCTTCTCAATTGAACCCTCAGCAGGTTAAATTAATATTTGTGAAGCTATCTACAGAAGCTAAAAACAATTTCTAGTTTTTAATATATATAAATACAATATACGATACACTTTTATCTAAAAATCTTTTTCACGACGGTAAATAATCGGCTTGGAAAAAATAGTAAGCAATTTAGCTTCATAGAAATTATTGATTGCTACTTATTACAAACGATAGAAATTTTGATGATACCGTGGTGCTGAAACTGCTTTAAAGTATAAACTATATTCCTATTTAGTCATGGAACAAAACACTTCATTGAAATAAGTTCATCAGTTCAATAATTTTATTATACTGTAATTATTTGCCAACGTTTCAAATAAATATACAAATGCACTGATTTTGTACAAAATAGGATTTTGAAGGTATAGAGTATTTGGGAGATTTATTAGTTACATGTGAGAAATGAAAATGTAAATGTTTTTTATAGGAATTTTAAAGTAGCAAGGCTTCAAAACATTTTTTTCATTGATATTCTATTTTAAACGTGTGAAAATATTGATTTTTTACAGTCCAATATCACCTTTGATCATCATAAAATTATTGAAATCATATTTAAAGCTGTGACTGCTCTTAACATAGACAATCTGAACATAATTTCTAAATCAAGAACTCAGTTTAAAATGTGTTAAATAAGTAAAAACGTTCTGGTCATAATATTGTGATTCAATTGAGGAAATAGTATAAAAAATATTTTCTTTTTAAATACGTAATGGCTCTTTACGAAAAAATGAATGCTTTGTTATTACAATTTAATTGATTATCGAGACCTTTTTGTAAGTAAATGTCTTGACAGCTTTTCTAAAAAAAAAAAGATGAGTTTAGGATTGTAAGTAAAATATTAATTTGTCTCTAGAGACTAAGCACCCCCTTTTAAGGGTGACATAGTAGACGAGTAGTCCTTTGAATATGAGATCATACTTTTTCACATCAGTGATCGACAGATAGCGTAATGGAATTTAAGCGCTTGTCCGCATAATCGAGCTGGACTAATAAAACACAATGCCGATTATTAAAGTCAAATATAATATATGTAAATTTAATTTAAAGAAAACAATACATTAGCTAATGACAAACGTGTTTATTTAATAATTTAATTACTAAATTTTATAAGCAGAGTGACCACGCAATATGCCACAAAATTAAATATTTTTTTTGTTGCTTCTAAGGTTTGGAATTAATGGAAAGGCATTATTTCAAAAAATAATAAAACACTCTTTTTTTTAATCTATGTCCGCTCTCAATGTGGACCATATGCCTTCCTAATAAAGGTGTCTCAACGGAAGTTTTTTTCTACGAGAACTGTTTGTTACTTAATCGCTCAACCTCACTTTTTTTTCAAAGTGAGTAGTAGGGAAAAAAGATTCTTGCTAGAACAGGACTAGTGGTTTACTAACCACTATTACTACGCCCAGTTATTAAATGATAAGAAGGATGGGAGGAGAGGAAATAGTATGAATTGACATCACAAAAACCCAGTCTCAGATCACAACTTTGATTTGAATAACTTTCAAATTCACTGCAATCTTACCGGGAATTGAACCCTGACCTGCGTGATCGGTAGAGCAAGCTCTTACCAACTGGGCCACAGCAGGCTTTTATTTACTGTTTAATTATTTGTTCGGATTAAGACAACATTTTCAATTGGATCCAAATGAAAATGCATTTTTTGTGTTATTATTAAAAAAATATATTTCTCCACTGTCAATATAGTACATTATAAACCCGTGATGCAACTTATCTCGACAATATATTTTTATGAAAACTGTTTGTTACTCACTTGGTTAACTTTTAAATTTTTTCGAAGAGAGTAAGGATTGGTGTATAAAGTTAGAACAGTACTAGTGTTTTTTTGGATCGAATTAGTGGATGGGGAATCAGACTTTCAGTCAGTATATATGTATCACAGACACACCTTAAGACACAGAACAATAAATCTATAGAAAAATCCAGAAATAAATCTTCCGATTCTGGGATTTGAACCTGTGAGAAAAGTAATCTAAGTCAGCGACGGTGATCAATCGACTAAATTTAAGAATTTAAAAAAGATAAATTGAATTGATCTCTTCATAGAAAAAAAAAACTATCTTTTTTATGATAGTTTACACTATTGGGTAAATGACACTGGTCAAGATCGTTCGTTCTTATGCTGGACGTCACGGATTCAAATTCTAGTACGAGCAGCTTTTTTTGTGTTTGAAGGCATGTATTTGTTTGTAATTTCCAAAAGTTCCCCTCCACTATTTCAATCAGAAAATAACAGAGTGTGGCGAAATTAGTTAGCCAAATACCAGTCCTATTAGAGCCTTATCCGTTCTATCCATATTCTCTTCGAAAAAAAGAGCAGTTAAGCAATTCTGTTAAGATACCGCCTTTAAGAAGCCATATGCTCAACATACATGAGGATTGGATAGATCAAACTATTTTTAGACAGTAAAATCGATGATTACTTGATTGATTGAAATTTTTTGAAAAAAGTTTTTTTTTTTAATTAAAGGCTTTTTGAAAGACCATGATTCAATAAGTTGCGCTTAATTATGAATAACGTCATCGAATCGGGGGTCTACAACAAGTGGAATGGGTTGCCTGAAAGTGCCAAAGGGTTGGTGGGGGGTTTCGTGGGGTTGTTGGGTGTTATGGTGGGTTGGTCTTTACGCAGCCATAGGCAGACGCCGGCTGTTGAGCCTTTTCAACTGGCGGGAGGTGAGCAACCCAGTGAGGATACTGCGTCAACTGGATATTTCCAAGGCATTATTTCAACAATACACTTTACCTTCAGGATTATTAAAAAAAAAATATATTCTGCCGCATCAGAAAGGATAGAAAAAAAATATCATCCCTTTCAATGATGAAGTAGATTACGAATTTATGATGATTTTGTGATCTTTACCAGAGAAATATCAACATTTTTAATTATTGCAGAATCTTTATAAGGCAATCAAACCAATATTTCCGAAGTCTAAGATCGCCAATGTTATAAAAATAATCAAATAGTAATCTTGATAAAGGCGGATTCATGGTACAGTGTTAAACGTCATTGGGTGCCGTAACGTGTCCAAGTCCCAGTGTGAACAACATTCTTTCAAACGATTTACCAACTTCTATTCGAAGGCAAAGTTGTTTGTGCTTTCTAAAAATTCTTTCGTTTCCTTCCAATACTAAAATAACTGAAGCGCGATTAATTTACCACTCGTTTTGTCCTAATTTTTAACACTCCCAATGTAGAGCATATGGTCTCTTAATGGAGGTATCACAACAGAAGTTTTTCTACAAGAACTGTTTGTTACTCAAACTCGCTCAGCCTCTCTTTTTCAAAGAGAGTAAGTAGGGATAAAAAAATAATGCTAAGACAGGATTAATGGTTAGCTAACCGCTCTCACTACGCTCAATTATTAAAAGATCGAAAATGGTAGGAGGAGACAAAAATTGTGATATTTACAGCGCTGATAATATTTAAAAAATATTTATTTATAAAAAATAAAAAAAAGTATTATTAACATTTTTAGTAGTGAATTGTATTTGATAACTATTTTTTAACAATAATTTACAGTAACACATTTCAATTGATACATATTCGTTTTAATTATTAATAAAACTGTTTTTTTTGTAATTTAGTTTATCAGCGCATTGGTCTGGAGGAAAGGCAGGCGAAGGCAAAAGCAGAAGCGTCGTCTTTGCGCCACATTTGTACTTATTCCACTAGTGTTGTTCCGTTGTTTAGTAATTTCGCCAAATTAGAAATGAATTGAGTTATTTAATAAAATTAATTGTCTTCATACCACCGTACTGGCTTCTTGTATCGTTCTGGATTATTAGCAGCGCTCGTGTCCCAATGTAAATTATGTTTTTAATAAATTAATTTCTACTACCACGCAATGATCTTTTTTTACTCAACAATATATCGACGAATCCAGACAGTTTTGCTATTAATATAAATTGATAACAAATGAATCAAACTAATAATTTGCTATACTTAAATTAAAATACCGAAATTAACGAAAATATCTGTCGATAATATATTTCATTTCGTAAAATAAGTCAATGGAAAGAGAATTGAAGGTTTTCGACGCTATATATTATGCATAGTTATATGACAAAGAAGATGAAGACAGTCAAAGAATATTTAAAAATAACATTTTTAAACGCTACTCTAAGAAACATAACCCCATTCCAAAATAATTGAAAAGTACTGTAAAAGAGTTAATTCTTAGGCGGAAAGGAATTATTAACGACCGTTACACAAATAAAAGTTTATGCCAATAATCAAATGAGCTGTACAGTATCAAACACGGCCAAGTCAGTTTCAGTTTATTTTTTATGAGAGCCGAATGTTTGTTTGACTTCTTTTTTTACGTAAATACAATGCGAGTTAACTAATTCAATAATTACAAAAATCCCAGACACTTAACGTCAACTTATTATAAAAAAATGATTTAAATTCAGTCAGCTGATTTAATTATTGCGATTTCATTCGCTCTCAATAACTTGTCCGTAGTGATAAGAAAATTCTTTTGACTTTGCCAATTTCGATAGTAAAAATATTACTTATAGTTGTATCGGTAAAACATGATTTGATCTGTTTAATACTAAACGCATCAATAATGGATTAAGAATCCAATATAATAATGGGTTTTTATGTGGATTTTTAACAAGTTTATGCGTTGTTTGTTACAAAAAGATTCGAAGCAAATTTAAAGATATAATTTATAATTACATATGTATGTAACATGTTATATTGAGGCTAGAAGATTTTCAACAGGGTAGAGATAAGTAAAAAAAAAAAACCAACTGACTTTTAATGTATTTTGAGTTATGAATGGAAACTAGTACAAAAATAAATTTCAATTTGATTTAGACATAAAACGCAAATTCGGAATAGTTTCTGTTTTATTTCCATTATTTAATTTTTGCTTAGCGGAAAAATTATCTAGTTTTGTTGCAAAAAAGTTTCTACGTTCAAAGCAGCCATTGTGCGTAATAAATAAGTGATGTAAATATGGGTTAATATGAATCACGAAAATTCATTTTAAAAACGATATGTTTAAACTTTGAAGCTCAATATCTCTTTTCTGCGAATTTTCAACTTTTTCCCTTTTACTTTACTACCTACTCGATAGCTCTAATTTTCGAAAGCTAATTAACTTAGAACTATAAATTGGCTATTTATCAGCATCTGGTAACACGATAACAATATTATGACTGATATTCAAAATAAATCACTGAGACAGATCACTGACGCCCCGTGGCACGTGCGTAGCTTGCTGCTTCACAGAACTTTGAAAATACCATCCGCGAGTTTTTTCGTGAAATATCTCAAAAGTTTCACAGCGAGGTGGGAAAACATTATAACCCAACGATCTCTAATCTCCACAACTATGGCGAGATACTTCCTGAGAATCGTTTTAGACTGAGAACAGTTTTGCTCAACGACCCACCATAGATCTAATGTTTCGTGTAAAATTAATAAACTATTTAAGAACGAACAACCATCAAATTGACTTTATTCGATTGATTTCTTTGTGTATAGTATGAAGGGAAGCATATAGAATGTGATTTGCATGTCGATGCATATGGAGTCCCTGTGAACTGGCTCTGTAGCGATCACGTCCTTCCATCTGCAGCGATGATAAGGGAATACATTTTTTCAAAAGGTTAGCGATGAAGAAGACTAGAAGAACATTGACGCTAACGCGTCCTGGTACTTAAAGCTCCATAAATTTGTTATCCAAAAAAAAACGATATTATGGTTGATAATGATAGCTGAAAAAAATATAAGTGGCATACTGGGGAATTTTTTCACCACTCGCGCCTTTCAGCCGCCTGGTACATCATTATAATATCATCGGAGCGGCAAAGCAACTCCGCTTTGATTTATTGTAGCGTGATGACGCCTAGATGAAAAATCAGCGATGCGTTCGTCAGCCATTTATGCTACACATTAAACTGTAATTGTGATTACTTAATCGTGGTTGTTATTGTTTTGGCAGAGGGACAAAATAACGCCGAATTCCTCATTACGCCTCTGCGAGGAAAATTTTAATAAACGCATGGGACTGATGCTTAACTTAAACTTATTCAATAAATTCTTATTTTGATATTTGTATCAATAAAACTATTGTATATATATATTTCAATTTCGTTTATTTAACACTTTACTAAAAAATTTACTCTACTTTAATTCCACTGAAAATACCACAAATTTGACTCCACAGCCTTATATTAATACCAGAACTGTAGAGTCGTGTAAAAAAAGACGACTCCGACTCCGAAGAAAATTTTCAATCATTTCATTTAACTCCATTTTGTATTCCATCAGGTCATCTTTAGTTAATCAAGCATAAAATGTCAACATTATGAAATATTTTCGTTTAAATACACATCATTAACTCTCGCGGACATTTTTTTTTTGAAGTCATGGTTTTTCACGATTCCAACTCCGTCTCCACAGCCCTATATAATACACATCAACGTATTAAGATACAAATTCATAAATTGATTGAAAAATCAATATCGACTGTAGAAAAGAAAAATAACGTAACACAACATAAAAAAAATTACAGGAGACACAATTTTTTTTTTTATAATTTTGGGTCAAAAAAAAATTATGAAATATAGACAACCTTAAAGTGTACGGAGACTGAGACGGAGACTTTATCTAATATGAATGTAATATTTATTTAAAAACAGGTCCTTTTTTCAAACATGAATGCTAAATTTAGAAACTAATTCTGCATTCATCTTTTTGATAGAACGTGTTTCAAGTTATATTCATTGTTTTTATTGGAAAAAGGCTGTTTTAAAAAAGTTGTGGGTTACATCTTTTTAATTCTCCATAGTCGATATGTAAAAACTCAATTTTAGAGTTTTTCCGTAAATCCAGCGTTAGAGTTTACACAGTAGCAGATAAGCAGAGAGTCCAATGATTTTAACAGCAGTTTTTTAACATGAACAAATTGTCAGTGAGAAGTTCAGAATTTTTAAAAGATAACCTTAAAAATTAATAAAGTTTCTTCTCAGCTACGGCAGCTAATTAGTTGCTAACAGAATAACATAGTAAATCGTCTCAATAGAAATTCTTTTACGATTACTAGTTGTCGACTAGTTGTTTAATACTGTTCATGTGTCCAGTAAGAAACTCGCTTATTTAATGTCCAAAACAAACCCCATCATCGAATAAAGATCGACTTGATCTGCGATTGTAAAATTTTGTTCATTATTATTGGCATATTTTTTCCCGCGTACTCTTTAGAAAACAAACTTAGCTTTGTGGATTTTTTTCTCAAACATTCCTTGAGTAACAGTAACACTTTTAATGCACACTAATACAATCCATTTTAACATTCTTATATCGTATTGGGTGGTGGTCAGTGTTCCCTCTAATCTGTGCGCGTGTGCGCGCGCACACATCTCGCCGAGCACACGCATACACATCACAAAAGAGCGCACAAAAAAATGTTTTTTTTTAAATATATTTTTTTAATATTTTTCACGACCTTTACTTTCCAACTGAAAATATGGTAAGCTAATTCTGTTATTATATATATGTAATAAATTAAATATTATATTTAGTAAATTATATAGTGTTGTTAATTATTGTCATTATTGAAAATTAATCATTTCTTTGAGGATGTCTCGTTATGTGGCGCACATTTTTTTTCATTTCCTTTCAAAGTTGCACAGCCTATGTATTTTGCGCACATAAGGTCCAGAGAATTAGAGGGAACATTGGTGGTGGTAGGTACAACGTTGAGTATTTTTGGGAATTTTGTACATAAAAGTCTTGTCCAGTTCTGCTCCAGAACATCAAATAAGTTGTTGAATTGATATCGCAGCATTGGTGATGGAAAATTAGCTTTCTTTTCAAAGCATTTTAAAACCTAAAAAACCAAACAAAAATAGTGTATTTTTCCAGTTTAAATAAACGAACAAAGAAAAATAAATATAGCAAAACAAGGCAAAAGAGTCGCACGCCATAACTTCTCAAACTTTCCCGTTTTTCCGATTTCCCTCTAGCGCAGTTTGTCACCATCCCTAGTCATTTTCCTTCTTTATGATGTTCCTCTTCATTTTTTCTTTTCCTTCGTATTTTATAGGATCAATGCAGGGGTACGCTACATTTATTTATAAAAAAAAACATTATTATTTTGTGTATAATTATAGATATACATTATTATCGTCATACGGCGCAGCGGTTAGCGATGTGGGCTTCCGTGCGGGATCTCACGTGTTCGAGACCTAGTACGAACATCATTTTTTCGATCGGGTGTTTGTGGTGTCATAAAAATCCTTCCCACCCTTACGATTATTTTATAACTAGACGTAGTGAAAGCAATTAGGTAACCGCTAAAACTACCCTAGCCTTATTCTTCTTTCCCTACTAATCTCTTTGAAAAAGAGAGGTCGGGCGATTGAGTAACAAACAGTTTTCAAGGAAAACTTCTGTTAAGATTTCTACATTAGGAGGCTATATGCTCTACATTGGAAAGGGACGTGGATTTCAAAAATAAGATACATGAATTTAATCAGACTTAAACACAATATATATCGGTGTTTTCTTGAATATACAGATAAATTTAAAAAAAAGAATATGAACGTTTAAGTACAATCACGTTTTTATTTAGTGTTTTGGTGGATTGCATATTTTTATTTTACGGAGATAACACTATTGCAATGTGTATTAACTAGAGGTCTGCACGGGCCCGGGCCTGGCCCGTAGGCTCTTACCCGACCCGGCCCGTGGGCTGGGCTCGGGCGGGTAAGCGCAACTGAGAGTCGGGCTCAGGTCGGGCCGGGCTTTGGAATTCGGGATATAATCTGGGGAAAAATATAGCCAATCGAGGATTTTAAATTTCTCGGTGAGCTAAAAAAAAAAAAGGGCTTTCGGAGATAATCTGGGAAAAACAATAGCATATCGAGGATTTCAAATTTCTCGGTGAGCTAAAAAAAAAGAAAGGACTTTCGGAGATAATCTGGAAAAAAGTATAGCAAATCGAGGATTTTAAATTTCTCGGTGAGCTAATATAAGGAGTTTCGGGCTTCGGGTCGGGTGCGGGTAACATGTGCGGTATTAGACTCGGGCCCGGGCCGGGTCGGGCGTGAGTTTTCGGGCTCGGACCGGGTAGTTTTGTAAAATTTTGGCCCGTGCAGACCTCTAGTATTGACTGAGGTTACTTCACTTTTACGATACTTTAAGACGTGTAGAATATTACAACGCAAAATACCACTTGGCTCACTTCACCTCTTATGGGCTTATATAAAACTAAAAACATAAAATTTTCCGAGCGTTAATAATATTATTATTAATAAACGCAAACCTTTGTTTTTACAAAGAATCAACTTTACACGTTTTTTTCTGTCGTATTCAAATATTTTTTTCACTGTTTTATAACAGCTTTTGAAAATAAAAATTAATAATATTTCCAATACGAAGTCGGCAATCCGTCCATCCCTGGAGCCGTTTCGTGTGTCCCAACAAACTTTGTCCCATTTCTTGAACCTATCGCCTCACAAATGCCTCCCAGGGGTGTATTTAGCGAGAGGAAAAACAGATATCAGAAAATACTCTGAGGGCGTCTATCAGAAAACATTTTCTGCAATCACTCTTTCTTACTGGTTATGTTACTGTATGTGCATGGCTATCTTTAATATATTAGCAAGTTTTTAAACCTTTATCAAAATTTCCTGCGGCTTAGAAGTACAGCCACGTCAAGGGGTAATAATAAAAAATCAGTTTCGATTAAGTTAAGTCTGTTTGATTTCGTCATATCATCGCATAGGGGGAGGAGGAGGAAATTATGTTTGGCTCAATGATACATTTATTTTTTATATAAACACAAAAAAATCATTTACCTGAAGAAATCGAAAGGCGAAACCCGGGTCGTTAGTGACAAAATTTGTGTCAATATAGATAATTTGAACGATTCAATTTTTTTCATTTTTTTATGCATGTCTGCTCCCAATGTGGAGCATATGGTCTCCCAATGAAAGTATCTTTACAGAAGTTTTTATTCTACGAGAACTGTTTGTTACTCAGTCGCTTAACCTCTCTTGTTTCAAAGAGAAAAAGGGAAAGAAGGATAAGACTAGAACAGGACTAGTGGTGTACTAATCGTTATCGCTACACCCAGTTATTAAAGGATCAGAAGGACGGGAGGAGAGGAAATGATTTGAATTGACATCACAAACACCCAGTCTTCCATCGCAACTTTGAATTGAATAATTCTCAAATTCACTGAGATCTTACCGGGAATCAAACCCAGACCTGCGTGATCGGTAGAGTAAGCTCTTACCAACTGGGCCATCACAAACACCCAGTCTTCGATCGCAACTTTGAATTGAATGATTCTCAAATTCGCTGTGATCTTACCGGGAATCATACCCAGACCTGCGTGATCGGTAGAGTAAGCTCTAACCAACAGGACCACAGCAGGCGAACCCAATATTCAATAATATTATTTCGTATTTATTATTAACTGGTTATCTTTGGATGCATAATTCTGACAAAGATTAAAAATACAAAATGTATTATTAAAATACTTTAGTTAAGTTTCAAGTGGTAACCTGGCCTCGGAAATTTAATTAATATCGCTCGTAGTATTAAATTAGTTTACAATGTTATCATTAAATAATCATAACATTGGCTTCACTAGAGCAATAAATTGAGGACTACATAACGGGCAATGTTTAACTTATCGACTATCCAGATGGTGTTAACTATTGAAAAACAATTAACATTCTGTTTGAATCGTTCAAATTATGTACACTCCCACAGACTAAAGACCCGGGTTTCGCCTTTCGGCATCTTCAGGCGTTCAAGCGCACGGATGAACTTGGACTGACGCTTAGTAAATGGATGTTTCGTGTTTATATATTAAATAATTGTATCACTGAGTCTAAAGCCATTGCTGGCGAAAAGGATACGCTCATGGGAATACCCAAAGATTTGAGTAGTGAGTGGTTTTAAGAATTATATTTATTTGTTTGTCGGCAAAGGTTTTATGATATTATTTATATAGGGTATAGAAGTGGAGAGCCCGGAAGGTTTAATATTTCATTTAAAATCGGAAGACTATGCAACTGTGCCCTATTGATTTCTAAAATTTCCTGGAAAAAGAGCTTATGACTGTCCGTATTTGGGATCTGTGGGAGTGTACATAATTTGAACGATTCAAATTTAATATTGAAATTCCACCAAGCACCTTCAGTCGAAATCTTAAATTAACATTCTGTTTACGTTAAATAATTGTCTGATAATAACGCAACTTATAATGGTAAAAATGTTTGTTTGTTCGTACTTTATGCGTTGCCGCTGATCCGATTGCTATAAAACTTTGACAAAGTTTTTGCTTGCACTTTTGGAATGGTTATAGGCATAGTAAAATTAAGTTACAGTAGGTATCATATTTATATAAAAATCAATGTTTGTTTGTCTGTCATACAATTCATTTTGACAAAGTATGCTTGCACTTACGCGAAGGTTATAAGTACAAGTAACTTACAGTAGGTGGCGTGTGTACCGATGGTTATAGGCAAAGTAAGATTAATTGAAAGTAGGTCTTATATATAAAAATCAATGTTTGTATGTCTGCCATACAGTTCATTTTGACAAAGTATGCTTGTACTTGCGCGAAGGTTATACTGCAATTAACTTACAGTAAATGGCGTTTGTGTCGTACCATACACAGTCAGCAGTAAACGTCAAACAGGCAGAAAATAAAAACATGCATTTCAATTAACACAATTAAAACACTTCTTTCTTTGAGTGGCATTGCAACGCTTGACGGGAACCGGCTAGTAATTCCTGCAGTTCCTGTAGTAATAGCAGTTTCTGTTGTTGAAATTAAAATGTTTTTACATAATATCAATTTTAATTTAAAATTATTTGTAATTTGTATTTGCACTTAACTCATTTTTAAAAAAAAATAACTCGATAGCTGCCACAGACGAGATATCTCGTAATTTTTTTCGTGCTCAACACGCCAGAGACGAGTTCTCTCGTCGATAACTAATTAAATTAATAGTTGCAAATTATAGCCGGCGTGCAAGGTAATTACTATTAATTATCTACGGCAGCTAAAAGCTTAAATGCCTGAAAGTGGTGCGACCTGGTTCGTTGGTGAAAAAACGCGTTGAAATGTACAAAACTTAAACATTTTTGATTTCATATTTCGTTTGCTTCCCCTACGTAATGAAAAAATAAGATGGCGAAAATGTGAATCCTTGATGAGCGTGGCATGTAAAAATATTGCCTTGCAGGGTATCTTCTCATTTCCTATTGAATTGCACGCAATTATTATTGACAGTCTGTAACATGTGTAAATTATTTTGAAAAAATGAAATTACCTGGACAATAAACTGGTTTTTAAACCTCTATTTAACATTCACAGCTAATGAAATGCTGAAATAGTAACTGTCAAACGAAGAATTGTATTTTTTTTAATTTTTTATACATATAGTTAAAATATATTATATTTTTTTATTTGGTGAACGTTTAACACTCCCCCTACGGTGGTAAAAAATACTTCCGATATATTGTTGGTCTTTTAGGAACCAAGTGAAAACATGGGTTTTTAACGTGCATATATTAAGCAAGTGTAAAAACATTTTTTTTCACTTGGTTCTTTAAGGCTCAGCAACATATCCGAAATATTTTTTAGCACCGTAGGGTAAGTGTTAAGATCCGACAAACATTTTATTAAAAAATGAAAGTTTGGTTTTTTTTTCTCAATTTGATTAAAAATTCAAAAAAGCTATTCATTAGTGTCTTACTAAAATAACGACGTATTTCGGCAATAGATAATTTATAATACAACCCATAATCACCGCTTGACGTTAAGGGACAACACGTCGAATTCGAGCACGGAAATTGAATTATGATGATTGACATAAATCAAATGTATGAATTTGCCAAGAAACAATAATTATCCATTATTATCGAATCGATTTGACAGTTGTCAACATAATTTTTATGATACGAAGGCTGTACTCAAAAGCTTTTACTTGTTATTGGCTGTATTAGCGAAGACTTAAGATTTCTTGGAGCAGTCACATCATCAATTGAGTCAAGATATCTTCTTCATATTTGACTGGTTCTTCTTGAATGAAGAGGTTTAAAATATTTTTCCATTTCATATATGTTTAACCATGTCCACTAACAATTAAAAGTATATCAATACTAAAATAAAAATTATAAAACATTTTTAGTACTTTTTCCACATAAAATTTATTGAATCAGGACCGGTTTCGCTCATGGTGAGCATTGTCAACTGATAAGAAATATAATAAAACAGTGATATTTATACAAAAGTTGATTGTGATGTCATAGTTTGCATTGCTAAGAGGTCTTCAACTTTTTATTTATAGTTTATTTTTCTTGTATTTTGCTTCAATTTATTTTCTTAGTTGTAATACCGATTGTTTATCATACCTTGTTTTTCTTACTTAAATTTTGTATACATATCACTGTCATCATTGAATAGCAAGACTAGAGACTTTAACCTAAATTATCAAATTTTGCTGTTTACTCAGAACTTTTAATTTGTTATTTAAAAACTTTTGCTAATACCGTAAAAAATGTTCTGTTTTCAAAAGGGCTGAAATCTATCATTACATTTTTCCTGACTTAATTAAATGTTCAAAATTTTCTTAGAGAAGCCCATAAATAAATCAATAATATCCCTACTTCCCGTTGATTTGACCCCTTAAGCCTTAAGGGGTGGTTTGAGTCTGGGTGCATTATCTAATACCTTCCGTTTTACCTATATAAAGGTTACAGGTTGCAGGCGGCAGCTTCGTAATTAACCCGCGCAGAGGTCCCTGTATTAGGGTATTAATTGTATATTACAATATCCAAATGATTTTCAAACTATGATTTAATGTTTTTTTTTGTTGTAAAAAAGTGATGAGTAAAATGTACAGATAAATAATATAACAATATATTATACGTTAAAACAATATTTATTCTACAGTTGTTGAGAAGACTATTCGTTTACTGTGAGTGTTTTTATAAACCCAACCAATGGCGGCTGGTCAATGTGGCATTGGATCAATGCACCCCTTGTATATGCAGAGGCGGTTATATTTCTTGAAATAATATTAAAAAATCACATTTATACCATTCATCCATTTTAAATTCTTCATATTTTGTATCTATTCGCTTCATATAATTCTGTAAGCTACTTAATTATTAGTCGCCTGCTGTGGCTCAGTTGGTTAGAGCTTGCTCTACCAATCACGCAGGTCTCGGTTCGATTTCGGTTCGATTTCCGGTTAGATCACAATAAATTTAAGAATTATTCAATTCAAAGTTATGATCGAAGACTGGGTGTTTGTGATGTCAATTCACATCATTTCTTCTCCTCCAATATTTCTGATCCTTTAATGGGTGTAGCAATAGCGGTTAGTCAACCACTAGTCATGTTCTAGCCTTATCCTTATTCGAAGACTGGGTGTTTGTGATGTCAATTCACATCATTTCTTCTCCTCCAATTATTCTGATCCTTTAATGGGTGTAGCAATAGCGGTTAGTCAACCACTAGTCATGTTCTAGCCTTATCCTTATTTTTCCACTACTCACGTTGAAAAAAAAGACGATGGCGAAAGCCGAAATAGCTATCAACTAATAAATATAAAAATTGTAGAACTAAATACCTTGCTATTTTTACCCCATTATAATGGAGTTCTACCAAGTAAATGTCAAGTCAATAAATAAAAAAGAAGTAAGGTTGAGCGACTGAGTAACAAACAGTTCTCGTAGAAAAACTTCCGTTGAGATACCACCATTAGGAAAGGCCATATGCTCCACATTGGTAGTGAAAAAAAAACTTATTTAATGAAAACTGTGGAATTAATCCAAACTATTTTTGCCCAACGATTGAATGATATCAATTGAGAACCATTTGCAGGGGCTATTAATTGAACATTACAATAGGGTCGCAGCACCTACCTGAGAGGCAATGTATCAAGAATTTGCAAGGTGCGAATCTCTGCTAAATCATTTACGACGCTTCATATCGGAATTTAATTTCGTTTTATGGTTTCGGGGATTCCTTTAAATTTGATTTATTAGTTCGCGTTTAAGACGGTAGGCTTACATCGACGACATTTATACACGTCGAATATTGCCACTCTAGTTGGTAATTTATATTTATATCATAATAGTCTGTGAGTGCTTGTTATGATAGAAGATTAACATATTTACAACATTAATAAATATTCTATAATGTATAACCAAGAAACACATCGAAATATTGTTCTTGTTTATTTTTATTAAAACTAAATAAAAATTGTTTTCAATAAGTGATGCACTGTGTAAAAATATGTGATTATTTGGCTTTACAGTATGCTCTTTATATGTTTCAAGGATATTTGTATTAATTACATTATTCTTTTTCTTTGGCTCTACTCTAGTAAGGACATTTCTTCCTTCGTTAAAAGCTGACATCAAGCTTGTTATAGATTCCCTACCCATTCAAAAAATTCACGATCTTCCTTATTCTGACGCTTCGTTTCCCTTCATTAACAGAAAATTTGTTGCTTTTTACAGGTTTTTTTAAAAATCCATGTCTACTCCCAATGTAGAGCATTCTTCTTCTTCTTTGGTCATGTTCGCTCCCTATGAGGAGCATATGGCCTCTACACGGCACCTCCATGTTTCCCTGTCTCCCGCCAATTGCTTTGTTTCCTCCCATGACATGCCAGCATGCCTCAGTTCCGCCGAGTACATCCCATGGATAGTACCCGACGGAAGTCCGGGACGCCGGAATCTCACCGGTCGAAAGAAAAGGCAGGCAGGATTGAGGCTTTCCGGAGGCATCCGCAGCACGTGACCCAGTCAGTTTCAACGTCTCTCCATAACCACTGACTAAGTTGAATAAGTGGCATTTGGTTTTAATCGAGTACAGCTGTGTGTAGAGCATATGCCATACAAACAGCATGTGAGGTATTAGACATTTTAGAATTATTAAAATGTTTCAAGTATGCAAACCAATATATTTCGGAGAAGAAGAAGAAGACCCCGGGATATATATCGACAGCCCTGCAGTATTTATATTTAAATATTTTTTAGAAAAATTCAAATGTTTCAAGTATTTAAGCAAATATATTTCGGAGAAGAAGAAGAAGATCCTGGGACATATATCGACAGCCCTGCAGTATTTACATTTTCATATTTTTAGAATCATTCAAATGTTTCAAGTATGCAAACAAATATATTTCGGAGAAGAAGAAGAAGACCCCAGGATATATATCGACAGCCCTGCAGTATTTATATTTTAATATTTTTTAGAAGAATTCAAATGTTTCAAGTATTTAAGCAAATATATTTCGGAGAAGTAGAAGAAGACCCCGGGATATATATCGACAGCCTTGCAGTATTTACATTTTAATATTTTTTAGAATAATTCAAATGTTTCAAGTATGCAAACCAATATATTTCAGAGAAGAAGAAAAAGACCCCGGGATATATTTCCACAGCCCTGTAGTATTTATGTTTTAATAATTCATGTTTTTGCCGATATACACTTTTTTTATTAATACAAATAGGGAACTTTAACGTATATACAGTTCAGTTTATGTGCTATTTTTTAAGCCGTACTACAAGTGTATAAAAACCAACATTGAATAATGACTTGACTATCAAAAGAGGCCAAGTCAAAAGCATCTTGTTATTATACCGACCAAGTCATTTAGAGCCAATCAGATCGCAGGATTTCAATTAACTGATTCAATGTCATTTAGTATTAATTGTATGTAGTACAAGCACATAAAATTTTATAAGTTGACGTTATTTACAGTTAAAGATAACTGGCATTATCAATTTATTATCAAGAAAACATTCGGATATCTTGGAAAATAAAGTGATACTGAATTGGACGTGTTTGATACTGGATATCTCATTTCTTAATTGCTTTACAATTAAAACCCTGCTTGGACGTTTAATAATATCAATCGTGTTGATTTATTTTGAATTTTATTGATGAATATAACTAAAATGTGCATCTGGAATTCACTACCAAAATTGAGCATTGCTTTCAAATGCATTTAATATAATATTGTATTTATACTGGTAGTGCATTTAAGTAAGTGCACACCTGTCGAATGGTTGTTTATCCTTCGTTTATTCACAACGTTCGTTGGTAGTGTTTTAGGATTAGAAGAACGAATAAAGACGTGCATTTGGTGGTTGCACTGCACTACAAATATCTATGTAAAGCTGCACTCACAGGATCTACAACCTCAATATATAACAACTCCAGATGCCATGGAATTGGTAAAGTGCGTCAAAAGTAATTCATTATTATAGTATACTAGCCGGTTCCAGGCAAGCGTTGCAATGCCACTCAAAGAAAGAAAGTGTTTTAATTGTGTTAAATTATACTTTTTCTTTAATCTTCCCGGAAGTGCAAGCAAAAATTTTGTCAAAGTTTTATTGCAATTGGATGAGCGGTGTGAAACGCACAATGTACGAACAAACAAACATTCATTTTTATATATTAGATATACCTTCCTTAATAATATTTTATTAATAAATATTTCATTATACATATCCACAATTTGATTGTTGATCCATTACTGATTTGTGATAACTTTTATTTCTAAATGTATGTAAAAATTAGCCCAGGCGATCCGTAACGGAAGCCAACAACGTTGACAATTGCGCCATGGAGCCAACGAATAACGTCATATCAACAGGAGCATAATCATTGGAAATTATTTAACTTTCTAGTTAAATTCTGTTACCGTTTTTATATATTTGTCTTCAAATAAAGCATTTTTGCAAAAATACTTTTGTCGAGATGTTACATATATATAATATCAAGAGTCAATATTTAAACTGACTTTCATAAGCTGATAAGTAAAAAAAATACAAAAATGAAGTAAGTACCCAATGAGATTCTAATATATCGACTGTGGAAAGGAAAAAGGACGTAACCCACAGTTTTTTCAAAACAGGTTTTTTTCGATAATCACAATGTATCAAACTTAATACACGTTCTATCAAAAGAATGCAAGCTGCAAATGCCAAATAAGTATCTAAATTTAGCTTTGATGTTTGAAAAAGGTGATCTTGTAAAAAAATAAAACCAAGAAAAAATGCTGAAATAAAGGTTTTTCTTAGACAATTTCTTTAATTAATATTAGATTATAACAATTAAACGCCAGCTTAGAACTCTCCGTGCACTTCAAGGTTGTGTATATTTCATAATTTGCATATGGCCCAAAATCATCAAAACGTGTTTTTTGTACCTCCTGTAAAATTTGATATGTGTGGGTTACTTTCTTCTTGTGTGGGTCCTTTTTTCTTTCCACAGTCGATATATACTATATTTTAAACTTATTTTTATAACCTGATAAGTAAAAAAAGTACAAAAATGAAGTAAGTACCCAATGAGATTTTAATATATGATTGTTTTCAATAATTCAAATGGTGCATTTTACCAATTTTGTAAAAATCAGTATTTTTTTCCAAATTGATTTCAGAATAGACGCACATAACAATCTCACAGACTTGTCAATTTGGTTTAAGCTTAAGGTGAGAGAATATTTCAACGTACAAACATAACGTATGTTGACAAAATAAAGTGGTTTCTAGTATACATAGATACTTAAAATCTTAGACATTGTTAATAACCTAACACTGGAAACATACAAGAACAATGCGAGTAACTTTTTTTATTTTATTTTTAATCCGTGTCCGCTCACAGTGGCCTCCTAATGGAGATTTTAAACTGTTTGTTACTCAAGCTCTCTTTTCAAAGACAGTAGAAGGGATAGAAAGATAAGGCTAGAACAGGACTAGTGGACAAACCAATATATTATCAATTCTTATACATCTTATTTATTTTTGAAACATAAATATTGTGAATAAATCATTTTGCTGTCTCTCAATTTTGTATAAAAATATATTTTTTTTTTAAACCATGTCCGCTCCCAATGTGGAGCATATGGACTCCTAATGGAGTTTATCTCAACAGAAGTGTTTCTACGAGAACTGCCTGTTACTCAGTTGCTCAACCTCTCTTTTTCCAAAGAGAGTAGTGATAGGAGGATAGGGCTAGGACCGGATTAGTGGTAAGCTAATCGCTCTCGATACGCCCGTTCATAGGATAGGATGAATGAGAGGGGGGTATTCAAGACATCACATACATTCATGCCTTTGAACAGAAATTCATAAATCGATTGAAAAATCAATTTATAAAACTGTCCGCACCGGGATTTGAACCCGGGCCCTCCGTAGCCGAAGCCAACAGCGTTGACCACTCGACCACATGTTTTTAATATTGTATTTGTAACCAGGGCTGTGGAGTTGGAGTCACGAAAAATTAGCGGCTCGATTTTTTTTTAAATATAATTAATGATCTGTATTTTAGCAAAATTGTCAAAAGAGTTGACATTTCATGCTTGGCTGACTGAAGATGGTCTGATGTTATACATACATATATATCAGTTAAAATAAAATTGTTGAAAAATTTCCTCGGAGTCGTCTTTTTTTACACGACTCAACAACCCTGTTTGTAACGCTTGTAATTATTAATTTGTTGAGAGAAACCAAGCGTTAGTTTAAAAATACAGTTGTTCTGCGATTCATCGTTTTTAATGACTTTTTTGTAAGACGATGAATACGGTAAAACTATGGTAGCGAGAACGATGAATTAGGGTTTCATTGAATTTTACTCTTTTCGATAACGATTAAAATCAAGCAATATAAAATTGAATCGCTATGCACCACTATGTTTAAATTTTCACTCAAGAAGACGAATAGCATCTTTGTAAACAATAATAATGTATTATTTGAAGGAAAATAATTCGCAGACAAGCGAGGATTAGTTGTACCGTACATTAATAATTCAGCGAGATGTCTGCAGTTATTGACTTCTACATCAAAGCGTTCCCTTGCTTATTAAGTATCACCATTTTTGCTTAAAATTTGTTACTAAATATTATGAAAAAGTGTAGTGGTCTACAGCGACACCTATAATTAAGACAAATTATTAAATGGCTTCTTTACAAACATTCGTTTAATTGTAAAACATTCTAGCTTAGTTAAGCACTCTTTATAAGTAAACTTTTAAAAATAAATCTGTAAAAAATAAACATGGAGTTAGTGGCGTAATTAAGCAGTGACCTTCTATTTTTTTCAATAAAAAATTGTATCTCAACTAAAAAATACACTATTTATTACATAATATATACATATTAATTCATTTATATTATCATTAACTTTTTTTCTATCTTCTATCGGAAATACATAGTTAATTAAATGTTGGAATAGTAACTGTCAAATGGACAGTAAAAAAGTATGTTATAATTGATGTATTTGATTTTGTTAAAGTTTGTGCGTTTTGGTTGAAATGCGATTTTTTATTGAAAAAAAAATGGAGGTATGCCACTGACTCGCTGTTCATTTTTACAGATAAATTTTACTACAATATAACAATAAGAAATGCTTATCTCAAATGATGTTTTGAAAATTCTATTATTTAAACAAGATTCTATCAATTTGAATAAGACAATTATTTGTCTTAAAACATTGTTTGAATATTTTTTTATTTTATACATTTATTGTGCGGTAAATTTCTATGCAAAACTTTCTTACCGTGCTGCGGCATCTGTTGGGGAGTGGCAAGACTAAATGAATCCATACATTATTACATGTTGGATAGAAAATTCGTCCAAAACGTTCGCGATGAAAAATAGTTGAAACAGTAATAATTAAGAAATACAAATTTATATAGAAAAAACACGGATTTTTACATGACAATATTACCATGCTTATTTTGTTGAATCCAACAATTATTTATTTATCACTTTTAAGGTGTTCACTATCAATATTGGTGGAATGGCATTATAATAAAAATAATGAAAGATTTTTAGTACTTTTTCCACTTAAATTTATTTGATCAGGACCGGTTTCGCTCGTCGCGAAATTATTTTTATTAATATATTTTTTTAATTGAAGCCGTGTTAAATAAAACCGTGTTATACGAGGCCCAAGTGCACTGTTATTTAGTGAAGTTTTAACAAACTTGTTTTATCTGGCAAAATATGTAAAAAAAAATGCAGAGTTTTTCGATGCTTGATTTAAGAAACAAGGCCCAGTCAGAGCGGTAATGGTATGCTTCAAATCGAGAAAATGAGTCTCACGTTTATACGTAAGCCATAAAGTGGTGCGCGTTTGAACGAAAATATATGTGTATGTTCGAATCAACTATCGTTTGTCGTCTTTAATTGCGAGTGACCATTTTCCCCGAACGTCCCCTTTTATCTTTCACGCTTCACGTAATACACGTCGGTCGATCGCGATCCACCGAATGGGTAGCGATCGTATTTTTTTACTAATTTATTTTATACCTATAAAAAAACATTATTAGTAAAAATTACACCGAACAATTTATAATTTACTAGCCGGTTCCCGGCAAGCGTTGCAATTCCACTCAAAGAAAGAAAGTGTTTTTTTAATTGTGTTTATTGAAGTGCATGTTTTCTTTTTCTGCCTTTTTTTTTTATTCGATAAACTTGTTTTTCTTTCTGCATCACACCGAAAACGATATCTCCTCAATGATACAGTTAAGATACATGTTTTTAGGCACAATTTGATAGGCAACAATAATAATAATTAAAAATATAAAGACATTAATAAAGGTTAATTAAATATGTACATTAAATTGGTATAACTACACGTAAAAAAAATAAATAATAATAAGCAAGAATGATAGTTAATGGCACTAATGAGACAACTTTTAATTTTGAAACAGATATGATTAAGGATTGAATGGTGAGGGGCAGGGAAGGTAAACTTTTTCTCCAAAAGAAGTAGCAAATTTCTTGAAGTGACCGAAATTTTCTGGAGACGAAACTAGATCTGGGTGCCCGATAGGACCATCACGGTTATTTCTACATAACGAAAACAATATACCTCTTTCGACAGACATAATCGAACAATTCCAAGAATATGCTCTGAATCTTGATTACTGTCACCACAAGGACAGTGTGGGTTAGGTTTGATTTTCTGCCTGCTTAATATTTGACGTTTGCTGCCGATTGTATACGGTACAACACACGCGCCATTTACTGTAAGTGAATTATACTTTAACGTTCGCGTAAGTGCAAGCATACGTCGTCAAAATGAACTGTATGGCAGACGTACAAAAATTGATTTTTATCAAAGTAAGTTCATTTTACTGTGCCTATAATAACCTTCCCGGAAATGCAAGCAATAAGTTTGGAAAAGTTTTATTGCAATCGGATGAGCGGTGTGGCAACGCATAAAGTACAAACAAACAAACATTCATTTTTATATATTAAATGTACGCTTAGAGAAGATAAATTAATAGAAATTTTAAAAATTTCGAGTCCACAAGAATAATATGACATACTTAAACAATTGTTTTTCTAGTTGTCTTTTTGTACTGTGCTATTTTTTGTCTAAAACTAATAAAACGTGTAAACATAACCCTTAGTATAATGAAAATGATTATTTTTAGTTCACTTCCTTGTGTGTGTGTGTGTGTACGTATTCGCATGTGTGTATATTAATGGACATAGTATGTCGAGAGGTATATGAAATGTGATTGCAAATGAATTCATATGGTGACTTAACCTCTGTAGCGATCGCGCCCTTCCGTCGGCAGCGATTGTAATGGAATGCAAATTACCTAAATATTAACGGTGAAGGATGTATTCAGTGGTTCTGAGAGATACTGGCATGTCATGAGATGAAACAAAGCAATTGTTAGGAAACAGGGAAGCATAAAGTTTCACGTGGTAGCCACATACTTCAGATAAATGGCAAATATGGTCAAACAACAAAGTCTTATTCCATTCAAAAATTCTTGATAGTTTTGTTTCGTGTATTTATTAAAATGGCATTTACGGAGTAAAACTACATTAACTACACAGCCGCCTGTGTGGTCGAGTGGTCAACGTCGTTGGCTACCGCTAGGGAGGTCCGTGATTCAAATCCCAGTAGGGGCAGTTTTATAAATTGATTTTTCAATCGATTTATGAATTTCTGTTCAAAGGCATGGATATATGTGATGTCTTAAATCATCCCTCCCATCCATCCTATCCTATGAACGGGGCGTACCGAGAACGATTAGCTAACCACTAGTCCTGTCCTAGCCCGTTCCTTCTATTTCTACTCTCTTTGGAAAAAGAGAGGTTGAGCAACTGAGTAACAAGCAATTCTCGTAGAAACACTTCTGTTGAAATAAACTCCATTAGGAGTCCATATGCTCAACATTGAGAACGGACATGGTAAAAAAAAAATGTTAAAATTAAGTTTTACAAGAAAAGAAAACAATTGATAGACATTTTAACATTACGTCACCAAAGAACTAAAAGGTTCTAAGTGAAGATTTTTGGCCAAACAAAAGTAACAATACATTCTTTTAACATTTATATTTACTTCAACTTCATCGCAAAAAATGTGTAAAATTAAAATGATTTTTTATTTTATTCAATTTAGCGACACTAGTAAAAATAATTCATTAGCTTCTTAAAAAAAATCACATATTACAAAAAATATATATATTATAATATAAATTGTTCACTCCAGATTCCTCTACTGTACCTGTCCAAGCCAACCCAGAAGATACAGCATACCCTCTAAACTAGTACAGTCAACCATTCGTTTGGTCAATGCCGAAACTAGCAATAATACATGCGGCCCTGTCCCCCACCCCATTCGCCCACACCCCTCTATCGCACTCTGATGTTAGTTTGTTGTATGTACTAACAACCGGATACTAACAACGTAATATATTACAAACTCCTAAGTTGAGTATATTTACATGTACATACCGTGATCATTATAGTATATAAAACATAATAATTTATAATTCTATGATGTTGTTGTACCTTTTGTTGTATACATTATGATAATAAGAACTCAATTCTTTTTACACGATTTTTAAATTATAAGGTTTACTAAAATAAAATAAATTATTTATTTTTGCATGAATTATTTTTCACTCTTAGGGTGTTCACTGTCAATACTTGGTGGAAAGGCATTATATTAATTAAAACACAATATTTCTTTGTACTTCATTCCACTTTATCTAGCATTGTCAACTGATGCTCGCAATGAGCAAAACCGGTCCTGACATATTAAATAAAGTGGAATGAAGTACAAAGGAATATTGTGTTTTTATTAATTATTTTTCCTTACAAAATTTCCCAAACACAAAAAACACAAAAACGTATTTTCTATTAACAAAAAAAAATCAACAATACAAGACAGTAATAACATACAAAAATAGATCTTTACAACATTTCTAGCGAAGAATGATATTTACATGTCTAGTTTTTCATCTCATTGCGAGCATCAGTTGACGATGCTCGCGATGAGCGAAACCGGTCCTGACATATTAAATAAAGTGGAATGAAGTACAAAGGAATATTGTGTTTTTATTAATTATTTTTCCTTACAAAATTTCCCAAACACAAAAAACACAAAAACGTATTTTCTATTAACAAAAAAAAATCAACAATACAAGACAGTAATAACATACAAAAATAGATCTTTACAACATTTCTAGCGAAGAATGATATTTACATGTCTAGTTTTTCATCTCATTGCGAGCATCAGTTGACAATGCTCGCGATGAGCGAAACCGGTCCTGACATATTAAATAAAGTGGAATGAAGTACAAAGAAATATTGTGTTTTTATTAATTATTTTTCCTTACAAAATTTCCCAAACACAAAAAACACAAAAACGTATTTTCTATTAACAAAAAAAATCAACAATACAAGACAGTAATAACATACAAAAATAGATCTTTACAACATTTCTAGCGAAGAAAGATATTTACATATGTCTAGTTTTTTATAAAAGTGATGTACTATTTTCTTATTTAGTCTTCACTATTGCATTTTTACACACTTTTCTAAAATACAGTGTTGCTATTTTTTCCAATTTTCAATTTTTGATTAATTCTAAATCTTTGTTTACGCGATTTTTTTGTGAAACATATCTACCATGTAGACAAACCGCGGCCCGTCCTTTTTGAATTTTGTGGCGGCCCTTAAATCTCTTTCTCAAAGATATTTTTTTCACGTAAAACATTTATTTAATAAATGTAAGTAAGCTTTTTCTTCAATGAAGGAGAATAAATCGGTTCATAGAAACAGGCTTACAAATATTATGTCAAATTAAAAAAAATAGTTTTCTTATGAATTTCATATAAATGAAACATAAATATTTCACAATGAAACGATTTTTAATAAGCAAGTACTCATAATCCTTTTTTGCGTGGCTTATTTATTTTCGAAATAACACGGTCAAAATAATATAATGGAACCTATTACTCATTTATCTAAATTCACTTAATCTTTTTACACGATTTTAAGGCTGTTTTACATGGAACGTACATATGTTCTGTATAAAAAAGGATTGAGCGTACTTTAAATCATTTTTTTCTTTGCAGCCCGAACCCACGATATTTTGTTTTATGCGGCCCGCTAGAAGGTAAAGGTTATGCCGATGTAGACAGGCTTGGATTATCCCATAAGCGCAAGAGGCGCGCGCTTGGGGCCTCAAAATAGCATAAATTGTATAAATCTTTATATTTTAATTTCAGCTTTCAATATTCACACCTTTATGTTATTCGAAAAACAAGGCTACCTAAATTTATAGTGCCTAGGACCTCTAAAGTGCTTAATCCGCCACTGCATGTAAAAGAAGGATTTGAATGTATGTATGACTTTGGTTTGTTATTATTATTTTCAGTCCATTAGTGTACCAATGATATCGAATTTATATCTTATATTGGATATGCAACGACTCTAATTTTAACAAATTTTTGACCCACAACCTCTTACTCTGACTTCACTCCCTGATTTCAAAGTAAATCTTGTAGGATAGCAAGATGCCTTCAGTCAATACATTTTTTTTAAACTATATCTTATCGAAATATGAATAGACGTAATTCTTTGTAAATGTTCTGTTATCCAGGAGATTAAGAAGTAAAAAAAAGTGTGCAAGGACAGTGTTAGAACAGGAATAGAAGTTAATTAATCACTCTCACCATATACTATTGTAAGCCAAAAGTTGTTCAAAATCCGTTTTTTTCTTGCTTGCCGTTGTGATAAGCTTAATATTAAAACAATAATTTTGATTGTAAGCTCTAAATATAAATATATACACAAAATTATCAGGAAATTATAATGATCAAGGCATAATGACAATCGGTAAACCAAAATAACCAATACTTAAAATATTATATATTAAATATGTGTCGCTAAAATAAAATTTAATTGAAATGTAATTTACAATGTTTATCATAATAAAGTTTATTTAAAATAAGTCAAATGTACTGCAGAATTATGTTATTATACAATTATTGAAATCGTGATATTTTGGTCTACGATTTGAAAGCTAAATAAAATTGAGATGTGCTATCTTATTAAAGGTTGTATTTTAAAAATTACCTTCAGAATAAAGTTATAAAAATTACCCTTATTTTTTAATTAAAATTTAAATTATGGCTACAAAATATTTTATACTATAAAGATAGTATTATGTTTAATAGATATTATTTTATGTTAGATATAAAGTATATATATAGATTTATGTTGAATCGAGAGGAATTAAGCAGCAAAAAAAATCGCCTGCCTTTATCTTTGTAATAATAAAAATAACCGACATAAAATGGCAATTAATGGTACAATAAATGCAACAGCTGAGTTATTCCAGACAAATATAATTGATATACATGACGCACTTATTTTATTATTGTCGATGTTGTTACTTACGATATTCTGACAGTATGGTAACGATTTGTTGCATACACAGTAATAACAGTTTCACTTGCAGTAATTTAAATTTAAAAAAAAAACATCCGGGAAGATCGATAATTTTCACAATTTAAAAATAAAAAAAGTTTTTCGCCATTTTTATCAACAATAAAAACTCTGGGAAAATAATGTCCACTTCCACCCCACTCTCCTTCAAAACCCCCAACCCCCTCGTACAGCGTCCGCCTTCAATTCTCGGGCGAAACTGTCCCACCTCATTAATTCCGCCCGAATTTCACACTACACAAATTCTATTGACCACTTCGCCGTTGTAAGTGCTCTCAAACTTTGGGGCGATTGTATTTCCTTCTCGCTCGCACGAGAGGAGACTGGGGTGTATTGTGCTCTGTCACTCGCGTTTCTGGGGTATGCTCTCAAAAGACACATCGGAAAGACTGTCTGTATGATTTTAACCCCCATTGACCTAATATTTTATTATCATATATCCACTTGAATGTGAGATTTTTTTTTTCAAGAAGAATAAATTAAATTTCATGGAACAGATATTTTTTATTTAAATAAATGTGGATTCCCAATGTGAAGTATATAGTCCCTTTATTGAGATATCTCAAGTTTTTTTTCGAGGACTGTCTGTTACTCAATTGCTCCATCCCTCTTTTTCGAAGAAAGTAGAAATGCATGGAGCTAGGACAGAACTAACAGTTGAACTATCGCTCTCGCTACCCCTTCTAAAATTTTAGAATTAGAAGTGTGAAAAATGGATTTCTAGATATCACAAATAACCATGCTTTCAAACAGAAATCGATAAAAATTACTAGTCGCACTGGGACTTGATCCCGTGAGATCCATCACAAAAGCCAACGATCCCAACAACAAAAGATCTTGTCTTTATTTAAAAGTGTTACAATGTTAACAATATAGTTTTGCCATGAGGAGTAACTCACTTAAATAATCTCAGCTTAAAATCTTCACTCATTGAGTGAAACCGGTCAAAATCATAATAAATGTTTAAAAAAAATCTACAACACTGTTTTCAACAACTCAACTTTTAGGAGCTTAAAGTCGAAGCAAGCTGCTTAATACATGATGACAAGCTGATTTGTCACACGTCACGGGTTCATCTTGTGTTATTCTACAGTAAGGATTACTTTTTACTCGCCGTAATATGTACATGAAAAAAATGAATCCTTATGAAGAATCTCAACAAGAGTTACTCACTGAGGACAAGTTTAAAGTTGGTTACTCAACCTCTCCTCTCAGTAAGGGTTAAAGAAATATTGGTACTAGGTTTATCGTTATCTTAATAATCCGTTTTTTTTAATAAAGTTAGGTAGGGGTGGATGTTTATTGCAACATTAGTGTTTACCATTTGGATATGAGACCAGCAAAAATAACAAAACCAATTATATACTGTTAATAGGATGTTGGTCTAAAATCTATTAAATAAAGTTTAAAAACAAATACTGGGGTACGTGTTACCCCTGACGGTCACGATGTTGTTACGTCCACTTGCCTACACGGGGATAAGAGTCCAGTTGTGATAAGCAAAGGGTCATTTGGCTCAATTTTAGTACTCGGTTCGGTCAAGTTCGATATTCCCACGACCCCGAGAGGTCCTTAGCAGTGTTTCCCCCTGGTAAGTTATTTGTGGACAAAACCGCTACACGACAATACTCAATCGTATAGCGTAGACATGGGTCTACGGCGTAGAGGATGTTTTAGACTTAAAATCTTCTAACAAACATGAAGCCAACATTTTTTATTTCAAAATAATTTACCAGCTTTATTTATGTCGCCTGCTGTAAAGCCCAGTTGGTTAGAGTTTGCTCTACCGATAACGCGGGTCTGGGTTCGATTCCCAGTAACTATCACAGTGAATTCGAGAAATATTCAATTCAAAGTTGTGATCGAAGACTGGGTGTTTTTTTTATGTCAATTCACAATATTTCCTCTTCTCCCATCCTTCTAATCCTTCAATAACTGGGTGTAGCAATAGCGATTAGTTAACCACTAGTCCTGTTCTAGCGTTATCCTTTTTTCTCTACTACTCACTTTGAAAAAAGTAAGGTTGAGCTACTGAATGACAAACAGTTCTAGTAGAAAAAACTTCTATTGAGATACCTCTATTAGGAGGCCATATGCTCCACATTGGGAGCGGACATGGATAAAAAAAATGGGTTTTGTTTTAATGCGTAGAGTTTGGTCTACGGCGTAGAAGGCGGCGTGTAGGTTAGGATATTTTTCAAATAAAAGTATTTTTAGTATAAGTATAAGTACAAAAGTGTGGGTATTTTTTTAATATACTCAACTATTCCGTGTAAAATCTAAAGGAATAAAAAATGTATTATTTTTCATTGTTTATTGTAAATAAATTATCAAAAAAAAAAAAATTTAAACACATCAAAATTAAACAGTTTTTTTTTGCAAGTAATGATCAAGTTTTTTTATAACTGAAGTGATTTTACGTCGTATGTCGACATTTTATGGACGCCACTGTCAGAAACCTTTCTATATTGATCGGGTATACCACTGTTTGGCAAACGGACACAATTATCAGCGCGTGGTCGAGTAAGAGAGGTTTCAAAGTTAGATAAATGGATATTGCATTTACAATAATGAAGTTACGCTATCAAACTTCTACAAGATCATCATCATCATCAGCTCAAAAGTTACCGGGGAAAATCCACAACAAAAAAAAATACTTCTCTATTTTCTTAAGCCATAGAATCTCGATTTTTTGGAATATGTGACCACCACCTGGTCCATCCTAAATTCTCTGTTCAAATACATCATATCGACTGTGGAAAGGAAAAAGTACGTAACCCACACATATCAAATTTTACAGTAGGCACAAAAAACGTGTTCTGATGATTTTGGGACATATGCAAATTATGAAATATACACAACCTTGAAGTGCACGGAGACTTCTAAACTGGTGTTTAATTGACATTATCTAATATTAATTAAAGATATTGTCTAAGAAAAACATTTATTTCAGACTTTTTTCTTAGTTTCATTTTTTTACATGGTTATCTTTATCAAACTTAAAAGCTTAATTTAGATACTAATTCGGCATTTGCAGCTTGTATCTTTTTGATAGAACGTGTATCAAGTTTGATACATTGTGATTACCGAAAAAAAAACCTGTTTTGAAAAACCGTGAGTTACGTCCTTTTTTCCTTTCCACAGTCGATATAGTTTTTGTAATATTTATTCAATCATATCTTTTTTTCAAAAAATGAACTTAATCCGTTTTGTTCTAACATCGAATTGAAATGAAACGTTTCCAAAATTCTAAGTAGCTAGATTAAATCAATAATTAATTACACAAGTAAATGTAAAAAAAACTCATTCAACATTTTTTCTTGATAATAAATTGTATTTTCAAAAATTATTGTATAGATTAATTTGATTGAATATTGACTGTTTTTTTTGTTAATAGCTGAAAGCTCAATTAATTAAACTTGTTACATATTTAATAAAAACAGCCTTTTATTGTTGATGTAGTATTTGATAAAATTTTGCATACTCTTTCTGTAATTAAGTCTACCCACACAAGAATTTAAAAAGCATTACATACTTTTAAATAACGTTTCTAAGAGCATTTACGACCTGTTTTAAAATTTGAATAATATACATTCTATGGTTATTATAATCACGTTTTTATGTTCACAAAAATTAACATGTCCATTATTAAAACATATAATTTCTTAATTCCAAACTAACAATGGTCAGAAAAGGTCGAAAAGGCGCGCATTGTTTAGTGCATTAATTCAGGGACTCGCTCTTAATGTAACCGTGCAATAATAAATAATTAGACGTAATAAAAATATATAATCTTGTGGGCCCCCCTTTTTTTAGAAAGGGCCGCGCATTCATTAGAATGAATATATCAAAGTCGCGAAGCCACAGTGGCCCAAATTACATTTTGCAAAATTTAAGTTATTTTTTCTTTATCTTCTAGTGTAAAGCATATTATAGACTCTTAACGTAGCTTATTTTAACATATTTTTTTTTACGAAAAATGCTTGTTATTTAAAAGTAACTCTATCTCTCCTTTCAGAACGAATTAGAGATATAAACAGTGGTGGGCTGGATGGGGCTCTCGCGAGGGCCTTGTTAAATTTAACGAAGGCCGAAGAGACCCTTTTTAATTTTAGAGAAAATAATATTCTCAGATCAAATTAGTATATGTCTGCAATTTCTGATTTATATATTATCAACGACAGCTTCAGTATACACAGTAGTACATATTTTACATTGATAACCTTATGGTAAATTGTAAATTGTTACATATTATAACTGTATTAAGTAACAATCGACTTATTATTTAAATATTGCAAATATTGCATAGGAGTGATAAAAAAATTCACTACTTCCCCAAAACACCGAGAATTGCTTTGAGATTAAGCGAGCTTCTTCTTAATGTATTGGCAGCTCACCTCTTGATATAACAGGACTAGTGATAAGATAATCATTCTCAGTGCGCCCTGTTTTTTGGATAAGTTGGATAGGTGGAAATTTCAAACCTCACAGATATCATTTTCATCGAACAAATAAAGCGATTGAAAAATCAATTTATGAAACAGTTCTTACTGGGATTTGAACCAGTAGACGCCGCAATCGAAAAATATGACACTGGTATTCAACCACGCTTACTTCGTTCATAATATTAAAATAAAGAAAACATTTTTTAAAGAAATTAAAAGAATAACAGTTAGCCAAAAATAAATTTAGTAAAAACATACATAACGAATATTCAAATACACATTACAAGTTCTTGATATAAATCGTCTTAAAAAAATGTCACGCGCACACGTTTCATTGCAGATAAAAAAGCCTAGATTTTATGTATGTATATGTAATTCGAGGGTTGTTTTTTTTATCACCTTCGCGAACCTTGAGCTTCCTCCACTCGCCCAGAGATGGCGCGCATAAAAATAATTTATTAGCGAAGATCCCAACCGGCGAACGAACCCTTTCGCTTCGCCACAATTAAATACAATGCATTATCTTCGAGGTGAAATTATTCGTCGTGGTTTTTTAACACCTTGCGACTGAATAGCACATTCTTATGGTTATTAAATTTGCAATAATTTAATCGTGAAAATCAGTGCATTTATTTCATATTATTTATCAATCATCTTTACTATATGAACTAATCAAATTCTTCGTTACGACGTAATTAGACTCGTAAACGATTTCAACGCGAATGAAACACGTGTTACTATTATTTTTTTATTTTTTAAATCCATGTCCACTCCTAATGTGGAGCATATGGCCTCCTAATGGAGGTATCTCAACAGAAGTTTTTTCTACGATAAATGTTTGTTACTTAGTCGCTCAACCTCATTTTTTTTCAAAGTGAGTAGTAGGGAAACAGAACATGACTAGTGTTTAACTAATCGCTATTGCTACACCTGGTTGTTAAAGGATTATTTACAAAAGAAAAAGATCACCGAAGGAATATGATTCATATTTGTTTAATACAGAGAACAGGACACTTCTTCAAAGGCAATATGAAAAAAATATATAAATTGCCATATTTTATGATAAAAAACAATATTTTAATCATTGATTTAATTGCTGGCATTATTAGAATAACTATTTTGCTAAATGGCAAGGGAAAAAATACAATAATAAACTTTAATATAAAATAATTGTTTTTCTTTTAAACTATTTTGATTATAATATCAGCACAAACTTTTAAAAAAGTTGAGCTCTAGTGAGTTAACTACCCTACACTCCTTCCCTTTTGTTTAATTCCAGGGGGCGCTTCGATAAAAATAATATTTGTCCTGAACAAATGGGGAGGAAAAATTATCTTTTTTAAAGATAGGTGACACTGATAATAATTCACAAAAAAGAAATTTAATTAGTCATTACGATAAAAAGTGACTTTGGGGGTTTTGTTTAGTGGTATTTTTGAAATGTTCTACAATGAATCAAGAAAGATATCTCAACCCCAATTTTAGATACAAATATTTGAAATAATAACGTATTAAATTTGATATTGAATTGAACTATTGAAACGTTCTAAGTGACTTATAAATTGGTTAACAAGTATTTCTTATATGAAGAAACCATCGATGATTAATTACAACAACAAAAAAACCAATTTTACTCTTGCTTTAATAACCTCCTAATCATACTTTTTGCATTCAGTTTCTTCGATTTCTAATGAGGCTTAAAAACTAATGTACTAATGCAATTCTAAAAAGATGCTTGTCATTTCTGACTCCATTTTTCTCACTAACAACTCTATAAAGCATCTTAATTAATCTAGCTTTAATGAGAATTGATTGTTAGCCATTTTTTTAGCCTCCTTGTTTCAAATAAAATAAGTATATGGGCCAATTATAGGTAAAGTGAGCCAAGCGGTATTTAAGAGAAAGAAAAGTTAGATGGGTTATAATATTTTATTAATACTTAAAGTGTCGTTAAAGTTAAGTAATCGTTTAGTTAATACACATTGCAATAGTGTTATCTCTGTAAAATAAAATGCAGTCCACCAAAACACCAAGTAAAGAGTTGATTGTACTTAAAAGTTCAAGTTTTTATTTAGCCATTTTACTAGATGGCTCCCTTCACCTCAGAAATCACCAAAACATTTGTTTAAAACGCATAAATTAAAAACAGGATATTTTTTCTCAATTTTTTTTATTGGCTTGGTGGAAATATTTATAAAAAAAAATATGATTTAAGTATCGCTTTTGATATACTTTACTATTGTTTTAAATTGTTTTTACTTAAGCTAAAAATATAGTCAATAGATTTCAAGTAAACGTACAGAAACATTACAAATACAAAATTGTTGGAAACACCGCGCGCATGAAATATTTTCTGTCACTTACATTACCTGTGATGATTGTTTTGGTAAATTGCTTTTGGGTATACACTTCCCATTCAACTCTGTTCTTCGACTTCCTACACCAGTCGCTGACTTCCAGCACTCCCAAGTCCAGTGACACTCCATCCTTCCAGAGAAGTCAGAAAATCTCGCTTGTTTGGAATATGTGACCACCACCTGGTCCATCCAAAATTCTCTGTTCAAATACATCATATCGACTGTGGAAAGGAAAAAGTACGTAATCCCACACATAGCAAATTTTACAGTAGGCACAAAAAACCTGTTCTGATGATTTTGGGACATATGCAAATTATGAAATATACACAACCTTGAAGTGCACGGAGACTTCTAAACTATTGTTTAATTGACATAATCTAATATTAATTAAAGAAATTGTATAGGAAAAACTTTTATTTCAGGCATTTTTCATGGTTTAAATTTTTTACAAGCTCGTCTTTTTCAAACGTAAAAGCTTAATTTGGATACTAATTCGGCATTTGCAGCTTGCATCCTTTTGATAGAACGTGTACCAAGTTTGATACATTGTGATTATCGAAAAAAACTGTGGGTTACTTCCTTTTTCCTTTCCACAGTCGATATGTGAGACATTTTGTAGATTCACATTATTTAATCCAACTGATGAATCGAATCAATAGTAATGATGATCTGTCAGGTTTTCAGTGTTCATATTTAAATCACTATAATTGTATTCTCGCTTTATTAATTAAAGTATTGTTATTTTTTCTTTTAAGTAATAATATACTTTAAATCATATTCATCTTTGATACAATAGTGAGAAATTTTAACATAAGTTCTATTCTTTATGGTATATAATAATTTATGATGATCTTGAAAAGGGTTGGCAATAATATTATTATAATTTAAAATCGCCGTGGCAGCCCTGACAAGAAATGTAAAAATGAAACAAAAGCCCGAAATGAGAAAATATTATCTACGCTAGATTTAAAATATTATCACAAAAGATAGAGTCACCTCGGAAGCGCCGTCCCCCCACCCCTTAAGACCCCCTCTTTTTTCGCTCAAGGGATGGGATTTCAGAATGTATTTTAAATGTTACATTTAGTTTATGAAAAGACCGCACCGGTCGGGGGGTGGATTTTAAAATTTAGAATAACCGTATTTCAACCCCACCTTATCCGGGACTTTTAATAATAATGAATAATTTGCATATTAAAATAAAAGTTGAACCCTTTTGCCCCCCTCCTCCCTCGCAGCACAAATAATATTACTAATTTATAAATATGCGAAATTTGTTTTCTTGTCGGTGTTTTGTTTTTATGGCTCCGCTTGAGGATTATACTTTTTTGTTCATTTGTTTTTTTGTCTTCTTATTCTAAATTTAAATGATTTTTTGAGAATAATTCGTTTTGCATTTTTTTTACGCGGATTTCAAAATAAATCACACTATTATATTATTGATTTGTTTCATTGTAAATAATTTATTTCAATAAATTTCAATAGTTAAAAAAGTTTTTTTTCACGGTTTTAAAATAAATATTGTTTTTAACAAAATCGCAGATTGTCAAGGTGACAGACACCTCAAGGAAAATCTGTAAATCAAATAAGTCACCTGAAGATAAAAAAAAAAACATACAATTTAAATCTCGAATATCAAATTGGAAAAAAAAACATTTTATACAGAATAAACAATGCTAAGATTTCAAAACTCACCGATTGTTAACGATTAATATATTTGTTAAAATAAATTTAATGCGTTTTGATTGAGATGTGAATTTTTATTGAAAAAAAAGAGGTCACTGGTTAAGCACGCCACTGGCTTCCTAGTTATTTTTTACAAACAAATTTTATAAAATAAATAAATATTAAGGAGTGTTTACCTCAACTGGGATATTTTAAAAATTCTATTTAGCTAAGTTCTATCAATTACACGAAACCGATACTATCACCCTTAATTTGTATATTTTATAATACAATTAACAAAATTGTCACAAATTTAATTTGAGCATATGGAAACATTCAAAAATAATTACCTGTATGACTTTACAAAAGAGTGAATTTATTATTATTAAAGTTAAGTCGTTTATTATATAATAATATATCAATTAAGTGAGTATTTCTTACTGAAAATCGAGTGGTTACCACCAACTCATAAAATGACGTTTTTAAGACGTAATAATTTATTTAATACAAAACGTGAAAGCATCAATACTTTAAATTAAAATAAATTAATACTTTTCAATGAAAGCCAGCAATTGAAATTTTAGCAAATATTTTTTTTGGAGATTCTTAAATAAATTTTAAGTTACGGCACTCTATTTCATCTCTGTGTAACTACAGACGTCCATGGCCCAGAAATGAAGAAAAAATCAACAAGTAGTTCAGACTTTCTCATCGCTAATCAGATATTTTATCACTTGACTAAAATTGCTTATATTAATATACTGTATATTACAATATCGACATTGAAAGACAAAAATACGTATGCCATAGTTTAAGAAAGAATAATTCGACAATCTTAATCTATACAACTTAATACACTTTCAATCAAAAGTATATAAACTGCAAATTACGAATAAGTATCGATTTAGTATCTTAATCTAGCTTTTATGTTTTGAAAAAGAAGGGAATAGTTCAGAGATGGGGAACCCGCGGCCTTTTGACCACTCCGGTGCAGCCTTCTGGTCAATTTTGGAAAAACAAGGTTTGGAGATATCTGGGGGAAAAGTATAGCAATTTAAGGATTTCAAATTCTTCGATGAGCTAAAAAAAAAAACGAGGTTTGGAGATATTTGGGAGAAAAGTAGGGTAAGGGATTGAATATTAATCAATCCCGTCCTATGTTTACTGCGGCCTTATGTAAAATCAGAAAAATGAATAGAGAAGAAAAGGTTCCCCACCTCTGGACTAGTAAGTCTCCATGCACTTCAAGGTTGTACATATTTTATAATTGGCTTTTGGCCAAGAATTATCAAAAAAACGTTTTTTATTTTTCCTGTAAAATTTGTTATGTGTGGGATACGTCCTTTTTCCTTTCCGCAGTCAAATAACATTTAAAACGGGTCAGGTCCGTAGCGTAGTGAATAATCTCGTAAGCTACGGTAACGGGGTCGATTCCCAGTACGAACAACATTGTTTTTAATTGATTTCTGTTAAGAAGCATGAATGTTGTAATATCTAAAAATTGCCTTTCTTCCTCCCCAATTCTTACAGTGAACGAAAATAATAAAGTTACAACTAGTCACATAAGCATTAATATAAATATATATCTTATATATAAAAATTAATGTTTATTTGTTCGTATCTTATGCGTTGCCACACCGCTTATCCGATTGCAATAAAACATTGACAAACTTTTTACTCGCAGTTTCATGAAAAGTAAAATAGGAATAGTAAAATTGACATACACTTCCATGCCCATGATGCAATCGTTAATATTTGAGCCTTTAAGTCATTCAATATTTCTCTTAATATTGTCAATAAGTATTTATCATTTTAGGTATTCTAGCATAAATACATTTTAACATTATTTTTTAGCTGCTAACTTAAGTTTAAATACCGTCAATAAACAGTGAAACTGAAATGTCATCATGGCAGGGAACGTGATTTTTTAGGTTGGCGTATTACGGGTTAATATAAAAATCAATGTTTGTTTGTCTGCCATACAGTTCATTTTGACAATGTATGCTTGCACTTGCGCGAAGGTTATAGTACAATTAACTTACAGTTGGTGGCGCGTGTGTCGTACCACAGACATTCGACAGCAAAGTCAAACAGACAGAAAAAGAAGAAATGCACTTTAATAAACACAATTAAAACACTTTCTTTCTTTGAGTGGCTTTGCAATGCTTGCTGGGAAACCGGCTAGTATTATATAATATAATATTTACATCACAATTGTATAAAACCAATTAATCCAAAAAGGGGTTCGTTTATCCGGTTTATCGTAACGCATATTGTTTGCTTCTGTTACAGAACTAAATAAACAAATAGTAGATAAAGGGCCTAATAAAATGGCTCTCGGAGTAACCGCAAAACAAAATGATAAATACTAATTAACCTGGCAACTGAAACTCAGCCAGTAGATCTTATTTTTTGCGTCGTGCAATACTTCGTGACCTATCCTCAAAACTGGGATATAAAAATGTGTTTTGAATACTTTCAATGAGCAGATTTAAATACATATTTACGCCGTCTTATAATCAAGTAAAATATTTCAGACTTTTCAAATTGTTTTTAATTTTCAAGTGGGTTACTTTGAACAACGTATTTATTCAAAATGACAAAATACAAAAATGCTCGTCAAAATTGGAATTTTACTTTGCATTCTTTTGTTTCGTATCGCTTTTTTTCTTTCAACCATGTCTGCTCCCAGTGTGGACAATGTGGTCTCTTAATGGAAGTATCTCAACATAAGTTCTTTTACATGGACTGTTTGTTACTCAGTCGCTCAACCTTTCTTTTTTTAAAGAGAGTAAGCAGTAGGCTAGGACAGGACTATTGGTTAATTAATCGCTCTCGCTGTGTACAGTTATTAAATGATCGGAAGGGAGGGAAGGAATTTATATTTATCACAAACACCCATGCCTTCGAACAGAAATCGATCGAAAAATTCTGTTCGTATTGGGACTAGAACCCGTGAGATCAGGCACGGAAGCCCAGAACGCTAACCGCTGCGCTATAAGACCCGACAATCGTTTCTTTCTGGTAAAAAAAGTTTTCTTGTGTTATTCAAGTTAAATACATTATTTTTCTTAACCAAAAAGGAAGGTCAAAACAAATTATTTTTTATATAAAAACTATAACATTTGGATTTGAAGGCTTGATTTGACTTATATTTTCTATTTCATAAATTTATGTACATATATATGTATATAACGACTTGAATTTCCTTATCCTACCCATCCTATCTTAAAATGCGATTGGCTAACTACTAGTCCTTCCATAGCTCTATCCTTCGAGAGTCCGCTTGCGACGCACGTGTTGTGCTTCTTACCTAAGTGAATAGATCTATTGTTTGTTTCGAGAAAGGTCATTTCCTGTCCATCTCAAAAATTACAAACAACTGTGCGATCGTAAAAACAATTGTCTAGTGAATCCTTTGTGTTGAGATAAGTGTGCTAGCTTTACTTGCAATTCTGGTGGTTCAACATTTATTATTATATCAATTGTATTTGTACGCTAAAACCTAACTTTAAAGTTATTCCGTTGCTAAATGATTATATAGTTCATACCTAAATAACTCAATTCAGTGTTTGTGTTGACTAAAAATCGCCGACGACGATATTGGAGGAAAAGATCTTACCACCAAGAAGAATCAGATAACAAATTACCTTTCTATACATTTTTTATTTTTTTTACTTACTTACTTACTTTCTTTTTCCTCTTTTTTTTCAATTTTTTATTAGTAACTTGCTCATTGTTTATTGCTTCCTGTTCCCTAACCTACTGCTTTGTTTATCCCACTTAAACCTGTAACCTATTTTATCTTTACTTTTTTAAATTCCAATACTGTCTGCGATGCGTTCAGGACGGAAAACCAGGAATTCCTCCAAAATGTCGGTAATGAGTGACCAGGCAATGTCGCTAATAAAAAATATTACTGGCTATAATAACCAAGCGGCATTCGAAACCTTACTGCCAATATATGAAAAAATTAAGGATTTTGTTAACGAAGGGGTAGGCAAGTACATTTCGGACGGTTCGCTACCACTAAAGGCCTCTACGCCAAAACAGCCACAGAAAAAAACCTCGAAACCCAAAACCATCGTCGTCACTCCCAGTTCACCAACTATAATTGTTCTGCCACCCCCATCACCATCCCTTAGTAGTGTAAACTCTACCAATGACTCACGCATGCTTACCAATGAAATCGCGGCAACTTCCGACTTGATCTCGAATGATGGGTCTGTCAACTTTAAAATGGCTACAGCCAGAGATACGTTTGCTTGGCCGTCTCAATCAATTGACGACCATAATCTTACTGTTGATAAGGAATCGTCTAAAAGTAATATTACCGGAGAAGAGGTTGCCGAAAACCCATGCTCGCCTATTTTTAATGACTGCCGCGATAAGGCTCCTAACACACCAACAATATGTCTAAACTCTTCGCCCAGCGCTGGTTTGCCAGAACCTTCTAACTCACCTAAAACATACGACAAAAAACAAAAAATTCCCCCGATTGTCCTTCATAAAAAGGAAAACTATATAACATTTCTTAGGGATGCTAAACTTGCAGGCGTATCTATAAGACATGCAACAGATCTCAAAGATGGCATAAAAATCGAGGTTTCTTCAATCGACGCTTTCAGAAAAGCAACCAAACTGTTAGACGTAAGAAATGAACCATACCACTCATACATGGCGCATGAAGACAAACCACTCAAAGTAGTTTTGAGAGGCGTGTCAGTAGGCGTTGGGGAAGAAGACGTTTTGAACGAGATTAAACGGCTCAAATTTCCCATTATAAAGGTACAAAGAATGAAGTGCCATGTCAAAAAGACCGCGATCCCACTTGTTCTCTTAAGCCTCGAACGAAATGTGAGAGGGAAAGAAATTTTTAGCCTACGTAAATTCTTTGAAATGAACATTGTCGTTGAGTCACTGTGGCGAAAAACCTCAGCGGGTCAATGCCACAAATGCCAAGGGTTTGGCCACTCAGCATCATGCTGCCGTGGTCAAGCGCGATGTGTGAGATGCGCGGGTGACCATTCTACTAATGAGTGCACTTACACTAAGGATAGCGGCCCAGCTAAATGCGCAAACTGTAGCGGGCCTCACACGGCAAACTACCGTGGATGCCCAAAATTTCCAAGAAAATCACCTAATTCTAGGCCGCCGACACACCAACCTAACGAGCGGCCCTTGCCAACTCTTGCCAATAACAGTAGATTATCGACAGCTGAAACTCAAAATATGGCGAAACAATTAAAACCTGTTCCCCGTATTGATCAGAGTGAGGCTAACTCTGTCCGCTCAGAATTGCCACACGCGCATGTTGCTCTGGATTATAAATCCATGCTCAATGAATGGCGCGAAATTGTGAACATCGGAAACCAATTTCTGGTTAAATATCCCGCCCAAGAGGCGCCCATTGATACAAACAATGGCGAATAAAATCCGACCGGCATCCTTACAGGTTCTTCACTGGAACAGTGGAGGTACCCTAAGACATGACAAACTGGAGATAGTTGACGTTTTATCAAGGTATAAAATTGACATCCTCCTGGTGAATGAGACTTTTCTCAAACCTTCACACCGTCCCACAATACCAAACTATTCTTTGTACCGCTTTGATCGCACCCGTACCTCAGGAGGAGGGACCGCAATATACATAAAAAAACACATAGACCATTGTGCAGTTCCATTACCAGCACTTGAAGGCAAACTAGAAGCAAACGCGATAGTTGTAAACACGAAGTATTCAGGCCTCATTAGATTCGTTTCTATCTATAGCCCTCCTGATGGGCAAATATTGACTAGGGACCTAGAAGTAGTTATTCCTATCGGTGTACCTACAATTGCCGCTGGTGATTTCAACGCGAAGCATCAAGACTGGTACAGTAGACTAACAAACTCACGCGGACGACAGTTAAAATCTTATATTAGTAATATTGAAGCAATTGTAGCTGCACCCTCCGATCCAACAACTCTACCAAGAAATGGAGGATTACCGGATGTTATAGACATTGCTATTCTGAGTGGAGTCAACCTTCCTTATGAAACTCATATAGTACACGAGCTTAATTCGGATCACCATCCTGTCATATTGAGGTTAGGTGATCCAACATATTTTAGTCATAATAACTTAAGTCAAACGCAAAAAATAGTCCAATGGGACGTATTTGAGACTTTTATTGACGATATGATAATTCCTCAGTGTGATCTTAAAGATAACCAAAGCATTGACTTTGAGATTCTTAATCTCAATACAAACATTAACTTAGCTGCCGCGTATGCTACAACAACTTTACAAAATACACCTTACAGTAAACCCCTGCCGATAGACATTAAAATCCTTATTAATGACAGACGGCGTGCAAGAAAAGAATGGAAAAAATTCTGTAACCCCTTAGTTAAGCAGCGCGTTAACCGTCTGTCTGCTGAAATCCGACTCGCTATGAAAACTTACCGCGAAAAAACTTCTGACGACAGATTAAGTGATCTTGTTAAAGGAAGTGACCCATATTGGGCCCTCTCCAAAGCCCTCCGCGCAGAAAAACACCCGCTGATGCCGCTTTACGGACCAAAGGGACCTGTTTTCACCATCAGTGATAAAGTTGAAGAGTTTGCAGATAGCCTTGAAAGCCAATTTACACCTAACTCAATTGACCCAAGCAACTTAGTCATGAATAAAAATGCGTTTGATATAGAAATCGCTGCAAAGTTAATTCTAGATCAATCTCAAGATGCAGACGGCGAAATTATCTATCCCACCTCATTTGCCGAAGTGGAAAGTCTCATCAAAAACCTACCTGACAGGAAAGCGTTGGGCAATGACAAAATTGGTAATAAGGCTCTCAAGCAGCTTCCGGAAAAGGGCATTAATTCGCTAGTAAACATTATCAATGCGTGCTTGAGATTACAATATTTTCCGGCACGATGGAAAGAAGCTGATATTATTCTCATTCCAAAACCTGGAAAAGATCATACTCTCCCAGTAAATCACCGGCCAATAAGTCTGCTCCCCGCAATGAGCAAAGTCTTAGAGCGTGTAATTAAGATTAGGTTACAAGAAGTAGTTACGGTGAAAAAAATCATCCCAGACACTCAACACGGCTTTCGTGCTAGCCACTCGACAAACCACCAACTCCTCCGAGTAACGGAGTTTATCACAAGTGGATTCATTCTTAAAGAAGTCACGGCTGGCCTCTTTTTAGATATCGCAAAAGCCTTCGACAGAGTATGGACCGAAGGGCTTGTATTCAAAATGTCGAAGGCTGGTATAGGGTCACCGCTGGTAAAAATTCTCAACTCATTCATGACAGGCAGATGTTTCAACGTTAAAATGGATGGAATTCGATCCTCATCAAGGCCAACTCGGGCGGGAGTTCCGCAAGGCTCTGTTTTGGGACCCATACTATACAATATATACACCTATGACATTCCTTCCGGCGGAGATAACGACGCAATTATAGCACAATATGCAGATGATACGGCTATTTTAGCTAAATCTCGAAATCGACAAGGCGCTGTCACGCAGGTTCAATCAGCTGCCGATACAATAGCAGACTGGTGCGACAAATGGCGAATCAAAATTAATACCGAAAAAAGCGCGGCAGTAATGTTTTCAAAGGGCTTTATTAGAAAACCTAATTTTGCTTGCATACGCATGCACAACGCAGAGATCAACTGGTCCAATTCGGTTAAGTATCTTGGACTCACGCTAGATAGTCGACTTAAATTTAATGAACACGTCGCGATTAAAAAACGTCAAGCTAATGCTACAAAGGCAAGGTTGTACTTTATGCTTAACGCGAGAAGCAAACTTACTCTCAAAAGCAAGCTGCTCCTCTACACAGCAATTACTCGACCAATCATGGTGTACGCTGCTCCAATATGGACGTATGCTCACCGTAAACATATGAAGACTCTCCAGATTGTCCAAAATAAATCACTGAGACAGATATGTAACGCCCCGTGGTACGTGCGTAACTCGCTGCTTCACAGAGACTTGAAAATACCTACCATCCGCGAGTTTGTTCGTGAAATATCACAAAAGTTTCACAGCGAGGTAGGAAAACATTCTAACCCAACGATCTCTGATCTCCACAACTATGACGAGACACTGCCTGAGAATCGTTTTAGACCCAGAGCAGTCCTGCTCGACGACCCTCCATAGATCTTATGTCGTATAAAATTGTCAATTTTAGAACGAACTTAGCATCACGAAAATGACTCTCTTTGTTTAAAAACAATTTGTATACTGTATGTGTGTATGTATGTATCCGCATGTGTGTGTACATGTACGGATATAGTATGGAGGAAGCATATGGAATGTGATTTGCAAAATAATGCATATGAAGTTCCCGTGAACTTCTTATCTCTGTAGTGATCGCGCCCTTCCGTCTGCGAACGACGGTAAGGGGACGCAATTTACAATTT